>OX456985.1:186017923-186403885 GCA_949752695.1 Melanostoma scalare
ATTCTATAAATGTCTTTGATTGAGTTTTTGCCCTAACCCAACGTTGTCTCCAAAATAACACTTCATTTATTACGGTTGAAGTAGCTGCCTCAGTCGCTGTTGGCCATTGATTCATTATTACTTCCACGGTTTCATCAATATTCTCAACGTCTTTCCTTTTTTTTCTCCTATAGACTCGGTTATTTTTTCAGCACCAGCGAATTTTCGTTGTACATTCTGATGATGATGAGTAAAAATTTGAAAACAAGGACACAGTTGAGCTGAGAATTATGTTCCACAAAACTGTTTGCGTTCCGTCAAAGTGACATTGAGCGCTCAGTGAGATTTTTCTTTGTGGAACTGGCGTAATAGATCAATGTGATTGAAGCATTGTATTGACTTATGATACATGGACTGCTAGTTGCATTAATTGTCTATACAAAAGTTGGATAATAATGATTGCACTTATTTTTGGTTACACTAGCCAATCCTAACTAAAACACTAACGACATCTGCTGTGATTTAGCTAGCGTGATTATTTAGCAGTGTCAAAAATGTTTCACTAGTTTTCCGCTGAAATGATGCTCGCTAGTTGTTTCGAGGAGGTTCTGGTTTGAACCACCTTTGTTCAAAATGAAAACGAATAAAGTTTTAATGCAAAAATTGACAAATGTATTTGACTGTGATCGCGACAGAAGTGAAAGAAATTTAATTACAACTGGTCTTTAAATAGAGAGAAATGAGAAACGTTGAATACATAAATTCTGTTATAGCTTATATAATTTTCAATATGAATGTGAGTGTAGGTGTAATTTAAGAGAGTTTTAAATGAGTGAAAAAATAGTTTGACATCAGATAAGTTCAGTGCTGCCGCAACACTAGTATTGCTTAGAATAAGTGGAACCATAGTGAAGTTGGGTCCTAGCAGTCCATGTTTAATAAGTCAATGATTTTAATAAATAGGAGCCCTACTAACGCATTTCAAATGTTTTCTATAGCTCAATGTAGGCAAAACACAAACATACATGTATTTAGATACTGATTTGTGAAAAGCTCGAACTTAAATTTTAAATATGAAAAACAAATTTGCATCAGTAAAACAGAAAAAAATAAATGAAGCGTTTAAATGATATTCGACTGAAATATTTATCCCCAAACCCCCCCCCTTACGCTACGCCACTGAGCCATGGACTGGGAAGCCCTTTACAATTACATCAAGCTAGCACTTAACTACAAGAAACGAATCTTAGATGAACTTTTATAGTATACTTTAGTAATATGTATACCAATTTATATACTCGTATTAAACAATTAAAATAAAAAAAAAATTGTACTGCGAAAAGTGCACCTAGCTGTATGGTCGTTTTTTAGATTTGTAATCCAGTCAAATGACTACCGAGAAATCTACATATATGTATTCATTAATTTACTAGCTGACATGCCCAGCGTAGCTCAGCTCCTAATCTAGTCTCTAGTGTATAGCATCGACACACGGAGCCATTACTAGATGCAGGTGTGTGATTTAAAGATACACTGCTCGCAATATGGGGACGAAATGAAATGTACTCAGAGATAATGTAGCATTCTAACGGCGAAACATTTTTGAAATCTGTCAAGTAGTTTTTAAGCTCTCTCGGGTTGAAATATAGCCGATGCCATTTCTCATAATCTCACTTACTTTCTTAGGTAGTCATTTCGGGGTGAACCTGAGCCTCAACCAACATCTTTCACCAACAATTTCGATTTCTGGCGAGCTCTCTCTAATTTTACACTGTAGTCGAATGAGGTCTTCTTCCACTTGATTGAACAACCTATAAGACGAGATTTTCCCCTTCTGCGATTTCCCTGCAATGTGCGTTTGGGTCCATCCGCTCTACATGGCCTAGCAATCGCGTATAGCCTCGCGATGCGTGCTCTTCTGGCTGTGTCATCTGCCATTGTCGCGGTACAGCTCATACAGCTCGTTGCTGTATTTTCTTCCCCACACATTGTCTTCGCAGGACTGGCATGATTAAGGTCTTAAAATGATACCCTGTGTAAGATAAGCAAGAGGTAAAGTTCATAGAAAATGTTAAGACAAACGGCGTTGTTCGATTGAGCGCTTTATTACAATTGATCTCTTAACTTATTTTTACAGAACTTGAAACATGAGAACTGCAATGTCGTACGATACTTATTTACATAAGAAAGATACATAGATCATCCGATATACAAGTTCACAAGAAATGTCATCAGATAGAGATGTGTAAGCGAGTATGTAGGTGCACGGATCTAGGAGATTAATAGATCGTATATTTTCAAGAAGTTTCATAGTCCTATATGTCTCAATTGCCTTCTTAAACCAAAGAAATCTCCGCACTGATATTTTTTTCCGTGTCTATAGCGGATCCTAGGTAGACGAAGTACTGTACTGCCTCGAAGTTATGTATGGTATATTGTGACGTTTTGTCCAATTAATCGATGTTCGGTGTCCGTTTGATGACAACATATACTTCGTTTTGCTTTTCTTAATTCTTTTTTCCAACTGTTCTCAAAAGTTCGGCGTCAAGACAATCTGCACGTGCAGTTTTATTTGTTTTAAGTTTGTATGTGGCAAGCTTAACTTCTTCCAGGTTGGGAGTACGGCATTCTTGGTCATTGTCCAAGTTGAGTGGGCATTCTGTCTGAGAGCGGAATTATTGTCTTCATCGCCGTTAAGCAGCCTGCAGAAGTGTTCTTTCAAGATCCTCAGTAGCGACTGCGTCTCTATTACTATATTTCTCATACTCCAGAACATATATTTTTTCCAAACTTCACTCAAATCGGCTCAGTAGTTTTAAATCCTCTTCAATGATAAAACTAGTACAAATGGTAAGCATAAGTCGGAAAATTCGCTGTAACTCGACTCTAGCATTTCCGGCACACAGATTGAATTTTCGATAACCTCTGCTAAAGGGTCTGCCATCTAACGTTTTTTTTTTTTCAACTAGGGCTTATTTCGTGAATGGTAACACTTAGCTCATGTCTGATTTGACAGATAATTAGTTTTATCCTTCCGCTGAACAAATATGGTTGTGTGTACGCTTGGCAAACGCTGGGAAATATTGCGACATTACTTTGAAAATCCGATGCCGATTTTGCCAAAAAGCAAAATTGTCGCATTTGGGCACAGAAAACCCGCACGCATACATTGAAAAGCCGATACACCCAAAACGAGTCACGGTTTGGTGCGGATTTTGGTCCAGAAGCATTCTTCGAAAATGAGCAAAGAGTGGCCAATGGCGATCGTTATCGGGACGAATTTTTGTTCACAAAAATTGAAGAGGAGGATATTGGCAATATTTGGTTTCAACAGGACGGCACTACGTGCCACACAGCCGAAGCTACACTCGATGTTTTGCGCCCTGTTTTTGAAAAAAAAGAAGTTATTTTGCGGACCCTTTATAAGTTTTCCATATGAAGCTATCATTCAAGTGGGCAGAAGGAATGTAAAGACTAACATGGTCCTCAAACAATGTCTCACAACCAACCGAGAATTCGAACTATTTTGGTATTTCGGAGTCAAAAATGTCCAAATCAGCACCCGTTTTTGTTATTTGTATCTTTTTTCATGGCAATATGAAGAGAACTTTTATAGATATGTTTTTATTCTTTTTACTCATACTTTGCATTTCCAGTTATTGTAAACGACTGTGCTCCTTTCCGCTGAACGAAATAAATGTAATTTTTGTTTTGCTACACTCACTGAATTCCCAACAATAGTTAGAAAGACAACCCTGTTTTAAATTAAAGCTTTATTTAAAAAGCTCCACTTGCAACAATCCCATGTCGAATGGCCAACTTTCGGACTTCCCCTTCATAATTGAATCCTGCGCTTCACTCCCTACGATACAATCCACACGCTCCACTTACTATACAACTTCCGTATACAATGCCAACAGAGCAACAGACCGCATAACCATACCACCACATCACGGCCTTTTTCGCTCCCACTCCACTCTCGTCATCGTCATCATTGCCCCACATTTCTGACACATTGCCATGCACCATAAACACCTTCCACAATATTTTCGAACGCTACACTGTTTCTACGAAATCAACCCCGCAAATGCCAATCGGCCAAGGAAACTCCATACGTGCGGGTGTATACGCATTTTTCGCGCGAATTCAAAAATAGGAATACTCAATACAAAATCCAATAGTCATCATAGTGTGTATACACAACAAATCAAATGAAATAGTGTGTCCCAAATTAAAATAAAAGAAAATCGCCATCGCCTCTCAAAAGCAAAAGTGTTATATCCGTACAAAAATAAATAATTAAAGGAAAAAACGGGAGCAGGAAAATGTAACCAGTGAGCAGTGATGGTGTGTCTGTTTAAGAAAAAAAAAAATATATGGTGTGTTCTCTCTTCACGACCACCCCCTCGGGCATAGTGTCGTTCTATAGCAGCTACAGCGTACAGCCCCTTGTTTGTAATTAGCTCTCCAGTTGTGTGCGCTGCAATGGAGTTGTCGTGAGGTAACGGTTCTCTTGGCCGAACGTAACACAACCATATCCGCCGACCTAGTGCGAAAGTTTTCAAACCGAAGTTCTGCTTCTTTTTCTCGTGACCGTAATTTCTTTTGAAGTTGGTTTTTATTTTAACTTTTCTTAGGTTTTAAATTATTTGGAACGTTTTGCGAGTTGCGACTTGCGAAAGGAACATAAAAAAGGTATATTGATTTTGAGCACGTCTTCGTCGGGGTGTGCTTCGTGCCTGCCATGGACCATCGGAATTAGGTCTTTCCTGGCAGCTGTTGCTACCACAGAACTTTCCTTCGGCTGTTTAGAGAATTGAAAAAAAGGAAAAGAAAAAAACTCATAACTACCGTGCCGATGAAGATGTGGTGAACAATTGCTGTGTAATCATCTGCTTCCGGCGGGGTTATCGTCCCGGTTGGATATAGAGTCGGGACATCCGCAACATATGTTGATGCATCGAGTAGGCCATACAGATTTATTTGAATACGCGTCATGACACCACCAGAAACGGGAACCGAACACGACACCTCAGCAGTAGCAGTAGCAGCAGCAACGGGAAGAGAAAGAGAACAGTCCGAATCGGCGAAATGGTTCTAAGCACGGAATGGTCCCAAGTAGAGGTTATTGATCTCGTGAATGATGGCAATGGTCTGGGTTTTATTTTGGTCGGAGGGCGGAGTACGGGCGTGGTAATAAAAGGCCTGATACCGGGCGGGGTGGCCGAACGGGACGGTCGTTTGCAGTGCGGCGATCACGTGTTACAAATTGGTGAAGTGAATTTGCGCGGTTTTAGTTCCGAGCAAGTAGCAACGGTTCTTCGTCAGACTGGAGCTCAGGTGCGATTGATTGTGGCACGTCCAGTCGACCCATCGGCCATTGATTACCAGACACTGGCCAGTCATGCTCCAATTATTCCAACTAAGCTCCTCTCCGACCCGGAAGAACTGTCACGACATTTGTATCAGAATCCGCAATTTGCTACTTCTGGTGCTTCTGCTGCAGCAAATAGTTGCACTGCTGCTGTTACTGGTGCTGCTGATTTAACAGCGTTGAATACGGTTGGCGGCTTCAAGATGCCAATACCGGACACTGAGTTGGCCGACTTGCCGTTGCCATTGCCACCAATACCAACGGATTTGCAGCATACACGTGCCTGCCCCAAGCATTTGGACATCGTGCCGTTTGCAGCTCCATCAATGTGCCAGAGGCAACTGTCATCGGGTTGCAGCGACATGGATCGCATTGAGACGTTGTTTTCAACGCCCGGTGCCGGTGCCGGTATAGTGACGGTGATAAGCGATGCGTCACCGATAACGCCATTGAGTTTCATAGACTCGCCCGAAACCGAGACCTATGAGGTTGAGCTGCGCAAAAATGTTTACGGGCTGGGTATCACAGTGGCGGGATACGTGTGCGAAGAAGAGGATCTCTCCGGAATTTTCGTGAAGAGCATCATTGAAGGCAGTGCCGCCGAAATGAGTGGCAAGATTCAAATCAACGATCGCATAGTTGCAGTTGATGGTAGAACTCTGGCCGGTGTGACTAATCACCAGGCCGTGGAACTACTGCGGAACACCGATATCATTGTGCATTTAACGCTGGAACGTTTCCTGCGTGGTAGAAAGTTCGAACACCTTCAAGTCGCCTTAACCGAACTCAAGAGTGATACTCAGTCGCAGATTTCTCTGCCCGCATCACCTTCGATAGCCACACTGTCGTGGGTTCAGCCGAAATCCGATGCAGATTCTCTGGGAACAGAAAACTGCCTTTGTGCACCTGCAATTGATGGCGGAGATATGATGCCATCGCGCGACACTGTCGACTCCAACATGTCCCTCGTTTTGGACCGCAGTAGTAGTTGTAGTGAATCAAATTCAAACGATGAGCATGAGCTTAGTAACGGTGATGGTGAGGCTAAAGGCAGCCAGCCAGTGCCAGTGATTAGCAATGGTAGTGTGACAACGGTAGCCACAACGCCGACGACAGCCCTCACTAAACAAATAATGAATGGCAGCAGTAGTATGAGTGAGAAAATGAATGGGGGCGTTCAGACGCCAAAAAGCCCTTGTTCACCACACTCGCCGCTGCCAAAACAGAAAACACCACAATCCGCGCAGAATACGCCCACGCCCACGCCTACGCCCATGGCTGAAAGTGTCGCGGATTCGATGCAAATAGCAGCTTGGAAAAGTGAGTGTCCTGAGAGCGAAATAATAGTTGCCGAAATAAATAAACTTTCAGGTCTAGGGATAAGCCTCGAGGGAACTGTCGACGTAGAGGGCGGCATCGAAAAAAGGCCACATCATTACATTCGATCGATACTCGAAGATGGTCCCGTTGGCAAACAGGGCATCCTACGACCGGGAGATGAACTGCTGCAAGTCAACGAGCACAAGCTGCAGGGCCTGAAACACATTGAAGTGGTTAAAATTCTAAAAGAGCTACCCACGCAAGTTCGTTTGGTGTGTGCTCGTGGGCCATCAGCACCATCTGTGATCAATACATCTCAGAATGCTGAAGCGTTTGAGTCGAGAAGTCTTCTGCCAGGCGGACATCAATCACTACAAAACCTCCTCACGAAGGCGCAATCAGAAAGCTCGCTGTATACCTCGAGTACGGCAACATTGACTGACCAACAACGCTCCAAGTCAGTTGAGAACGTTTCTGGACTGGCCCTCTGGAGTACAGATGTAACGTACATAGACATCGAAAAGACTGATCGCGGTTTTGGTTTCTCAGTTCTAGACTATCAGGACCCTCTAGATTCTGAGGGTACGGTGATTGTGATACGCGGTCTTATACCAGGCGGATCAGCCGAAGCAACAAATGAAATATTTCCTGGTGATCGTTTGGTTAGTGTGGCTGACGAGAGTCTGCAGTCACTGACACTGGATGAAGCTGTTACCATACTCAAAGGAATGCCCAATGGAATTACAAGAATAGGAATATGCCGACCACTGTCAACTTCCGATAGCAATATTGCCTCACCAGGCGATGAGTCGCCCAGCACGTAGTCTTTAATGGAATATGCTTCTGTTCAATGTAAGTACCGTTTTTTTGTTTAATTGTTGTCAGTCTTTTAAAAACTAGCCCTGCAATTCATTTACTGTGATTTCAATGCAATTTTCATTTGAAGGGGTACTCTGGCCCCTGTCGGGTTATCGAACCTCAGGAGCGGGTACTGGACAACTGCATGACTTTTATTTGAGAACAGATTTTAGGGATATTTGGCCCTGAATACTGTCGGGATGGTGTTGTTGAGTGGTTCATATAGGAGTGGGTCATTTAAACCTTCGACATCTTCTTTGAATGGGGCCGTAAATAAGCAAAATTGTCTGTTTTACGCAAAACACTCACAAAATAAGGAAAAATCATTTTACGCCACCACAGCACGTCGTGTTAGCTTGCCTGCCTGTAAGGTGGGAGTTCATAGTTCAATGTTCATCAATTCTTTTTGCAGAAGTATGCAGTTTAGTCTTTCGCTAGGAATAGGCAAGCGAACTCGTTTGGAATCGCCCCTTTCATTAACCACAAGGTTTGGTAGAGAGAAATAGACCCCGAGCTCTTTCCGGAAAAAGGTAAAGAATTGCGAGAAAAACACTCCCTTTGCAAGTAAAAGAAAGGCGCTATAGACTTTTCTGTAAATCATTTCAAGTTCTTTTAGAAGGACTTGTCTCAGTTTGAATTTGAATGTTTCGTGCAACTTCGTTTCAACACGTCTAAAAGTACCTCCAAACACATTCTTATTTCAACAAGAGCTTTCTCAAGGCGTAGGCGAGAGTTTGTCCACTTGCAAAGTGATTGTTTTAAAACCCAACGAAAGGGTTAGAGACAAGGTTTTTCCTTCTATTACTAGCTTGAGACGCAAAACTACTGTCTCAAAAGCTTTAGACAACACGCGAAGAAGGAAAATGGGCCTAAAAGGTTTAGAAATTGCAGGTTTATGGTACCCGTGGTGTGTTGGTTAGCATGTCCGCCTGTTAACTCAGAGGTTCGTGGTTCGAATCCCAAAAGAGGCAGCATGGGTATCGCCTTTCGTGAGGAATTGGCAAGTTCTCCGATAGATAGAGCATAATGTGAGAGATTTTCAAACTTAATTCGTTATAACCTGAAGCTTTTCTAGGCTAAAGCTTCTTTATTTCTCTGCTTATCCTGGCTAGTGTTGAAGTTTTGAACGCAGCTTTCTTTTAAACTTTCATTTCTTCTCTGGCTTCATAACTTTCCAAAGCGAGCAGCAAAATTTGCTTCCTGGGCCAAAATTTACTAATAATTTTATCCTTTTTCTTAAAATTTTTCAGTTCTCTTTTTAAAAACTGTGTCATCAAACACCAGTTTTCAAAGAGGGAACCATTCATTTCTCTTTGAAAAGCTGTCGACAAAGTAAAATGGAAATACGAATCTTTATACTTTGAATTGCACCGCTTCTTGACTTACCCACTACAAATTCAAAATTGTCATCAAACAGCCTAGTTTTTCGCAGTTGCCGACCCACTACCAACTTAAAGATATTCATATTATGGGGCATCAGCTTGATTGAAGGGAATTATCACAACATCGCCTATTTGTATCTTCCATCTCTTTGTACATTGGCAAATGGTGTATGTCCTTTTAATACTGAGGCAGACTATTACCTTCCATCGGCTTGCAGATGAGAATCAAGAGCCACCTATACTCAATATTTCTCTTCCCGAAATGGAATATGGTTCTATGTTACGTGGGAGGTTTGAGGTTCTCAATCGCAGAAAAGGGGAAATGGTTTTTCCACGGGTATCGCCTTTTGCAAAGAACTAAGATGTCTTCCGATAGTAATTCCACTGCCATGAAAAGCGCTTTCTTGATTAGCCGTTCGGAATCTGCAAAATATAGTAGGCCCTTTCCATTTCCTAAAAGGTACTGTTGAGAGAAGCACCAGAGTTCTCCACTCTGCGGGGTGGCGCCCCCGTTTTGTTTAAGTGACTCATTAGCTTTTCTAAAAATAATGTGAGGAATTTCTGTAAGGTCAGGGAAATCGTTTGTTGAAGCAATCTGTGCAGAATTTTGTTAGTCACTCCTAAAAATCTGCCTTTGAGCATCTTTAAAGAACATAAGCGAACAAATCTCCTGAGCGTCTGTCTCCTAGTTTTTTTTCCTGACGCCAGTGGCGTAGTGATTAAAGACTAACATACATGTCTACCTTTTACGTGGTAGTTTGAGGTTCGAATCCCAGAAACAGCATATTGTTTTTGCACGGGTATATCTCATTTTGAAATTCTCTGATATTTCACTGCCCTGAAAAGCACTTTTATTATAGATAGGCGTTAGAAATTGGAAAAAGATTGTAGGTTTTTGAAATGGGTTAGACCCGAGGTTCCCCGAGCCTTGTTGCGCAACTCTATGTGTTTATTTACTTATTTTAAACCTTTCGTTTTGTCTTATCGCAGCTCTTGAAGAGGTGAAAATATTTTCTAGCTCTCGAAATGGGCCTCCCTTGCTCTTTGCTTGGAGATGAACACACTTTTTTACGTTTTTTTACAGCCTCTGTATTCCAATGGGAAGCAAGTTGTTCAATCTCTATTATTTGAGGAAAACTTTGAACACGTTTTGAAAAACTTTTTGTTCTTGTTTATGGGTATTTTAGTTTACACATTCTACCACCACTTTTCTGTTGCTTGTTGGCAGTGTTCCTTTGTAACCTCTAGCGATGATAAAGCTCGCTCTTGGTAAGTTGCAATAGGCTATGTTTTGTATTGTGCCCACTGCATTTTTAAGGATGCTGTTGGTTTTATAAATCAGCGAATTGTTCGTATGCTCCTCAGACCATATTATGCTCTCAGTCCTCAGACTGGGGCAAGATATCGTTGGCAGCAGCTTCTCATAACCTAATTTTGTAGACTTCATCAAAATGCCTAGCCGAAAGTTTATCAAAATAGGTTTTCATTTTCACCACTGCTGTAAAAGAAGACAACATGACAGCCTTGCTTAATGTTAGTTAGTTAGTTAGTTTAGTTGAAAAAACTTTATTTAAAAACTTCTTTAAAAATATACAATATGATAAACTTAAGTTTAATATGGTTTGGCCAATGGCCGTCTACCAGATTGACAATTTATTTAAGCTTGATATGCATTTTATATTTTTATATTTAATTCATTTGTTTTTTTCTTTAAAAGTTTCCTTCGAAGATGCGTTTCCTATAGTTTAGTGCACTAATTGTGTAATTATACAAGGTTATCCAGCCTAGCTTTCCATTTAGGACATCCAAAGTGTCATTCAAATCCATCGAGGCTACATGAAAGTACCTCACTCGAAACTCCTTCAAAATGGGACATCTGGCAATAAAGTGATATACATCTTCTCTCTCCTTGAAGTTACAGAGCTCGCATAGAATCGGGAGGTCAGGTCGATGCGGAATATAGTTCAAATTTAAAAGTTCACCTCTAATTTTAAATAATACACTTATCATATTTATGCGGTAGCGATTGAGAAGATACGTGCTTTCATTAAGATCCAAATTTAGTCTGCTGTACATCATTCTATACTGCGATGATTGTGCTTCTTGTTTAAAGTTTGAATATGTTGAGTGGTTAATTTTCTCCAATATCAAGTTAAACTTCAGTCTCAAATCAGTTGGGCTTACTTCGGGTAACAAATTTAAGTTTTCACCTACGCAAATAGCCAGCTCTTCCCACTTTCTGATCAGATTTCCTCTTGATGCTAACAGTTTTCTAAGCACTAGATTCGGCAGCCTTCTTTCATCCATCTCCATCACCTTGATTACGTAATCGAAGTGCATCTTGAGGGTCTTTAGGAACAACGGCGGTTCAGTTGTTTCCAGATGTAGCATATAGTTGGGGGTGCAACTCGGTAATCTAAAAATGCGTTTTAGGAAATACCTTAGGAACCTTTCAACTTCTTCAACTTGGGAGTAACCCCAAACTTGTGCCGCGTACAACATAATGGAGGCTGAGGTTGCGTGAAAAATTTTAAGTTTTGCACTATGTTCGATATAATTATTATCTATACAGCGGTTCCACACTGCGGACACAGCTCTTTTCGCTTCAGCTAGCTTTATCTCAAAGTGTTTTTTCATGTTGAGATTTGCAGAGACATTCACTCCTAGGTATTTGTACTCACGAACTATAGCAACACGTTCACCCTTGTATGTCCACTTTTCGTTATTTGCATATCTTCCGCCTCCATCCCTGAATATCATGATTTTCGATTTTTGTAAATTGACGGTTAGATTCCAGTTTTCACAATAGTTCTCCAGCCTATTTATCATTCGTTGCATGCCTTCCACAGAGTCAGAAAGAAATACGATATCATCCGCAAATATAAGACCCGGGATACGAATATTTCCAAAATGAATTCCCCCTCCAATCTCATCCAAGATATCGTTTATAAATAGTATGAAGAGTAACGTGCTCAGTACACAGCCTTGTTTAACTCCCATTTGAGTTGAAAACTCTTCAGAAATGTGCTCTCCATCCCATACGTAGGCCACGTTATTTTCGTACATCGCTTTGAGTAAGCCAATAATTTTTCCCGATATACCCAACTTATACAGCTTATAAAAAAGCGCTTCGCGGGCAATCGAGTCGAATGCAGCGCGAAAATCGACGAAAAAGGCGTAAAGTTTCCGTTTCCTTCTTTTGAAGCTCTCCGCAATATTTAACAGACTGAATACTTGGTCTAAGGTCGAATAATCTCTCCTGAATCCCGCTTGAAATTCATTTAGAATTTTTTTATCTACAGTCCACCGTGCAAGTCTATTAAAAATCAACGTACTAAAAAGTTTGACCGAGGAATTTAAAAACGAGATTCCCCTATAATTTTCAGGTGCGTCATAGGATCCTTTTTTGTGAAGTGGGAATATAATTGCTTTTTTGAAGCTTTCTGGAACATCTGCGCTTGCAAAAATTCTGTTAAACTCCTCAGTCAATGCATTCAGAAATTCCGGCGTGCAGTTCATATAAAACTCAACCGGGATGCGGTCATCGCCCGGAGCTTTTCCACTTTTAGATTTCTCTATAACATTTTTTACTTCCGATATCGAAAACGGTGCATCTAGTAAGTCATCCTCAAAATACGGAGGTGCATACTGGTGGAGCGATGAAAACTGTGGTGCATTAAGCAAGTTCATAAAATAGTCTCGCAGTTCTGGAGCTCTCAATGTTGCAGCAATGTAATTTGTCCTCCCGTTGATTGACTTCACGGCTTTCCAAAAATCTGCAGAGGATCTTGACGAGTTCAAAACGAGGATATTTTGTTGGTGCATTTTCTTTTTTTTCTCGTAACAGAGCTGCTTAAAGTCTTTGTTTGCTGTCGCGTACATCGTTTTGAAAAAAGGTGTGTTGTATGCCCTCAATAACTTTAAAAATGCGAACGACTTTTTCCTAGCTTTTTGACACTCAACATCAAACCAACGCTGCTTGAAATTATCGAATTTAGAAGTCCTTTTAGCGTTTGTTGATACAGCTTCAATAATTACTTCGGTTAGCTCTTTCATCTGAAGCACATTGTGTTGACTGCGTAGGGCGAGTTTATTGTTCAGATTGATCTGAAAACTAGAGCGAAGCTTATCACTCCACTTCATCCTGGGTATTAGTCCCAATTGTTTTGCATGGATTGACTCGTATCCCGCTGTTGTACACCTTACTTCCAAGGGCATGTGATCGGAGAAAATCTGTGCTGATATTCTGAACTCGCTGAGTAACTCATTCCACTTTCCTGATACAAAACAATAATCGATAACAGAGCCAGATGCTCCACGCAAAAACGTGAGCTCACCATTCGGATCGCCATCACAGCTGCCGTTAAGCATCCTTGCGTCCAAAGTATCAGCCATTTCTAATATTTTAGAACCCTTTCCGTCGCATGTTTCATCTTTTGACTTCCGAGTTGGATTGATGATAGGTGATGCAGTTCCACTTGCAAAATTATTTTGGGATAGTCCAACCCTGGCATTAAAATCTCCAATAAGAAGAACATCCACTGAAGCTAGTTTCTGTAGTGTTTCGCAGAGCCGATTATAATCTCTCAGCCAGTGAGAACAGTTCAAATAAACGGGTATGATATATAACGCTGAACCACATAATTTTAATTCTATTACCTCCTGTGCTTCTTCAACCCTTTTAAAGCTCGTTGTAACTCCTTCAAGACATTTGCGGTAACCCCAAAGTTCACCACCACTACCTCTTCCAAACGTATTTGTCTTCACTGCTGGGATCCATTTTAATTCATAATTCATAAATAATTCATTACATTTAGAGATTTCATCTTCTAATACATGTGTTTCAAAGAGCACGAATATATCAAAACTTTTAACATATTTAAAAAAATTTGCAACTATAAATTTATTTTTAAGTCCTGAGACATTATACCCTAAGATACTTATATCGTTTTTCATTGACGAAAAGAGTTACTCCTTTTGTGAAAAGATCTACTCTTTTTCCATTTTTAATGTTTCATTGAAAAAAAGAGTAGATCCGGAGTAACTCTAAACGCCAAAGATCTACTCCCAATCGGTTGGGAGATCTACTCTGAAAATGCAAAAACATCTGTTGTATCAAACGTCAAATGGAAAAAATTGTTGTGAAATTTGTTTGGTGATTATTAAAATTGAAAAGAAAAAAGAAAGTAATTGAATATGAGTGCAGAAAAATATGTAAATAATTTAGAATTTGTTAGTTCTCTGCATTATTTGTTGTCATCTTCTTCTTCGTCATCCCTTTCCAATCCATCCATCATCTACATGGAGTGTAAAAAAAAAGATTGAAAAGAAGCAAGTGGGCGCATTCACAGCTTTAGTAACTACGTAATCAAGTCATTAGAAACAACTGCGAAATGTGTTGAAAATTGTTCACCCCACGTAATGTTAAAATTTCAGACAAAAAGTTAATTTAGAATCATTTCGACGTTTCACAATCGGCTGTTCGGAAAAAAATACGAAAGATTATAAACAAAAAAGGATTTACTGCGTTTGTAATTCAATTTTGCATTCACAAAACTAATCGAATTTTGACTACATAGTGACTACAGAAGTGAATGCACCCAATGCTATTCCTGACAATTGTCACCAATACTACGCAAAACTGTTGAAAAATGTTTCATTGAAAAGAGTAGTTCTGCATTTGAGAGTAGTTCTTTCGAATTTCAATGAAAAACGCTATTAAATTAACATAACTAATTTGATTCTGGTAGACGGGTACTCCTCATTCCATTCCATCGTGTGAACGGCTGCTTGTTCGACTCATTCGCGTGCTTGTGTTTGCACCTAAACTATTATTGTTGCTAGGACGCGATGAAATGCTACCAACTTCAGGTGTATTGCTTGGCTCTGACGTTTTGTGCTTGACATTTACATTATTTACGTTTTTAGTACCGCGTTTAATTTCATTCATAAAATGATTTAGATCGTAAAATAAATCTAGCTCGCCACCAAAAGTATTCCGAAGCACCTCTATGGGATCTTTTCGGCCACAGATTAATCCACGCTTGAAATCCCAAGTAAATAGATTGCTGTGAATGAAGAGCTTATCATCCTTTTGCTGTACTTTTGCGTGCGGAAATCTATCACGGAGGAACCTGGCTATTGGGAGTAAAAAGTTCTTTTTACAGCGAGTGTTATACGGGAGATCCTTATGTATGTGTATTTTAGTGTTTTTCAAAGTTTTGGTATTGCGAAGTACCGTCCAGGCTGCGCTTCGCGAGGTTAATTTAACAACAATCATTGCTGTGCGACTGTTTGGGGGAGTTACCGAATGGGCATGCTCAATCATGGAAGTTGAGTTCTGTGTTCCCAACAGACCAGCACAAACAGACTTGGCTTTTTCTCTCATGTCGGAGTTTGCTTCCATAGGCATGTGCACCACGACATTCGACTCCAAGCTCTTTTGCAACAAATTATCTATTCGGTCCTCCAGTTCGTTGTTACGTTGTTCCAAAGAGGCAACCTTGGCTGAAACTTCTTCGTACTTCGATTTCAAGCCAGTGATCTCGTCATGCAGCACTTTGAAGTCCGTTTTTGAGGGGAGTTCACTTATAAGATTTTTGTTGCTTTCTTCAAGTATTTGTTTTAAAACAGCGACAGTTAGTACGCCAGATGTAGGCATTTTTTCCAAAGAATGATTAGGTGCTGGTGTCGATGAAAATAATCTACGCTTTTCTTCTCGCAAATGGTCGGGTGAGGTTGCAAACAGATTCCTTTTGTTCATGAGATGAGGTTATGTTGCAGATTTTGGCAAAGATCATTCAATTACTCTTAAATTCTAAGACTTACACGGTATTTGGATTGTTTCAAAAGATTAGCCAATTTTGTTGGTTTTAAATCAATTTTTTTTAGAATTCTTTTCTCACTTTTTCTCTATTTTGGAAGACTTTTATTAGGAGCTTTATCTTAAACAAGTAACCACTTTGACAGGTCAAATGTTAGCCTTGCTTAATGAACATGATGAACGCTAAGACCATTTGAGTTGAGTACACTTAGGACATCTGCACTAGAAGAATTTATTCCATACCTCCTTGGCAGTCTTTACAATCCTCGTTTGTCTTAATGTCATGCCAGTATTAATCTCCGCCAACAAACAAAAATTCCTCTATGATGTCCTTGCCTGATCAGACTCACTTTGGTTATGTAGTAAACAATACACATTTCCAAGTCTCAATACTTTGTAAGATATCGAATCGGCTTGAGTTGATATCCAAGTACCAAGTAGCACTTACGCAAGATTTGTACTGATAACGTTTCTTTGTACATCGCCACTGAGTGTATACTCATCTTCTTTCCACTATTTATTTCAGTTGTAGACTTCGACAAACTATACCATCCCGAAAAATACAAAGTTAAAGCATCATCTCCTCTAAACAAATCGAACCATTGTGCCATAACGGTAGATTCTACCTATTCCGTCACCGTAAAAAAAGATAAAGTCCCTAAAAGAACTGTGTGGTAATATGAGAAAGTCAATTGAGAAGGCGTGAATAATTTCTATCGTAATTTCAATTGGCCTTTGTACTTTTCGACGGGAACGTTGACGCTTTGGCTGATATGATATGGCATGAGAAGCTTTGTTCCTCACAGAACTTAAAGCATCATCCCCAAAGATAATACGTGGTTCATTTTGACCTTTTGAGAGGCGATTAGGGACAGAGAAAGAAGTTTTTGAATATTTAAAGACAATTCTTCAGTAGGAAACCGAAATTGGTTCAAACGGGCTTGGAAATATCTTTAATGCTCAAATACAAAAAGCCAAGCTTTTGCATGACAATACTACTGGTGTGTCCAAAAGGAAGCAAAAACTTGTATTTTTTTGTTAAGGACATTAAAAACTCCACCACGTCATCGGCCCCAACGCTCGTCTTCAATGACTCTCCGTATAATGTCAGCTCCATCGATAAAGCCCATTTGCATTTGGCTCCATCGGCGCAGGCGCTTCAGTTTGTAAATTCTGTGTTGAAGCAGACATTTTTTCGAACTCTTTTGGTTGCGAGAGTCCTCAAAGATCTCAATGTATATAAACCCACTGATCCAGATGGCATCCCTGTCGTTATTCTGAAGAGGTATTCTTCTACGCTGGTAAAACCTCTGCATAAGTTTTTCCACCTATCATAATCTTCTGGGGTCTTCCCGAGAAAATGGAAAACTGTATATGTGCAGTTCGTCCCTAAAAAAGGCGATTCATCCTTTCAATTACCCTCCAGTTAGTGTCCTTTCCTTGCAAGATCATGGAAACGTTGAAAAACTGTCCATTCATGAAATATTTTTGGGATCGAAAGCTTCGTAATGACCGACAGTACGGATTTTGTAGCAAAAGGTCCACTGGTGAATTGATGGCTTATCTCACTGAAAAGTGGAAATATTCCTTACGCTGTTTTAGAGGAAGTAGATTATTGTTGCGCTTGGTATTTCTATGGCATTTGATGGAGTTTGGCATCAAGTTCTCTTGTCGAAAATGAGTGCTTTAGATACGAGTCTCTTCTTCGGAATTATTGGAAATGACCTTTCTGACTTTTCAATACAAGTTGTGTTGGATGGTTTTATCAATCTTGGAATGGCCTGGCTCCGTTTTGTCTCCGACTCTCTTTATTTTCACAACCGATCTCTTGTTTGAAACTTCTAGTTATCTCAGTTTTTTGCTGACGACTCAGGTCCAAGACTGTCGCATGGGCCTAAGGGAGATGTCGGAGCAGTTCAAAACTCATCTTTCATGGGTGCCGGATCACAGGGATATACCAGGCAAAAGCATGGCAGACAAACTCGCCAAAAAAGGAACGACTTCTCATCTTCGACCTGAGAGGAACAATATAGGTATACCTATTGCCACATGTAAATTTTTGCTAAAGCAGGACGCCTCTGAGAAGATAAGCACTAGATGGACGCAGAGTAATACATGTCTTATGACCAAACGAATTTGGCCATGTGTGAGCTCGAAACGTTCAAAGAGCTTATTGAATCTAAGTCGTCTGCACCTTAGTTTCATTATAGGTGTCCTTACGGGACATACTGCCTAATAGGTAGACATGGCAAAAGATTTGGTGTCTACTCGCAGAACTGCGTGGACGAGGAGGAAGAGGAGACAATCCAACATCTCCTTTGCTCATGCTCTGCACTTGATCAAACTTCTGGCTTCAGTGGTATCACAATGGACCCTCTGTGGTCTAAGTGTGTCATTTTTCGTGCACCGGCAGCCACATCTAACCTAACCTAACCTAACCTAACCTAACCTAAGCCTCAGCTTCTCATATTCGTTTCCAAATTCACGTTCCTGCTCTTCGGATGTGGAACTAGAATGGTTGCGTACGATTTGCTTATTGTTACATGAGGTAGTAAAAGCCGAGTAGAAATGTTTCAAAGAAACATAAGTTTATTAAGGCGATGCAGGAAATTCTTCACCCCTTTTGATCTGGCTACTATTTATGAAGCCAACAGCCGTCCTAGAGTACAAATCAGTATTTGGTCAGGTGCCTCTCAAACACCTTTGCGCTCACTTGGTAGGGCACAAAGTAGGGTTTTAAGGTTGATAGGTGATAGTTCTTTGTGGTACCCGTGGTGTGATGGATAGCATGTCTGCCTGTTAATCCAGAGGTTCGAGTTCGGATCCCATCAGAGGCAAGGTTGTGAGAAATGCGCTAGGCCCAGGGGCTCCTTGCTCTGTAGCGTCACCCTATTTTTTTTTTTTTTTTTTTTATTTATAGGTGATAGTTCAATCGTAGAATCGATTGATTGTTTTGAACTTCGTCGAAATGTTACTTGCCTCGCTCTGTTTTATCGCTTTTTTTACAAACAGTGCCATTGTGAAATAGCTAGCTGCATTCCTCCCCTGAAAGAGTTCAGCCGTAACGCCCCGGAATGCTCATCTTAATCAAAATTTCGGGCGTACAGTAAAGTATGTATTGATATTCATATATAAGACTCACTACCCTAATTGGAAATGCTTTGCCCGACACTGTTTTTCCCTTGCATTACGTTTCACAAAAAGTCAAAAACAATGTAGATCTGTGTCTCCTATTCAATCTCTTTGTGGTTTCATAAATGCTCGCATTTTTTTAAATTTATATCCCCTTCATGTGCTCTATAATTATAAAAAAAACCCTTGCCAAAGATTAAAATTCATATTCGATTTTCTTCGTAATCAATGACTGCCGGGTAGGGGTACTGCAATTTCTGCACCCAAAACTAAAACGCCATGGAAAGAAACAATTTTTTAAAAGCTGATCACATTGTCCGCCTGTTAATCCAGAGGTTCGAGTTCGAATCCCACCAGAGGCAAAAATGTTTTTTCTACGGGTATCACCTTTCGCGAGGATTTGGCAAGTCCTCCGTTAGTATTCATTGCCATGCCGTTCGGAACCGGCAGAAAATTGTAGGTCCCCTCCATTCCCTCACAAGGGATGGTTGTGAGAAAAGCGTTAGGCCCAGGGGCTCCTCGCTCTGTTGCGCCACCCTATTTATTTTATTTATTTATGATCACATGGCAAGCAAGGCGTGCCAAAACTTGTAGAATAGTGACAGTGGCGGATCCAGGATTTGGGCATGGGGGGGGGGGGTCTATTACTTAAAATTTTATTTATATATACGAGGTTTAGCAGATTCAATCATAAATTATTTACATGATGTTGGCGTCGATTGCTCATATATGTATGGCCAAGGATTCGACGGAGCTTCGGCAATGAGTGTCCAATTCATTGGTGCACAGGCTCATCTGAGATCGTATTTCCCACTGGCAATTTATGTACATTGCGCTGCACATAGCTTTAGTCTGGCAGTCAATGCAGCATGCGAAGTGTCAGGAATCAAAAATGGGTTAGGAACTATCAGAGCGATTGAAGCATTTTTTCACTGGCCTAAAAGACAAGACGTTCTACACGAAGAAATTTCAAAAATGACAAACAAAAGTGAGAAAAAAACAAAATATTAAGTCTGTTTGTCCTACCAGGTGGGGTCAGTCTCATGAAGCAGTTGGAACGTACGTTGAATTGCAACCGGCTGTCATTGAATCTTTGGAAGAAATCAAAACGTGGAAAGATCGAGATACTTCGCAAAATGCATTGCATCTTTTGACAGCGATTCGACGGTTCAATTCCAAATTGCCTGTCACATTATGAAATCAGTTAGTTCCATTGTTTTGCCTTTGAGTCGGGAATTGCAATCTAAAAACCAAGATCTGGCTGAGGCTACTAAGCTGGCAGATGACGCTTTGTATGAATTTACGTACAAACACGAAAACGCAGATTCTACTTTCCACGTTATTTATGAGCATGTTGCTAGAATTTGTTCTGAATACGAAATCACAATGAAATTGTCACTCCGCCGCCGCGCCGGCGCCGTTGTAATCAACTAAAAAACCGTTGCAACGTTCAAACACAAAGTATTGAAGACTACTACAGAATTTCTTTCTACATTCCGTTTCTTGATACGTTCATTTCTCAACTCAAAAGTCGGTTCTCGGAACAGAAATCCATTTTCCAAAATTTCGGGCAACTGTTTCTTAAACAAGAATTTAACGAAAAGAAATGCGCTGACCTCCACACATTTTACGAAGATAATATCGGATTGTTCGAAAGAAAATTTTCTGTCAGAAGTCTAGATGTGGAGACAACGAATCCACGTCCAGAACATTCAAAATGCGCTTGATGCTTTACTGGTTAGTATCTTTCGATCAAAAATTTACATGTAAAAAAGATTGTATGTGACGCGATGTGAGAGAAAAGGCACCTTTTAGGCAAAAGTGAAAGCTTACACAGCACGCTCTGAAAGGCGCTGATGCACCATTCAAACCCATCTAAAAAATCGTTTCTCTGAATTTATATTTTGTGAAATAATAGCGATGTTACAATTTCTGATTGTGCTTCATGAATATTCAGTAAAAGTACTTGTGTAATCAATCATGATCCAACAACCGATTTTTTGCCAAGTAAGTCACTTTTATCGGATCGAGACACATATGCAAACATCAATCTGACGATATTTTTCAGGTTATCAATAGCAAGTCGTTCAAGAATATCGATTATATTTTGGCAGTACTACCTGTAACTACAGCAACTCCAGAACGATCATTTTCGATGTTGAGGAGGATCTAAACTTACCTGAGAAACACGAGAGGAGGGAGAAAGGAATGAATAAATGGTCTTGCTTCTTTAAATATCCATACCCATATTGAACTTACCGAGGACGAAATTCTAGTGGAATTTTTCAAAAAACCTCGAAAATTTACCAGTGTTTGAGGTAGAATGCTCTTCAGTTTTTTATGAAATGTAATAATCAATAAAGTTCTTGAATTTTTAAAATAATAATATTACTTCTCCTTTACTTTTTTGTCTGGCTCATGCTATATTTTTCTGTCCCGTAACGAAATTTGAACTTTAGGAGCCGATAAATGTTACAAATAACATCTTTTATTTTCCCGATTTGGGGGGGGGGGGGGGGGGGGGGGTCCGGACCCGAAAACCCCCCCCTTGGATCCGCCTATGAATAGTGAGGCGTTACTCAAGTTAACCAATAAATGCATAACAGCGTTACAAAATCATTCAGTGCAAATTGAAAACTTCTGGATTTCGGTTTTTCTTGCCTTGATGTGTTTTTAACTTTTTGTGCTTTTTCAATTTTTCATAATGAACACCATTATCATGACCAAACTGCTGGAAGTACACATTTCGAAACAAAAACCGCAACGATGTCCTCAGGAAATGTAACTCTGAGAGAGAGGAAATTTCATAAGGACCATGAGAGTGGCAACATGTGCTCTAGAACATGCATTCCTAAGTTTGTATAACAAATAAGGTCATCATCCCATCGCATGTCCTCCTCGAACAATGCCCTTCAAATGAACATGCAAACACAATCCAAAATAGCATACTCTGAAAATATTCCCTCCAAATATGCTTCCCAGCTAACAACAACACATTCCCTTACAACATCTTGCATTCTAAATTTTGTGTAAATTTTTATGAGAAAAAAGAAAATAAAGAAAAGTTACACACGCTGAATCTTCTTGAAAAAGGGGGCCATCAAATCCTTTTGGCAGCTTTTTTTTCACAAGGAAATCGAACCCATGATGCGAGTAGAACACAAAGCACATGAAAAACAAAAACAAAAGAATAAAAAAAAAAACCCATCGAATCTGCTTTGGATATTTTCAAAAGTTACTGTGCACTTAAATCGATTACATGACTATCGATTCTCTTCGCTCCTCGATGCTATTTGGCAGTGACATTTTTATGTCCTTAGGAACAATGCCATTACCTCCTGTGGCTCTTGCTGATGCTGATCCCACACCGTTGTTAAAGGGTACATCAAACCTGCTGAGTATAATGTAGAGCATTTTGAGCTCTCGGTAAACCCCACCAACACCCCAAATGCTAGCCAATCTCTGTGTTACACTCACATATGTAGTGCTAAAAAAAAACCGGAAAACGAATTTCATATTTTCAGCAAAACAGAAAAGTGAAACTAAAATGAACACAGTACCTATAGGTAGCGAGGCACAGAGAGAGAGAGAGAGGAAGAGAGAAAACAGGAAAGATAAGAAACACGGAAGGCACAAGAAACGTGCATTACCGTCCACAATTTTTTGGCTAACGAAATGGGGGTATTGGGGTTGCTAGGGATGTTGGTGTATTTATGAACCAACGTTGAACCTTCGTGATATGTAACTCACTTATATTGTGCTGCCATGAACGGTGAACATACAAGGAAGGACTTGTAGCAATGTTGACAGGACGTATTTAAGTATGAGGTCGGATAAGGAGGAGGTTGAGCGAAATAGGTCACAATATCTTAGGCAATAATGTGCCATAGTGCACTAAGCCTAAGGTTGTAACGAGGCAAATTTCAAACACAGAAATATCCCTCGTCACATGCTTAAGAAAACAGGGCGCCGCCATCTAGCGCCAAACTGAAAACAGGAAAAGTTCACCCGAGACAACAACCACCAATTAAGCTCTTAGTCAAGGCATGGTACCTAGTGGCGAAAAGTACGCAAGTTTACCACGGAGGTAGAAAGCTAACCGCGCCAGCATCGATGGTAGACATTGGGTAGGTGGAAATACCACCCAACAACCAACTCCCCATGCACAAGCAGTGCAAAGTACGACGACTGGCAGAGCTCGATGGTGAGTTGGCATATGAATGAAGTGGTAGCATATGAACAAGCATATGGGAATATCATGAGTAGGTATAGCAATTACTAGGGAATAGGGAATATTATATGAGATTTGCGCACGGTACCACAACGAGCGATTTAGTATAAATAGGGCAGCTCAGTGCATGGAAAATCACAGTCCGCCGGCACCGGTCCTACGGTGCACATCATCTCCAGGAAAAGGAAGAGTAAACCAGCAACCAGCTAAGCAACCTAGCTAGCAAACAAAGGTAAAAGGTAAAGGTTATGATATGAGTAAGTTTGAACTATTGAATATATTTCTTACGTATTGTGCCACCAGGGGCAGAGACTAATTCCTGCCGATCCCGCAGCCATAGCTGTTACCGAGGTCTTAGGACGCTCGTAGTTTCACCCCACCAAGGTCTTCGGACGCTTGTAGTTTCACCCCACCGAGGTCTTCGGACGCTTGTAGTTTCACCCCACCGAGGTCTTCGGACGCTTGCAGTTTCACCCCACCAAGGTCTTCGGACGCTTGTAGTTTCACCCCACCGAGGTCTTCGGACGCTTGTAGTTTCACCCCACCAAGGTCTTCGGACGCTTGTAGTTTCACCCCACCGAGGTCTTCGGACGCTTGTAGTTTCACCCCACCGAGGTCTTCGGACGCTTGTAGTTTCACCCCACCGAGGTCTACGGACGCTTGTAGTTTCACCCCACCGAGGTCTACGGACGCTTGTAGTTTCACCCCACCAAGGTCTTCGGACGCTTGTAGTTTCACCCCACCGAGGTCTTCGGACGCTTGTAGTTTCACCCCACCGAGGTCTTCGGACGCTTGCAGTTTCACCCCACCAAGGTCTACGGACGCTTGTAGTTTCACCCCACCGAGGTCTACGGACGCTTGTAGTTACACCCCACCGAGGTCTACGGACGCTTGTAGTTTCACCCCACCGAGGTCTTCGGACGCTTGTAGTTTCACCCCACCGAGGTCTACGGACGCTTGTAGTTTCACCCCACCGAGGTCTACGGACGCTTGTAGTTTCACCCCACCGAGGTCTTCGGACGCTTGTAGTTTCACCCCACCGAGGTCTACGGACGCTTGTAGTTTCACCGTACCGAGGTCTTCGGACGCTCGTAGTTTCACCCCACCGAGGGGCTTACGACGCCTGTACGCTCCGATTTACCTGCGACTGCCTATAGGGCGAATGGTCAGAAGGGATCCTGTCGGTAAAGGCAGCTAATCCACTTTACTTGATAAATATTAACGACTTCTCTTCCCTAGCTACCGTGAGACCAGAAGAGTTTCTTAGACCGAGACGACTAACCCGACTAGAACCGTAGGAGTTCCAAGGATACCAGCTCCACTACAGTAAACCTGACCAGAAGTTGCTTTACAACAAGCGTTACGACAATTTATAATTATATATATATATACCAATTCGTTTGTGAATTATATTTAAATTATAGTAAGTTCTAATAAAAGAGAGTTTCTTTGACCTTTGTGAAGTTTCGTGTTTCCTTCACTATAACCTTGGCCCGCCCTGAGTATCACCTCGGCTGGGAAATTAAAAACACGTCACAATTTGGCGCCCGAGCAGGGACTATTAAGGTCCACCGTTGAAAAAGAAATTCTCTTAGAACTATAAAATTAAACCTCAAAAAAAATCCCGACATGTCCGACGCCGAAGATAGCTTCGACGTGTTCGGCAGCATAGGGGCAATATATTTGCTCAGCAAAGCGGAACTGGTGACTCGGATGAGCCAGCTAGGGCTTGACTCCGAGGGCACTTTGTCTATGCTGAGAGCCCGTTTCAGCAGCTATATTAAAAAGGCCAGACTCCGGAAATCCACACAAGATTTGTGTGAAGATTTGGAGAGGGCCGTAACCGAAAGGGAATATAAGCCCGTACCAACAGACGAACTTGAAAACGAACCAAAGTCTCCGATATATACCGAGATCTCCTTCCAGGTGCCATCCTATGTACCAACTACCGCCGCACCGTCTACCGCACCGCCCGCCGAAGATGACCTGGCTAGGAACTCGGCATCGTCAAGTACCGCACTCCCCAATGAAGTCGCTACCCCACCCCCTGTTGAACCATCGGCCATCAGGCCAGCTTTCCGGCCAACCGGTCGGTTTATTCTCAGCTACGAGGCTGAGCTGATGAATAACGTCCGCAAATGGGGATTGAGGTTCGACTCATCAGGGAACGCGATCGAATTCATGGACCGACTCGAAGAATTGACCGCTTGCTATGACATACGCCCCGATGATATTGTCAAGGCCTTACCGGAAATACTGCGCGGCACCGCTCTAGAGTGGTTTCGCATCAATAAAGAACGTATGAAATCCTGGACCCAGTTCCGCACCGCTTTCCTAGACCACTATCTGCCAGCTAGGTACCTCTGCAAATTAGAGGAGGAAATATTGCGGAAGCGGCAAGGGCCACGCGAAAAGGCAAAGGATTTCATACAAGCCACCCAATATCTGATCCATAGACATCCACGTATTAGCATCGAGGATAGCATCGATCGTATTTACGATAGTTTGCGATCAGAATATCACTTATATATCAAAAGGCGTGATTTTGATACCTTGGACGAACTTATGAAGCTGGCAGAGGAGTATGAGTACATACGAAGGGAAGACCATACATCCCGCCAAGCACCGCCCCGTGCCGTTCCTGCGCCTAACCGATTCATTTTTCCTGACCGACCAGTAACCGACCGCCGAGCTGTATTGCCGCCACCGCGACCAAATTTTAACCGTACCGACCAGATTCAGATGCTATCGCACGCTAACCAGTACCACCGGAGAACTCACTGCTGGAACTGCAAACAGCGGGGTCACACTAGGAGTAACTGCCGAAGACAGTTCCGTCTGTTTTGCTCTTACTGTGGAGGAGATGGGCGATTGACGAGGGATTGTAATTGCCATCCACATAGAGTTGCAGTAATGTACAGCCAGTCCCGTAGACCTAAATACCAGCGTCCCAGATACAATAAGTCTACCACTACATACACTCCACCACCGCCGCCCGTTACAACTCAGCCAAGAGACCCGCTACCGCTTAACCCGAATGAGCTGTTGATTCGGTGTAGCCCCGTGAATGATTGGAAGGGACGACGTTCCAAACAAGGGGAACTCAACCCCGCTCAGTATTCTGAATTTCGAATGTCAGATCTAAAACCGTCGTCGCTAGTCAGTCCCAGCAAGCAGATGCTACAGTCCGAAGTGGAAGGAGAAGTGGATCCCGCCCAGGCTTGGCAAAGGCAACAGACTACGCCTAGGAGGGTAACTTGCTCAGTATGTACCGCCATTTCGGTATCAAAGCTGCGTACCACCAGTAACACGCAGCCCACGCAAAGCTTGGGCCAGACTACAGGGAGTGACCTTAAAGGACGAGTAGCCCATGTTCCGCACACCGTAGCCAGCCGAACTACCGTCAGGTCCAGAACACCCCTCTCCAGTACCAGCCAGAATACCACCATGAAGACCAGTACCAGCCAGCATACCACCGTGAAGACCAGTACTAAGCGAAACACCGCCGCCGCCGCCAATAAAAAGGGCACCACCAGCCGAACCCCGACCGTTACCCGTAAGCCCGCAACCGCTACCGATACAACTAACTCTCCAAACCAAGACCCGCCAAGGGGCCAAGCGCGACAAAAGGGGAGAACAGACACCAGCATATCCGCACCAAAACCAGATGGACTCAAGATGCCGAACATGACAGTGGCGATCGAGCCGCACCGCACGGATCCACGGGCATTGAATAAAAAGGAGATGGATACAGAATCCACGCTGGCAGTTGCAAAGGAAAGCAAACAACCGAACCGTGGACCGGAACCGAGTCTGAAAAGGAAGGGGGACCCGTTCTTGGGTTTCAATGTTCGACAGCACGCACAATACCATCCATCGAGGCGCCGCCAGCGGCTAATCTTCAAGCGTCGGAGTGGGACAATCCTGTGTAGAGTAGTTAGACGAGGAGAAGCCGTTCTCACACACCAGCTGACGAGGCAATCCAAGAGGATTGTGTTCGAACCGTAGGACCAGCCGTATTTTTTTTTCTCCCACTTACTTTTTGTTTTTATGCTAAGGAGGCTCTTTTTGTTTTAAAGGAAAAATATATATATATAAAAAAAAAAAAAAAAATATAAAAAAAGGGTACAAAATAACGAAACACAAAACTAAAAAAAAAAAAAAAATTTTTTTTGGGAAAAATAATGAAGTGACATCCAGGCCATGCCTTTTCGTTCCGGGACCGAGGGTCAGACGAGGAGGTCCTCGTCTCCGAAGAAGGGGGAGTATGTAACGAGGCAAATTTCAAACACAGAAATATCCCTCGTCACATGCTTAAGAAAACAGGGCGCCGCCATCTAGCGCCAAACTGAAAACAGGAAAAGTTCACCCGAGACAACAACCACCAATTAAGCTCTTAGTCAAGGCATGGTACCTAGTGGCGAAAAGTACGCAAGTTTACCACGGAGGTAGAAAGCTAACCGCGCCAGCATCGATGGTAGACATTGGGTAGGTGGAAATACCACCCAACAACCAACTCCCCATGCACAAGCAGTGCAAAGTACGACGACTGGCAGAGCTCGATGGTGAGTTGGCATATGAATGAAGTGGTAGCATATGAACAAGCATATGGGAATATCATGAGTAGGTATAGCAATTACTAGGGAATAGGGAATATTATATGAGATTTGCGCACGGTACCACAACGAGCGATTTAGTATAAATAGGGCAGCTCAGTGCATGGAAAATCACAGTCCGCCGGCACCGGTCCTACGGTGCACATCATCTCCAGGAAAAGGAAGAGTAAACCAGCAACCAGCTAAGCAACCTAGCTAGCAAACAAAGGTAAAAGGTAAAGGTTATGATATGAGTAAGTTTGAACTATTGAATATATTTCTTACGTATTGTGCCACCAGGGGCAGAGACTAATTCCTGCCGATCCCGCAGCCATAGCTGTTACCGAGGTCTTAGGACGCTCGTAGTTTCACCCCACCAAGGTCTTCGGACGCTTGTAGTTTCACCCCACCGAGGTCTTCGGACGCTTGTAGTTTCACCCCACCGAGGTCTTCGGACGCTTGCAGTTTCACCCCACCAAGGTCTTCGGACGCTTGTAGTTTCACCCCACCGAGGTCTTCGGACGCTTGTAGTTTCACCCCACCAAGGTCTTCGGACGCTTGTAGTTTCACCCCACCGAGGTCTTCGGACGCTTGTAGTTTCACCCCACCGAGGTCTTCGGACGCTTGTAGTTTCACCCCACCGAGGTCTACGGACGCTTGTAGTTTCACCCCACCGAGGTCTACGGACGCTTGTAGTTTCACCCCACCAAGGTCTTCGGACGCTTGTAGTTTCACCCCACCGAGGTCTTCGGACGCTTGTAGTTTCACCCCACCGAGGTCTTCGGACGCTTGCAGTTTCACCCCACCAAGGTCTACGGACGCTTGTAGTTTCACCCCACCGAGGTCTACGGACGCTTGTAGTTACACCCCACCGAGGTCTACGGACGCTTGTAGTTTCACCCCACCGAGGTCTTCGGACGCTTGTAGTTTCACCCCACCGAGGTCTACGGACGCTTGTAGTTTCACCCCACCGAGGTCTACGGACGCTTGTAGTTTCACCCCACCGAGGTCTTCGGACGCTTGTAGTTTCACCCCACCGAGGTCTACGGACGCTTGTAGTTTCACCGTACCGAGGTCTTCGGACGCTCGTAGTTTCACCCCACCGAGGTCTACGGACGCTCGTAGTTTCACCAGCCAGGGGCTTACGACGCCTGTACGCTCCGATTTACCTGCGACTGCCTATAGGGCGAATGGTCAGAAGGGATCCTGTCGGTAAAGGCAGCTAATCCACTTTACTTGATAAATATTAACGACTTCTCTTCCCTAGCTACCGTGAGACCAGAAGAGTTTCTTAGACCGAGACGACTAACCCGACTAGAACCGTAGGAGTTCCAAGGATACCAGCTCCACTACAGTAAACCTGACCAGAAGTTGCTTTACAACAAGCGTTACGACAATTTATAATTATATATATATATACCAATTCGTTTGTGAATTATATTTAAATTATAGTAAGTTCTAATAAAAGAGAGTTTCTTTGACCTTTGTGAAGTTTCGTGTTTCCTTCACTATAACCTTGGCCCGCCCTGAGTATCACCTCGGCTGGGAAATTAAAAACACGTCACAAGGTGGACATAAACGAACTGATGTACTTGTTTTATTGTTGTTGGTGTTAGGTGTTGTCCTTAACATACACAGGCTGGCGGTTGATCACAGCTTGACATATGATTATGAAGGTTCTGACTCTCTTGTGTGCCCTTATCATCAGGTGAACTTTAATTATCTATCTGATTAATAGACAATTCTATTGTTACTTGGATGTGGACACACCCGAAAGTCCGTCATGCGGTGAATCATTGCTGGGTGAGCCTCAAACATTTAGTTTGATTACATTGCGGAGTATCACCATTTATATAATTACTTAAGGGTTAATGTAGTGATTTATAAGTGAAAAGTTTCTAAGGGTTGCTGCTTAGTTTTTCCAGAATGATATTCAATTCGAGGATGAGTGTGAAAGAGTAAATAATTATTTTGCAGGGAGTGTTCTTCTAGACACAACTAGAGGATAGTCGAACAACGACGAATAAGTCGTTAGAATGGCATATCTCACTTAGGTATAATTTGTATTATTATTCCTCGAAAGCCATCTAAAAAAAACTTTTCTACCTGTCATTTCTTGCGACAATATCAACGACAAACCTTAAATGACTTACTTCCAATGCATCAGTCAGTTCAGTAAAGTGTAACCCTTACCAAAACCCTGTTTCCACATCAGAATAGATAATAATCAGTTGATAACATCTGAGAGCTGATGTCTTGTGATCATTTGAGCAATGGTCTTCCCCTTGTCATACATCAAAGTTTACCCAAAAATTCGAAACTTAACTCTTTTCTTTCTTCTTTTGCTTGTCCGAGTGAACTAAGCGACTAATTTCAAAATGGAAGAATTCATCTTTACAACATAACGAATTGAAGCCGAGAGTTGAGATTCAATTCGTTTTCTGATTTGTCGGTGCGGTAGATATCGTTTCTCTCAATTTACTCGATAGTTCAGTGAATATGTATTCACATTTCAATGGACACCTTCTGAGACCATGCCCGTTACGTTATGTTTGCCGTGTCTGCCTGTTACATGGGAGGTTCGATTCCCAGAAACATTAAGACAAAAAAAAAATGCCTTTTCACGATATCGCCTTTGACAATTTCTCTGATAATAATTTCATGCTATGAAAAGCGCTTTCTCGTCTAGCCGTTCCGAATCGGCAAAAAATTGTAGGTCCCTTCCATCCTCCCGCAAGGTATGGTTGAGAGTGATGGATCCGTTGCTCACTGTATTGGAACCATTTTGAGCCTACAATGAAGCGGGACAGACGCAAGTCATCAATGAGAGTAAGATCACTAGTGTCGTTAAAGAAAAACAAATCTTGGTGAATCCTACGTTTGTAAGCTGAAGCGGTGCATGAACAGAGATGGTGGGAAATAGTTTCTTCCTCCTCCTTATTCATACAGCTTCTGCAAAAATCGTTTGAGACGACTCCTAGCCTTGCGGTGTGTCTTCCAATAAGACAGTGTCCTGTAATGACACCTATCTCGTCGCACTAATGTGATTTCTGTTGAAAGAGATCAAGCTTAAGATCTAGCTTGGGCCAGATTTGTTTCGTTGCGTTACACCTTAAACTGCTTGACCATCTGAGACAAGTTTTCTTTTATGCGTCCTGCTTGAGCAAGAGTTTGTATGTATCGATTGGTATGCCGATACTCTCCGTTATCGGTGAGATGTGTAGAAGTGCTCCGTTTCTGGCGAGTTCATCTGCTTTGCCCCGGCGGGCGGGCGCTGGGCTAAACTAAAGATTGTCTAAAGTTTTGAGTTTCCCGTTCACGTTCCCGCATATTGGGAATATTGGGATGAGATATAATCTGTGCTACTAAGGGATAATGTATAGCATTTTAATGATAAAAAATTGCTGCAGTAGTTCTTGAGTTTCTGTTCCGTCCCTTTCACGTAGGAGTACCTATGGCAAGCAAATCGTAATAATGCCTGGAGCCTGGACTAAACAATACTAACTATAAAACTTTCATAAAATTTCTTCCAACGGTTTGGGAGTCTATACCGCACAGACAAACAAACATCCTTTTTTATGTACAGAAAGATTCATTAGTGGCGCCATCTGTCTTATTTCTAATTGGTTAGAAACCGTTGCAGGTGTTCGCCCCTCTTATTCTCCAAGTCTTATTCCGACCGGTCAAGAACTTTTCAAAAGCATGAGGATCATACATGTGTGTTTGCACATAAAATTAAACGCCACATATCGTGGTTTTTTGAGAATGTACATTTTCCAGGCCCCCCTAGAATGCATGCACAAAAATGCATCCAAGTCAATCCAGTCGTTTTGTTGCAGTTGAGATTAATAAATAATTTAAATACCGACAGCAGCGCCACCTACCTGGTTAGGTTAGGTTAGGTTAGGTTACAATGGCTGTCAAGAATACACCTGACACACTTAGACCAATACTAGGTCCATTGTGATACCATAGAAATTATGCGAGGAAGTACCTCACTTAACAAAACCATTTGGAGCTTTTAATAAAGCGAAGGAGATGCAGGGGATCTGTATTCGCCAGATCGCTTGGATCATCGAGAAAATATTTCCCCAGATGCCGCTTTCTTTTAAAAGAGAGTGCAGGACATGAGCAGAGGAGGTGTTGGATTGTCTCCTCCTCCTCCTCATCTAAGCAACTTCTGCAGAAGTCATTAGAGGGAACGCCAAGTCTTATGGCGTGTCTTCCTATCAGACAATGTCCGGTAATGACATTGATTACGGAGCTAACTTGCAATCTGGTAATAGATAACAAATGTCTTGTGCGTTTTGGATCTAGTCCTGGCCATATCCGTTTTGTTGCCACGCACGTGGTGATATTGTTCCACCTGTGATTTGTTCTGTCCATTGCCTCTTGCTTTAGCATAAGTTTACATGTAGCGATTGGTATACCAATATTCAACCTGCTGGTTATATATATTTAACTGTTCAGCCATCTCCTTAAGAGATAGGCGACAGTAAAGGGCGGTTACTGAGTTCGTAGAAACAGCGCCGAGCTTGACTATCTGAGAAAATCCGGATATTCGTTGAGGATATCACGTTTTCTTTTAGCCATGACAGGACCTCTTTGATCGCCAGAATTTCCGCTTGGAACACGCTACAATGGTTGGGAAGGCGGAACGAGAGACTTACGTTAAGTCGGTTTGAGTACACCCCACAGCCTACCCCTTCTTCGGTTTTTGAACCATCTGTATAGAAATGAATTGAATCATCTCTCAAAAATTCTTCGTCTTCCCAGGTCGTTCTCGGTGGGATTGAGACTTGGAACTTATTATCAAAAACCAATTGGGGGATGGTGTAGTCGGAGTGACAAGGGATTGATCCGAATAAATTCAGGATTGTAGCGTGACCGATGTTGTTATCGGTCCATTGGGAGATAGCTCTCATACGAGTGGCTGCACTGGCGGCCATTTGTTTGCTGAAGATATCTAGTGATGTGAGGTTAAGGAGTGTATTTAGTGCAGCTGAGGGTGTTGATCTCAGTGCTCCGCTTATACACAAACCGGCTGTTCGTTGGACCTTGCTTAGATTATCGCAGTAGGTCCTTTTATCAAGAGCGGTCCACCATACCACTACTCCGTATGTGAGTATTGGTCTGATGACCGCGGTGTAGAGCCAGTGGGTGATTTGGGGGGAGAAACCCCATTTGTTACCAATGGCTTTTTTACAGGAAAATAAGGCCACGGTGGATTTCCTGATTCTTTCCTGTATATTGGCTTTCCAATTTAGCTTTTTGTCTAGGATTATACCTAGATATTTGGCTTCGTTCGAAAGTTCAAGTGGGATTCCATTAATTGATGGAGTTATTAGTTGAGGAATGTTGTATTTCCTGGTGAAGAGAACGAGTTCAGTTTTCTTAGTGTTGACCCCTAGATCACATTTTCCCGCCCATTTTACTAGTATATTTAGAGCTGTCTGCACAGATCCGTAAGGACGTGAGCATGTTTGCCAGATACCGCAATGGAGACGTCATCTGCATATGCAATCACTTTGAATCCCTCAGCTTCTAAGTCAAGTAGAAGTTCATTGACGACTATATTCCATAGAAGAGGGGATAGGACTCCGCCTTGCGGTGTTCCTCTACTGACAGATCTCTTTGCAGAGAAGTTTCCTAGAGTAGAGTTGATTCTCCTGCTTTTTAGCATTAGATTTATCAACTCCCCTATGGAATCATCTACTTTGAGCTTCGTCAGTGCCTTTGTAATTGCAGAGTTGCTGACGTTGTTGAAGGCGCCCTCTATGTCGAGGAAGGCGGCCAGAGTGAATTCTTTGTGATGGAGGGAATATTCTATAGTACGTACCAGGGTGTGTAGGGCCGTTTCTACAGATTTTCCCTTGCAGTAGGCGTGTTGTGCTGTAGATAACAATTTTGGATCTATAGCTGTACGCAGGTGGATATCAATCAGTCGTTCTAAAATTTTAAGAAGGAAAGATGATAGACTTATTATTCGGAGATCTTTTGGGTTTACGTGGGATGATTTCCCAGCCTTAGGTATAAACACAACCTTGACTTCTCTCCACTGAGTGGGGATATAGTTCAAGGTGGCCAGCTCTTGGACGACCTCAATAAGCTGGGCCTTGATACACAAGGCTACGCTGATGACCTAGTCATCTCTATTCAAGGCAATCAAGAAGCACAGGTCACAAACCGTATGCAAAGTGCCCTGAACAAAGTTAATGACTGGTGCAATAAAGAAGGGCTTAAGGTCAACCCCACCAAAACAGTCATCATTCCATTCACCAGGAGACGTAAAATCGATCTCCAAACACTATCCCTAAATAGTGTTCCAATTAATTTTTCCAAAGAGGTCAAATATCTAGGAGTAACCCTGGATAATAAACTCAATTGGAAACCACATCTAGACAAAACCATAGCAAAAGCAACAAATGCTTTCTGGGCCTGTTCTAGACTCTTTGGTAAAAAGTGGGGACTTAGGCCAAAAATGATTTACTGGACTTACCTCACTATTATCACACCCATTATAACCTATGCTTCACTGATCTGGTGGCAAAAAACAGAACAAGTTTATGCCCGCAAATCTTTGCAAAAGTTACAAAGACTAACCTGTGTAGGTATCACAGGTGCAATGCGCACCTGCCCAACTTTAGCGTTAGAAAGTTTATTAAATTTTCCTCCGCTACATCAAAGAGTAAAGAAGACTGCTGCACTGAGCGGACTAAAGCTTCTTCTCACTAACCACTCGATAAAGGAAAACTTACAAGGACATATGAGTATTCTGCAGGTGCTCCCAATACTGGAATCGCCTGCAGCCCACTCCTCGGACTTTATGCCTAAACGCATACTGTTACACCACCCCTTTGAAGTAATCTTTCCAAACCGCTCAGCATGGAAGAACCCTGTAACTCTTACTAATAACTTCCAATACATCTGGTATACTGACGGTTCAAAAACAAACAACGGTGTAGGTGCAGGGATTTATGGTCCCAACTTTAAATCATCTACATCCCTTGGTAACACAACTACTATCTTTCAGGCAGAGGTAATGACTATAGAATTCTGTATTAGGGAATGCATTAGAAGAAACCTCCGAAGATCAAGCATCCTAATCTGCTCTGACAGTCAGGCAGCACTAAAGGCTCTATCCTCGACAAAAATCGAATCCAAACTAGTTTGGAACTGCCTGACATGTTTACTTCAATTAGTTACTCACAATAAAATAACTCTTTCATGGGTGCCTGGTCATGAAGGCGTACCGTGTAACGAAGAGGCTGACCGACTTGCTAGACTTGGCTCTCAGTCCCAATTCAAAGGCCCTGAACCCTACTGTGGTCTCCCAATCAGTAGCCTTAAAAACGAATTAGCTACCTGGGAACGACAGAACATGATCAGCACCTGGAACAACTCAAATGGCCATCGTCAGTCAAAACTGTTCATTGACTTATTCCACAAACGTATGAAAGAAATTCTTGACATGAGCAAACGTGACGCAAAGTTACTTACGGACTTCTTCACTGGACACTGCTCTCTCAAGTATCATCTTAAAAACATGGGCATCAGCCAAGATGACACCTGTCGTCCCTGTCTTGAGGACATAGAAACAGCTGAACACATTTTATGTGAATGCCCTACATTAGCTAGATCCAGGCTTAATATATTCAATAAAGGGTTCCCCTGTCCCCTTGATATCAGAAACACCTCTTCCTCGAAGATTCTTAGGTTCTTACATGACCTCAGCTTCGAATGAACAAACCTACACACTACGTGTTTTTTAAACCTAAGGGAACAGCACAAAAGATCTTTCAGGTCCGGGATGAACTCGCGAACGACTGAACCAATTTTGGCATTTTTTGTTTTGTTGTTTAAGAGATATTGTTGCGCTGATGGTTTGTATGAAATGAAACGAGTCCATTCAAACAAAAACTCATCAAAATTGTTTTTTTTTCGTTCGGTTATTTCCTTAAATGCCTAGCGAAGCTGTTAAGTATAAATATTTTTGTGACTAGAATGAAATCTGCGTCAATAAGCTTGGGATGCACTAATTGATGTATTACCGTCCAATTTTAGTATAGTATGGGAACCTCCATTACGAGCAACTCATTTTGTTGAATATGTGAGCAACGGTTAGCCCTTTATTTAATCATTTTTATGCCACCATTCGAAAGTTTCTTTTTTTCATACCCAAAATCGAATCCATAGGTAAAATATTGGCGATGTTCAAATGCATTTTCATCTCTGGTTTTTTCCTTGTCAATTGGGGTCCTATATTCAAAAGCTTTCAACTTCAGTATTAATAAATTGATTCCGCAAAATTGAATATTTTGTCACACATGTAGGATAGACAGGAGAACATATATGCCAGAGGTTACCTTTGTTGATCGAACTCTTTAGTTGAACCAAAAAGTTTTTTAAGTATCGAAAAATCGATTTTCATTGCACATCTTTAAATGCAAACTTTTCGCAAAGTTTGGCAGTTGTCAACAAAATACCAACAAAGTTAGACGTGTGTGTTTTTCGTATGGGTGTCCTGAAGACAAAAATGATAAAAACAAAATCTGTTGTTGTTTTTTGTAGTTGTGTTCGTTACACACAATTGCTTGTTGATATATTTTATGTGGTAAGTAGAAGTGATTTAATCTTGTTTTTCGAGGGAAAAGAGTTTACGGTATCTTTCAAAAATACAGCTAGTAGAGAGGTTTTGGCATTTTTGTATGGGCTTTGGTTGGTAAAGCGATTAAGTAGGGTACCCACGCCAATATTAAACTCAGCCAAAGGGTCTCTTCTGCCAATGGTAAAGACACGTTCTGGTACTTCTATAAGAAGCGAGTCTCTTCAAATGAGGATAGTAAATGTACTCCAGAAAGTGTCTCTAAGGTGATGCTGTAAACAACTTCTGCTCGTAAGCTCAAAAGATACGATGCAAATATATAAAAATAAATGATCACCCAGAAATGTACGAGGAAATTATTAAATTAGCGGTTTTGGCAGCTAAAATATAATTTGGCGTTCCTAGATAAAAGTCGTCATCATATTGAAGAAGTAGAGAAAAAATAGGTGATCCGCCTATTTGCTGAGTTAAATTATTTAACGGGAGGCCAGTCGGGTTTCAGATATTTTTGGTCATAAGGCCAACACCCTTTACCTATTTCTAACTTCTCATCCCGAAAAATACAGGGTTAAAGTATCATTTCCTCTAGGCAAATCGGACCATTGTGTCATATCGGTAGATTTTTCGTTATCCGTTACGGTAAAAAAAGATAATAAAGTCCCTAAAAGAATTGTGTGGCAATACGAGAAAGTAAATTGGGACGGACTGAACAATTTTATTTGGTCACTGTGCTTTCTCGACGGAAACGTTGATGCATCAGCTGATATGATATCTAACGTAATTTTGTTCCTCACAGAACAAAAAGTATCATCCCCAAAGATAATTAGTGATTTGATTCGAGCTTTAAAACGGTGATCAGTGGTAGAGAAGAATGTTTCCGTAAATACAAAAATGACCCTTCAGTAGAATACCGAAATATGTTGTAACGGGCCAGGAATATTTGTAATGCTCACATAAATAAGACTAAATTTTCACATGACCAAAGAGTAAGACAACAAATACTATTGTGTCCAAAAGGAAGTAAAAACTTTTGATCCTTTGTGAATAAAATTAAGAGTTCCACCACGTCATCCGTCAATAACTCTACATCGAAAAGCTAATTTACTGGCAACCCAGTTTGCTGCTAACTCAATACTTCCACACAGTATATTATCTCCTCCTGATCTTGAGAATGTTGGTTCTACAATGAAACAGATTTTTTTTCGTATTCGCTCGCTTGCGAAAGTTCTAAAAGATCTCAATATACATAAATCCGCTGGTCCAGATGTTATTCCTGCCGTTATTTTTAAGAGGTGTTCTTCTACGCGTGAGCTTTACCACCTATCCTATTCTTCTGGGTTCTTTCTGAGCAGAAAAACAACTGCATTTGTGTAGCCCGTCCCTAAAATTTCTCAACTCATAAAATATCTATGAGAACGAAAGCTTCTTAATGGCCGACAGTACGGCTTTTGTATCAAAAAGTCCACTGGTGATTTGTATATATCTCTCACCGAAATGTGGAACCAATCTTAACACTGTTTTAGAGAAAGTAGATAATTGCGCCTTGATGTTTCCAAGGCATTTGAAACAGTTTGCTATGGATAAGTCTCTTCTTCGTTGGATTAGAAATTACCTTTCCGACCGTTCAAAATAAGTTGTATTGGATTGATTCATGTCTGATACTATCATTATAAATGCTTGTGTGCCCCAGGCCTCCGACTCTCTTCCTTATTTTAATAAATGACCTCTTGTCTGAAATTCCTAGTCTCCTTAATTGTATTGCAGTTTCTCAAATTCGTTTCCAAATTTATGTTCCTGATTTTCAGATGTGGAACTGGAACGGTTGCGTATGATGAACTCATTGTCATATGGGGTAGTAAAAACGGAATAGAATTCAATGTTTCAAAAACACAACGTTGTCATTTGTTGTTAAAGCTTAAAATCCTTCTATTTCCATTATCCATGAATGGTACCTATGTACATCCAAGAAACCAAAAAGTTGTCAGTACTTGGTCATTTTGTAAACGATGACTTTCCCTGAAATGGCCACGTATTTGAAGTCGAGAAAAATGTTGCAAAGAGCTTAGGTTTTTTGAGACGATGCAGGAAATTATTCTATGAAGCTTACATCCGTCCAAAACAAGAGTCATGTACTCTTGAAATATACTTAAGTGATAGTTCAATTGTAGGGATCGAAAGATTCTCTCGAACATCGTCGAAACGTTACCTGTCTCACTATTTTGTATCGCTTTCTTCACAAATAGTGCTCTAGTGTAATAGCCAGTTCTATTCTTCCCCTAAAACAGTTTAGCCACAACACCCGCCTCGCTATAAATGCTCATCAGTTTTACCTTGAACCTAACTTGAATCGCACATTCAAGCATAGAGATTCATATTTTAGTCGCACTACCCGTAAGTGGAATGCTTTACTTGACTCTGTTTTTCCCCTACATTACGATTCAACAAAATTCAAAAGCAGTATGGATCGGTGTTTTCTATTAAATCCTGTCGTGTTTCCTCAAATGCTCGGACTGTGTATTAAAACATCATAAGGGTAGTCAATGCTGAGGATATGGAAAGACCACTTCTCCAAGCTCTATAACGGCGATGATGAACCCAATTCCGCTCTTAGAGAGATAGAACCATTCGATTTAGGCGACGTTGACCAACAATCCAAGCTAAAGTCCAAAGCTGCTGGAGCTGATGGCCTCACTGCCAAATTGTTAAAAAGCGGCAGGCAATTACCTGGTCAGGAGTATGCACCAGCTCATTTGCAAAATATGGTCGGAAGAAAGCATGCCCGATGAATGGAACCTCAGCATTGTTTCCCCGGTCCTCAAGAAAAGAGACCCTGCGGAAACTGCGCCAACTACAGAGGCATCAGTCTTCTTAACATCGCGTACAAGATCCTCTCTGCCGCATTGTGTGAGCGTCTGATCCATTCGTCAACAACCTGATAGGTCCTTATCAGTGCGGCTTTAGACCAGAAAAGTCCACCATAGACCAAATCTTCACACTACGGCAGATTTTGGAAAAAACCCAGGAGCTTCAAATCGATACCTACCACCTTTTTATCGATTTTAAGGCCGCATATGACAGCATCTATAGAGAGGAGTTATATAGAGCCATGTCTAGTTTTGGCATCTACTACCTACCAAGCTTGTCCAATTGTGTAGGATGACGATGGAGAACGCACGCTGCTCCATCAGGGTCGGAAAAGATCTCACAGATACATTCGATGTCAAAAAAGGTTTTAGTCAAGGCGATGCACTGTCATGCGACTTCTTCAACATCGTTCTTGAAAGAATAGTGCAAAACTTCCACGTCAACACAAGAGGCACAATCTTTCAAAGATCCGTTCAATTGCTCGGATATGCCGACGATATTGACATAATTGGAAGAACGCAGCGTGATGTCAATGGCGCGCTTATGAGCATTTCAGACGGAAGCGAAGAAGATGGGTTTAGTGGTAGGTAAATGAGGAAAGACCAAGTATATGCTGTCATCAAGAAAGGACACCCAACACCGACGTCTTGGACAGAACGTCAAAATAGACAGCTATAACTTTGAGGTAGTTAAGGACTTTGTCTACCTAGGCGCCGCTATTAATTCAGACAACGACACCAGCTCTGAAATCAAACGAAGAATAACTCTTGCCAATCGCTGTTTCTTCGGACTAAAAAGGCAATTGAGTAGTAAAGTCCTCTCTCGAGCAACTAAAGTGTCCCTGTATAAGACACTTCTCATCCCGGTTCTTATATATGGCGCAGAGGCATGGACCTTGTCAAAGGCAGACGAGAACGCTTTAAGATGCTTCGAGAGAAAAATTCTTCGGGTGATTTTTGGTCCCTTCTGCATAGATGGAGAGTGGAGAAGAAGATTTAACGACGAATTGTACGGGCTGTACAGCGACACTGACCTTGTCAAACGAGTCAAGGTCCAGCGGCTTAGATGGCTGGGTCATGTAGAGCGAATCACCAACGCTCCAGCCCGGAAAGTCTTCGAATCCAATCCCGAGGGACGGCGCAGTAGAGGAAGACCGCGACTCAGGTGGCGCACGCAAGTAGGAGAGGACCTCAACCAACTTGGCGTGCAAAACTGGAGGCAGCTAGCTAGGGACCGAGCTGGCTGGAGAAGCATGTTGGTTGAGGCCCTAGTCCAACCTGGACTGTAGCGCCACCTTAGAAAGTAAGTAAGGGTAGTCATAGTCATAACCCCTTGATATGCGCGTTAATTATAAAAAAAGTTTTAAAAATACACGTGTAATTAAATACACCCCAGTTTTTCTGATACGTGAAATTTTACACTTTTATTCTCAGAGGACTTCATGTATTCGATACAAAAATCCGCAGACCGCAGTGTCAACTTATGCTATTTGGAGTTAATAAAGTTCCCAGAATCCACACCACTTGAGCCCCTTTGATAGTTTCGTCCTCTGGGAATAAAAAAAAGCTGTTGTTGCTTAAGAGCTGTACTTTTCTGTTTAGTTAGTTCAATAAATTGCTCTGATGGACAAATACATATTCAAAATCCTAATATCTTTTCATCGGAGCTTGAAAAAGATACAAATTTTCTTTACAATTTTAAGACTGGGCCGAAAAAAAGTTAAAAGCATCTGCAATGTCTTCCAATAATACACCTATCGTCGCACTAATGTGTTTTCTGTTGAGAGGAATTAAGCCGTTCGATCTAAGATCTAGCTTGGGCCAGATCTGTTTTGTTCCGTTGCACGTTAAACTGCTTGACCATCTCAGAGTAGCTTTCTTGTATGCGTCCTGCTTGAGCAAGAGTTTGTATGTAGCGATTGGTGTGCCGATACTCTCCGTTATCGGTGAGAAGGGCAGAAGTGTTCTGTTTCTGCTTTGCAGTTTACTGGAATGTCTCTATGCCCGGCACCCGGCGTTTGGTGTAATGGTTTTGCCAATAGATTTCGAAGTCCGCTCCCACAGAAAAGTAGGCCGATGATGGACCAAGCCTCACCATTGGAGATAGCATTTACTCCTCACGTAAAATGATGTAAACCCCTTTTTTAAAATAGTTTTTGTTTTTAAAGCATTACAGAGAACTATTTTTCAAAATATGGCATTGGGTTCGAAAACCCTTGTATTCAAAACAAAAGAACCTCACTTCATTATTTTCTTGTTCAATCTTATGAAAGAAACCCGTCCCCAAGAGACCCAAAAAAAGGGACCATCCTTTCCCAGATGCACGAAATAAACAAAATCCAATAAAAATAAAAAACCATATCATTTGAAACACTCTTGGTGCTGTGTGCCACTGTGGGCGAGGGCGCGGTTTGTCTATGAAAACATTTTCACATATAAATACTAAACGAAATAGCTTAACTATCTTCGATTTCACCCCCCCCACCCCAGCAGCATCTTATACCTATCATCAAAGCAGCTTTCCAATCGATCCTTTGCAAACAAGAAATCTCTACACTAGCAAACATATGCGCATACATTAGGACTATTCCTATATCCTCCTACGACACAAAAAAATAAAAACGAAAGGATTTCAAAGCGTATCCCCTGGAGCAAAGAAAAACTACCCAACCAGGCCACTACGGAGTATAGTCATTTTCGATTCAAAGCCGAAAAGTATAGGTACAGGTTTAGGCAATAAAGAGAGCCATGTGTGTTGGCCTTGCCACCCACTGTCAGTGTCACTTTCAGTTCTTTGAAAACCATGCCTGGGAGCAAGGAGAAGCAATAAAATTTTATTTCTCTCCACACACGGTAGCGGATTCCCAAAGCGTTTTCTGACGCCGTTTCCGCATATTTGTTTTTTGTTGTTATTTTTTTGTTTCTGTCCCATTTTGTTGTTGTTGTTGTTTATAAGGAAGTAGGGAATGCGTAATTTGTCTTGTTTAACAATGATTTCTGAACGTATAGTTTTTGTTGCCTATATGTCACTGACATATATGTAGTTGTGTTTTGAAGGATTCCACACTAAGCATATTTTGCTTACTGTAAACATACAGTGAAGTCACTGCAGGGTGTGGGTGTGACTAACGCTTTTTCTTCATTGTAAAGTTATGTTAATTGATGCATGGTCGTATGGGGATGGTCTTGATAAAAAAGAAATTTACAATTTAATTGCCACCACAGACAGAGACATCTGATAACGAACAGGCTGGAAGCTTCTTGAAGTAAGCGGATTGCTTTTCTCTGAATCGTAAAGATACAGTGAAGAGTGTGAAGACATGCTGAACATTCAAATGGAAACAAACAAAAAAGTCTTGGCAAGTTGTAACGAGGCAATTGGTCGTTTTGAATAAATCGCTTTTCTTATTACTATACCATTTCGTATTCATATTAACACTAAAAAACTTACCTCCTTGTGAACGAGGTGGGCCAAATACAAGTTTATTTTTAAAAATGTCATCAATGTCATTGTCCCTGAAAAAACACAAAACACAATGTCGTCCAAGTGGCTGGCTACCTCGACTGGCTTCGAAGTATAGCTAAATTTTCCAAGAACTTGTTGATGGCATCGGACTCTAGCTCATGGATCTTGGGTGATATTGGCATCAAGTGCTTGAATTGTTTCTGGATTGTGGGCATAGTTTCGGTCTTTCATTATTTCCAAAAAAAAAAATAAGATCATAGGGCTTAAAACTGGAGCTCTGGGCGGCTAGTTGACATCGCAAGGCGGCTGATAACACATTTCGGGAATTTGCAAAAGATGGATTGTGCCATGGGTTGTATGCTGTGTGCAATGGTGCGGCTTTCGGCATTTACCAGAGGTCGTCCAAACTCCATGTCATCACTTTCAGTGAAAAAAAAATCGGATGAGATCAAAATGCGCCTCGTCTCCGTCTTCGTCTTGCTGAGTCAATTGAGCTTTTTAAGCGAATAATTCGAGATCTTTGTGCACAATCCTCCTCTGGCTAGTGCGTGGAATGTGGTATGTGGAGCTGTTAGTATGGGTAGCTATTTGATGTTTGTGGATTGTGTCTCACACTCTCGACTACTGCAGGCGTACAGCAAAGCATCTTTTCAAAAAACGAGTTTTTTGGACTACCTAGTACTCACTTTAAAAATAAATACTCAACATTTCCGGTTGTTGTTCCAGCGTAAAGCTACTTATTTGATTTAGTGGAGGTATGATACTGACTTTCTGTCAAGATTTCGAATGGGAAACAGATGTCAGTGTCAAAATAATTTGTGATATTCGAAATGATGGCTCACTCTTAACCTACATAAGTACTTATTTAGATGGACACTGCAGCCTTTTTGTTTTAAGCTAGTGCGCACATCAAGGGGTTATGAATACCCTTCAATTCAACCAATAGGCGTTTCATTTAAACACCTCAATAGTGGTGAAGTTGTAGAAACTATCATTTGATAAAAATTTAATATCCACTTTCTCTTTGTCCTTCACTGATATTACCATTACTTCAAAAATTGCTTAAGCTCAACCCCAACTGTTGTACAAAATAAAGTAATAAGGGTGTGAATGTTAAACACAGTGCGAGCATTCAGGAAAATAGGAGAATATTTAAAAGGAGAAGCCGATGCACATTGCTTTTAAATTTTTGTGAGTCGTAATGTAATGGAAAAACAGAGTCTGGTATAGCATTTCACATTCGGGTAGTGCGACTAAAATTCGAACCTCTATACTTTACTGTACGTCTAAAATTGGGTTCGAGGTAAGACTGATGAGTACTCCTGACGAGGCGGGTGTTGCGACTGAATTGTTTCAGGGGAGGGATGTAACTGGCTATTTCACTAGAGCATTGTTTGTAGAAAAAGCGATAAAAGAGAATGAGAAGGCAAAGTTAATGTTCAAGAGAATCAATCGATTCTATACGATTAAACTTTCACCTATCAATCTCAATGCTCTGTTTTATGCCTTATCAAGGACGCGCATCATCTTAAGAAACCTAAGCATTTAGCAGCATTTTTAGCGACTTCAAATGTGTTGCCATTCCAACGAAGATCATTGTATACACACACACCAAGTTCTGGCAGCTTTTCGGTTTCTTGGATGCAGGTACCATACATGGATAATGGCAGTGGAGGATGTTAAGCTTAAGCGACAAAAGACAGCATTGAGTATTCGAATCATTGAATTCTACTCGGTTTTATTACCCCATGTAACAATGCTGTCGAGGCAGAATGCGTAGGACGCATTCTTGGGGGAGCTGTTTCCGGTTTCACACTCAAAGTTGGTTAAGGCACATTTTCGCATATTTGCGCCACCAAGTGATGATCTTTTAGTATCGCGCTCTACTAATATTTGATTAAAAATTAAAGTAATAACAGACCAAAAAATAAATACGAATGGCAACACTGACGATTCGTATCTTAAATTCAAAGAGAAAAACATTGCCTAATTATGCATTGAATTACTGCCTCTTTTGTAATGTATGAAGTAGAGTGAGAGACAAAACCGTCAGGTCATCTATTAAATTTGCTTTAAACCGGAGATAATGAAAATAGGGTTTTTATCATATTTTTCCCACAGTCATATTCATACCTCGATTTCATCGTTCATGTGGATGTTATGCACAGTTCAGTGAGTGATGAGTGAGTTTGTACAACTAACTCTCTGATTACTCACCTAAGTACCAAGATTTGCCTTTTTCAAAAGGTAAGGAGCCAAAATTTTGCCATTTTTAATTTGGCAATGTGACCGACAGATATCAGGGGGAATAGACAGGATATAAATTTTAATTCTTCAACTTTAAGTCCTGAAAATTGTGTTTTCAGCGTTAATATCTTCTTATTAAAAAAATTTAAAAACAATGGCGTTTCTACATTTTTGTAACACAAAACCTTTGGAATATAATACCAGATTTAGACTCGCTCATACCCATTTTACAAATATACACCTCATGGACAAAATGCAACCAACAGCTCCTGTATCTTCTGCAACAATCCCAAAAAATTGAGGGTAAAACACATCTTCACTAGCTGTCCACTTTTCTAATCAGCCTTACACAGGACCCACTTGATTAATTTAATTAAAAATATTAAGCTTGAAAATTGTTTAAAAACGATAGAATTTTTAAAACAATGTAATTTGATTAATCATTACATCATAAATAAAACAAATTCACTCTCCGCTGTCAGTCTGTGTGATTAGATTTTTTAAACTATGCCACGGATCTCGATGCGGTTTTTTTTTTTTTAAATAGAGAGGGTGATTCAAGAGAAAGGTTTTTCCCCCGGAAACGGGAATACGAATGTACACGGGAACATACACGGGAACATACACGGGAACATACACGGGAACATATATGGGAACTTAGAATCTACTTGACCGATTTCTTTCACCGTTAGAATGCTATTCATTCTCATATTCCCACGAGAACGGGAGCGTTAATGAGGACTAAGTGTTTGTATTGAAAAGGCCCCAAAACTACTTAGCTCATTTGAATGAAATTTGGAAAAAAATGGCCCAGAACCTGAGAAATTTCGAGTGTTATCTCCCACTTTCATATACCATTTTTCATCCCCATATTTCTACGGCAACGGAACGGTAACTGGAACATAACTAGGAAGTACTGGAATGATTCCAAAAATTCTGTCGCCGTTAGAGTGCTTCATCGCCTGACTATACTATATTTTATCCCTATTTTCCCACTGGAATGGAAACTGGGGAACTACTTTATTTAGTTTGCTCAATTTGATTACACGAGCTACGCCGCACGCGCTGGGCGGACCAGCTAGTAAAATATAAAATACGATAGAAGAATCTAGAAGCATCACAAATGCAATTAAAACATCGTACTTTTGTAAGTATTTTCTCATATATTTGAGCTTAAGCTGTGGTGATTGGTGCTTCGACTATTATAATTTGAACATTGAAATAAATTAACTTGTATTAATAATAATAATAGTAAATTTTTTTAATATTTCAAGAGATTTTATTCAATTTCCAAAACTAATGTCCAGTTGGCAACCCTGTTTCAAGTTTTTTGATGATGGGTCATTTCAGCGAAACCGACACCGTACGCATAAAAAATAAATGACTTAATTTATTTTTAAATCCATATCTGGAGAATAGAACATTATAAATTCTTATGAAATGAAAAGATTAGTTAAGTAACATTTAAATAATTCTCATTAAAGAGCTGATTTAAAGTAAATTCAAAAAAAACTTTATACACTTGTATGGCCAAATATTACTCGTCCCATTCGTCACAAAAGCATTGTCCCACCCGTCACAAGCATTGAGAAGCATATTATTTTTGTTTTACGAGATATTTGCGTAAATTATACTTATACTTAATCTGTACAATATTAGGAACCATATAAAATTAAGTTCTTTAACAAAAGTTTCATAGTTTCTTGCCTATAGCGAATGGTTTAAGTCAACTCGTGTGTTGGCAACAACAAGTGTTGGCAATAAATGAGTATAAATGTCCTACCCGTCACAATGGAATGACCCTGATGTATATTTGCGGTAATTTTTTTTGTACAACTTTAAATTTGTAGTCAGCGATCCACAAGATTGGGTCATTTACGTCAAAGTCAAAAGTGACACTGGTGACGTAATGTGGAAAACAGTGATTAAGAGCCGGTTTGTACAGGCTTGGTTATTTCTAATCAATCAATGATTATTCCAGATGATAATCATGGATTCGGTTTGTTCACGAAATATTCAATCAAGGAATCTCTGATCAGAGCTTTTAATCAAAGATTTTGCTAACCAGTCAATTTGTCTGGGTTAGCTCCATTTAAACAACGATTAACTGATATTCAGTTTGTTCAGGCTTGATTTTTGTTCAAATTGCAGCTATCTCTTCAAATAAAAAATTGTCAGGCTGACATATCACCTTGAATGAGGCGTGACGCTGTAATGTTAGCTTTTTTTATAAGTAGCTTCTGTAAAATATAAACATAAATAAAAAAAGTGTGGGCTTGGCTGAAGTGGTATTTTGCGGAAAGGTTATTCAAAGCGATGTTCCTCAGCGGCGTGTTTAATTTTTTGTTCATGCGCCTCCTTATTTTGTGCCAGCTGCTGCCGTGGTATTTCTTATTTAATACTTAAAATTTCTTCATCTTGTCCTTTTTTTGTTCTGCACTGCTTTAGTCAATGTTCTCAGTTGTGTGGTTGCCTTGCTGAGCAGCTTGCCGGGCAGCAATTACATTATTTTGGAATGTATGGAAGCAGTTTCTTCTTGTGCCACAGCTTCAGCTTCGCGAACTTCTTTTTCAAGTTGTTCGACAATTCCCTTGTTTTCCAACCAATGCAGCTTCTGCAGCACGAGCAGCTTGCAAAGCCTTTTCAGCCAACTGAGCTGTAACCTGATGGGAAACCTGTTGTCCGGCTGCGGTTTGAGCATTTGATGCTCCTTTCGCCTCTTGTGCAGCTTTGAGAGCTATGCTAGATGCTTTTTGCTTTGATGACCCACTCATAGCTCTGTAAGATTGGCAATCAGTTTGGGGCTCTTTATTTAGGTCTTCCGAGTCGGCATACCTACATATGTTTGAAACTAAAATGAAATCAGATTCAAATCTTGATAGTTTTGACAACCGAAAAAAAAACTGACTCTATCATCATGTATTTGTTTTCAATAGATTTCCTTGATTAAGTTTTGACATATAGACTGGAAAATGGAACGATTTTTGAATAACCCATGATTTGCTTACCAAGCTGTGAAAAAGGTGAACAAACACTCTTTGGTGATCACAGATTCTTAATCATGGAATAAGAAGAATCCTTGATAACCAAATTGCTTATTTAACCCGCTCTGAACAAACCGGCCCTAAATCTTTTACGATTTAAACAGCATTTTTTTTGGGATTGCTTCTTAATTACAAAATTTACATATTTCTCATGCTCCGAAACCTTTTTTCAGACTATGAGGCAAGAGGCAAGGTGTTGATTCTTAGGGTCAAGACGGAGATGTTCATGATGCATTTCCTCTTCCATTACATGAGTGCTATATGCTGCTTGCGTTAGTACCTACCCATGTACCTTCTAGGTTTCTGAGATTAAGTAGTTTTATGTCAATAGATACACAAATTCAAATGCAGAAGTATTGAAACTATGTCTAGGTTTATTATAAGGATTTCAATAAAGTTTGATTACTATCTTATGAAATCAACCGTGATAAATTTGAAATAGAAAGTTTGTACTAAAAAGAAATATTTGGGTTGGAGCAACAAACTTCATCGCATCTCGGTGCTTAACGCATTTTCAGAACCGATTCTGAACGGCTAACAGAAAGCACTTTCAATGGCTGTGTTACTACTCTAGTAGGAAAATTCCCTATTCCTCGCGAAAGGCGATACTTGTGGAAAATTCTTGTGGAAATCGAATCTCGAACTCCCAAAAGAAACCGACAAATATGCTAACCGTTTTACCACGGGCTATACAAATCTGTACTTATTTTCATTCAAAATATTTTTCATGGAGTGTAAATATCAAATCAATCAATGATAGCTCTTTGATTGTATAGATTAAATTTCTATCAAATTGAATATGTTTTGAATATGTTAATATTGAACACACAAAAAATTGATAAAATGACACAATCCCCCAAAATTTGGTCAGTATAGATGCCAAACACCCTGCATTGTAATTGTACATCAAAACAGGAGTGTGTGCTACGTAAATACCCATGCAAAATTGGATTCTTTTTCAATGAGTTTGTTCAACGCTTTTGTGTAGGAGAAAAACTAATGTTATTCTGCAAAAATAGCTTAAAATGTGACTATTCAGTTGTGTTTTTTGTTCAATTTTATTTACATTCAAAGTCAATTCAACAAAAACACAAAACCAGAGTTTAATTCACACTGACGACAATTTGTTTTATTTTTTTTTTAACTCAGTTGAATGATGACTGATGCTTGCATTTTTAACCGACCCTTTTTATCCCATATACGATGTTAAAAACAAACAAAGAACAACAAATCAAAAATGCAAAACATTGCTTTGTAAAAAAATAACTCAATGGTCATTCCCACATCCCACATCCGGACCGTGCTCAAATAAAAATAATAAATTACCAACACTGATTTTTTGTATTTTTTGTGCCAAAACGAAATTCAAATCATAATACCTACCCTTTTGTCGGGCAGAGGTAATATTAGCTCACCAAAATAAATTGAATGTTGTAAACCTCGTATAGCCTTTTCACTTCACAAAGCTTCGTTTACAAAATATCAAAGAAAACATAAAACCCAACGTACAGGTCGTCATGTCATAACGAATGTTTAGAGCGGAAGTAAAGTAGGTTCCCTTTACCTACTATACATTTCTACCTTAGGCCCATTTAGAGTTATAATTATAGGCAGTTTGGTTTCGTACATGAATTTGCCTCTACACTCATTACTTGAGTGTGTGTACTTCATATAAAATTAATTCAGAACACGATACGTCGGGTCGGTCACGTAACTTATCAAATGCCAGGAGAATGTACCCAATTTTCCGGAAGTACACAACGCCAATTATGGAGCAATATGCACTAATTGCATTGGGAAATTTGCCAAAACATATAGTTTTCTGTAAAATATTCTGTATGGCGTATATGTACTTAGTGAAATTTGTATCAGGTTGTTGGCTGGAGGCTTTTGTAGAAAGAAGCTCATTCGAAGGATGTTGTGCCTTGGCACAGGTTTGCCTTTGAGTTAAGCTGACACTAATTAATGTGAAGAAAATTTCAACCTGTCCTTAGGGCTTGATTGATTTCTGAAATGATGGAAACTCGAGTTTGCCAGAGCAGGATATTTACAGGACGGAGATGATATAGGATATTGAGCAAGAAACCCTTTGACTATAAAATCAAAGCTCGTATATGATTGAAATGAAGTTGAATGCTTTATTTTGAGTGCTTTAGATGGGAGTTAGTTTGCTAATGAGGCGATCATTTGCAGGTGTTAGGTTAGGAGTTCCTCTTTGAGACAGCAACGAGAATAAGGAAAAAAAAACAAGTGTTCTTACTGCAACTTTCTTTTGGAGCCAACATTTTCTGTTTTACCTTTTGAGTAACTTAAAACAGTATAATCTTGAAGCCTTTAATTGACATTTACCGCTCCACCAATCAAACATCTATGTTCGATTCAGAATGCAACTTAATGCTCATTTTCATTCCCCAGAAATATGTTTAGGTATTGCTCCTGGTCTTCGTGGAGCAATTTTCAAAGAGAATTCCTGGGTAATAATCTCTTGAGAAAAAAGATCAGGATTTTGCTATCTCTTGAGACAGAATGTGAACAGGCCGCAGTGAATTTGAACCAACATGCTCATCCCTTAAATACAAGTACAGTGTAATGAATTCGCATTTGAAGCTTGTGACACCTTATGTTTTAGCCATCAGGAGAAGAAGGTATCACTAAGGTGGTTTATTGGTATCCACTGTGTTGCACTCTTTCTTTTCAGCTAAGGCTAAGGTCGTCCAACTACCTACCACTACCTTGTTGTAGCCAAGGTACGACTGCGGATATCCCGATCTAAGCCAAAACAAGGAAATACTGTGAGAAAATTCGACATTGGACGACTACAATCGCAAGAGATCACCAAGTCCTTTACCGATCGAGTCTCTTACAACCTCTTAAAAAGTCCTATGCCGCCAGCATCAAGTATAGAGAACCAGTGGCAGCACTGCCAATCAGCCATCTTTCCGGGCCGGAGCGTTGGTGATGCCACCTCTGAAGTGCTGGGTTTCACACGGCCACCACAACGAAATCCCTGGTTTGACGACGAATGCCGGCAAGCACATGCAGCTAAACGGGAAGCATACAAAGCGGCGCTGCACAAAATGACTAGAACTGCTTACGAGCTCTACAAGCAGAAGAGGAGCGACGAACACCGACTTCTTAGACGGAAAAGATAGAGCATGAGAAGCGCGCGATCGAGGAGTTAGAAGGGTGTCACAGCAGGAATGAGGTTCGGAAGTTTTACCAAAAGGCAAAAACAACAGCCTCGGGCCATAAGCCCCGAGCTGAAGCATGCAAAGACGATCAAGGGAACATCGTGGTGGAACCGCAGTCAATGCTGAGGATATGATACTTCTCCAAGCTCTTTAACGGCGATGATGAACCCAATTCTGCTGTTAGAGAGATAGAACCATTCGATTTAGGCGACGTAGACCAACAATTCCGCCAACCCGACCTAAACGAAGTGAAGACAGCAGTATCCAAGCTAAAGTCCAACAAAGCTGCTGGAGCTGATGGCCTCACTGCCGAATTGTTTAAAGCGGCAGGCGATGACCTGGTCAGGAGTATGCACCAGCTCATTTGCAAAATATGGTCGGAAGAAAGCATGCCCGATTAATGGAACCTCAGCATTGTTTCCCCGGTCCTCAAGAAAGGAGACCCTCTGAGCTGCGCCAACTACAGAGGTATCAGTCTTCTTAACATCGCATACAAGATCCTCTCTGCCGTATTGTGTGAGCGTCTGAAGCCACTCGTTAACAACCTGATTTTAAGGCCGCGTATGACAGCATCTAAGAGAGTAGTTATATAGAGCCATGTCTAGTTTTGGCATCCCTACCAAACTTGTTCAATTGTGTAGGATGACGATGGAGAACGCACGCTGCTCCATCAGGGTCGGAAAAGATCTCACCGACACATTCGATGTAAAAAAAGGTTTTAGGCAAGGCGATGCACTTTCATGCGACTTCTTCAACATCGTTCTTGAAAGAATAGTGCAAAACTCCCACGTCAACACAAGAGGCACAATCTTTCAAAGATCCGTCCAACTGCTCGTATATGCCGACGATATTGACATAATTGGAAGAACGCAGCGTGATGATAATAACTCTTGCCAATCGCTGTTTCTTCGGACTAAAAAGGCAATTGAGTAGTAAAGTCCTCTCTCGAGCAACTAAAGTGTCCCTGTATAAGACACTTATCATCCCGGTTCTTATATATGGCGCAGAGGCATGGACCTTGTCAAAGGCAGACGAGAACGCTTTAGGATGCTTCGAGAGAAAAATTCTTCGGGTGAGTTTTGGTCCCGTCTGCATAGATGGAGAGTGGAGAAGAAGATTCAACGACGAATTGTACGGGCTGTACAGCGACACTGACCTTGTCAAACGAGTCAAGGTCCAGCGGCTTAGATGGCTGGGTCATGTAGAGCGATTGGACACCAACGCTTCGGCCCGGAAAGTCTTCGAATCCAATCCCGAGGGACGGCGCAGTAGAGGAAGACCGCGACTTAGGTGGCGCACGCAAGTAGGAGAGGACCTCAACCAACTTGGCGTGCAAAACTGGAAGCAGCTAGCTAGGGACCCAGCTGGCTGGAGAAGCATGTTGGTTGAGGCCCTAGTCCGACCCGGACTGTAGCACCACCTTAAGTAAGTAAGTAAGGTCGTCCAAAGAAAATACATAAAACTTCGGTTGTGAAGCTCCAATCAGTTTATAGGTCTTAAAACTAGTGTAACATAGTATAATATTTATTGGTTCTTAATACTCATACGCTTATGCTATTCCTCGTAAGAAAAGCCAAAACCTTTAAGATTAAGAGGCTTCTGGGAGGATTTATGCCTCCAATTCTAAAGAGACTTTGCTCAAAATTGGGAACCTCAGGTTTTCCTTTTTTTTCAACACTGGCTTGAGTTTTTTTTTACTGAACAAACGGATATTTACAATTAATACTTAATCATACGCTACATAATTGATGGGAGAATAAGGTGGTAAGACGCTGAATCAGCGTAGAAGGTCATTGCTTCATCATTGTTGATTGCGTCGTTGTCCATTAGGGTCATCGCATTGATGTATCTGGGTCCGGATGTCTGTCTTCTTCTGCTATCCTTATTTCTAAGGGGTTTGGATGCTTGGCTAGATTTTCTAGTAGTCGTCTTCCAAATCGTACCATGAACTTCTCTATAGGGTTAATCCTCGCTTCCTCATAGAGTTTTCTTTTGCTGACGGTTTTACTACGTTTCGGATCGTAGCCAAGTCCAGTGTCCAAATATGCAGAAACTTCCCCTCGGATATAGCTCTTGGATATTGTGAACCAGACGGGAAAGCAGTAGATACGTGACGACAGGTCGTATTGCCTGCTGGTTAGTCCACTTCTTTTGCTCATCAGCGGATGGAAGCGATGGAATATAAAGTTAGTTACCTATCCTAAGAACTGCAGTGGCTTGCGGTTTGAAACGCTTCAGTTCGTTGAAGTGGACTCTTCGATATTTGACCTGCTTCTTTGGCGTGAACTGTGTTCCGTCGGGAAAGTTGATGCAGATGTTGGCTGATCTCCGTCCTTGTGAAGGCCTTCGTGTGCAAATAAACTCCAATTTTGCTGAATTAATTTTTATTCCCCATGGTTGGTAGTACTCGAAGAGCTTCCTTTTGTGGTCTTCAGCCCTACGAGCTTCAACCACAGGTGACAGTGGATAAGCGTAAGTCAAGGAGTCATCAGCAAAGAGAAGGTTGGTGGTGTATTCTCTTTGAGGTTGGTCCGAGGTGAAGATGCTATACAAGAAAGGTCCTAGCTTCGATCCTTGAGCAAACCCTGCTCGGATGGGCCTGGTTCATGACACACAACACATGACGTGTTGTCTACTTGCAGGTAGAAGGATCTGGAATGAAGAAAATTAAATAAAATTTAAGGAAGGCGCAAGATGGCTTATGGATAAGTCCGTTTACACAGACACTATCGAATGCCTTCTCAACGTCCAAAAACATAACATCCAACTGTGGTGGCTGGTGAGCTTTCAAACACCATCCCCTTGTAGCTTCAGCAGTGGATGAAGAGCGGAGTGCTTCTCCCGGAATCCAAACTGTTTATTGGGAATGATGCTGTTGTCGTTGCAGATCCTCCAGAATTTTGCTGACGTTGGTGAGTATCGATAGGTGGGCTTGTAACCAGACACAACGTTTTGGTTTCTGGAGTGGACACGATTTCCGCCTTCTTCCACCGGAGAAACTGTCAAAAAATAACAGTTGTTGAAGAAGTTATTCATTGCAATTGCCAAAAAAATCATCACCGTCTGAGGAAGTATCTTCAGGACAAATTTTGTAATTTTGTCCGGTCCAGCTGACTTTTTGGGTCGCCCACTTTGGATCAATTCGAGTATGTCTTTTGGATTTGTGAAAATATTAGCTTCACTGAGATCATATTCATCATCGCCTACCAGAATGGTTTCTTCGACTGTGCGTCCTTCAATCTGCTGGATGATTTAAGAGTACGAGGTCAGAAGGTAAGGTAAACACGAAGTTTTCTTCTGTAAATTCTTCAGTTTTATCCTCAAATGACGATACTTCTCCTCGTGATCTTCTCTGACATATCTGGCCTTTTGCCGACGCGACAATCATGTTTATGATTTTGAAGACCGGGCTTGATGTTTTGCAGTCTTTTCTGAAATTGAATGTTGTTGTGGTGTTTCACTGCGTTCCTTAGCATTTTGTTGGTATATTTTAGATCGCTCAGACGTGACTGGTAATCGGGATTGCTTGTGTTCAGCTCACGTTGCTGAATCGTCTGCAATCTTTTACTTAGTCATTGGCGGTTGTGGTAGAGATTTTGGATGTACTCTCATGTCTGTTAATATCTGTCCTTGGATGTTTTCGGCCTCTTTTGGCTTTCTAAGGCATTTCTGAAATGAGAATGGGTTCATTAAGGTCAATAAATATTTCGCGTAGTTAGCCTTTAGCGATTTGGACCATCTCTTAATGGAGCTGAATTGGATACTTGTCACCGAGTGGCATTTCGTGCAGTACTCGCAGTAGCCGTTTTTGCTGACTGTACGCAAATTAGTTGGTAGGCTGTGTGCTGATGTAGTTCTACTTTTAAGTACTAGGTGCAGCTCCAATTAAAAGTCAGAGCTCCGATGCCGGATGCACGGAAGTAGAGGTCTTATAAAAAAACCAGTTGTCGACATCTGATTCAACGAGCGGCGCCTTTTGAAGTGGAGCGTAGTAATTGACGGTTACTTCCAAAGAGTGATTGCTTGCGTCTTCGAACTGCTCACCATTATTGTCCTGCGCGACATCAACGGTCGGGTTGCTACCCGCATTAGATTCTTAGATGTAGAAGGCATCATGTCGGGGTCACCTTTTTAGCCACCAGACGAATGATTAATCCCTGGAAGACTAAAGCAATTAGTTTTAAGATAAATTTAATACAACTAGGGGTAAGGTGAATAAGTTTTATTTTGATGTTGATGGCTCGGCTTTCTCAATTCGACTAACTCTTCTCCTTTTAAAATTTATTGCCAGTCGTTGGTGTTCTGTTGTCGATTGGTCCGTTGCAGGTGGTGGTGACACAATTGAATAGATTTTAATAAATACACAGTATTAAAGAACGCAACAAAACAATTTTATTAATTCAATACATAAAAATAACTTCTTGGGGTGCAATGGCAACTCAGCAAATGCACCCCATGAGGAGACTTTGCCACTGGCAAATGCACCCCACGAAGTTGCTTTGCCTCCCCACAAGAAAATGGCAAATGGCCCCCACAAGCTGTTTTTTATTAAATTCACTTCTACTATTTTTTCCAATTAAAAGATAATGTAAAAAGCTCCATTTTACGAAAGTAAATGCATATTCTAATAATAATTGCAAGAAAAAGTATGAAGTAAATAAACACACTACGAATATGCGACTACTGATTACCTTATAATTTTTGGATCCAGAGGTCAAAAAAACAACACACACGTCCAACTTTGTTGGTGTCTACTTGAGAACTGTCAAACTTCGTGGGATATTTTTATTTGGTGATGTGCTATAAATATCGATTTTACGATATTTTACATTTTGGTAGATTGACTAAAAAACTCGGTTGGCAAAGGTACCCCGGTGGCAAATGCTCCCCCGTCTACCCTACGCGTATTCGATGGGAGCATCGAATTGTTGTTGATATGAAGTGTTGTTGTTTCACCGGTGTCTAGGGTAGGGTAAAGATTTGTAACTTCGTTAAACCTCCAGCTTAACAACCGTTTATCTGTTAATTAGGTAATTTTCATCATTCGGAGAATATTCTCTCGGTCCGAAGGCTCTCAAATTTAAGAGACAAAAGAACTACTCATTGCTGGCTTTGAATATTACTCCAAACCTTTAACCTTCATGTTAACTGTGATCTTCAATTAGATCTTTGGTTTTCGTAAGTAATTAATTTTACCCACCAATTAGTTTCAGGAATAGAAAAAGGGGAACCAGGTTTTTCTTCTATCCTGTGGAAGAAACTATTGACCAAATAAAATTTGGCGAGTCCCTTTAAAGAAATGGTATTATCGTTAATTGTCAATCTTATCAGCAGTCGCAACTTGTGCTGTGGTAGTTTTTGGAATTTTTTAGGTGTTCCTGTTCGATTTTTACTTCCACGGGTCATTTGTAATGAGGGGAAATAGGATTACCTCGTTGAGGAGGTCTTGAAGACAGATCCACTCTTTTTGGATTTTAATATTTCAGGAATATATGCAAAAATATGACTTGTGAGGGTAAGGTTTAAAATCATATCAAGGGGCGTGGGAAGGGGAAGTGATTGTCTTTAGGCTTCGCTTAATCTCCCTTTTCAGCTTGCTTTGATGAAAAACTCTTCACCTAACTTATTTCCAAAGCAAACTGCTTAAGCCCCCTACCGCGGGAAAGGTCAAACAGGCCCATTCATAGTGTAAAAATTTAGTGGGCTGTTGATTTTGTGGTCCTTAAACGTATGTAGAAGGACCTTTTTTAATGTGATTGTTTCAGAAGGTACTCCTAATCAGTGTTGGCCCTTCAGATGAACCACACAGTATGGAAGAAGGGAACGGTGTGTCTGTTATATAAATCAGAAGTTGATGCTCGCCGTTGATGACGGAAGAAATCTGCAGCGCTCAGACAAATACCAGGCCACTGTATTGCAAGGGTAGCTGCAACCTTCTCTGTTTTGTAGCTCAATAAATGGTAATAAGATGATTGTAATTTCACTTAAAACCTCAAGGGCCTTGTCATACATACTTACACAGGGTTGCGCAGCAGTGCGTAGAGACCCAGAGCCAAGAGGATTTCTCACAACCATGCTTTGATTTGCGGGAATGGAAGGGACCTACAATTTCTTTCCGATTTCGAACGGCTAATCGAGAAAGTGCTGTTCATGGCAATGAATTTACTGACAGATACCTACTTGTCAGTTCCTCGCAAAAGGTGAAAGACTTGGAAATTTTTTTTTGTTTTCTGTTCGGATTTAAGCCACGTAAAAGGTAGACATGCTAATCATTACTCTACGAGTAGCACAAGGGCCATATCCTGGAAGTTGAATGCATCATCCCTGCCGTCCTTCTCTTTGGAATGCCACTGAAACTTCGAATGCCTGGAATAGTCTCTTACATAGTACTGTAGTTTCGCTGTTTTCCTTGAATCAATACGAGCTCATTTCTTCTGGTTGGAAAAGCACTGTTTCCAATCGTAGCCGTGAGAAGATTAAACCGGCGCAATAGATGCTCACTCTTGGTTTTCTGGAAGTTGAATGCATCCTCCCTGCCGTCCTTCTCTTTAGAATGCCACTGAAACTTCGAAAGCCTGGAATAGTCTTTTACATAGTATTGTAGTTTCGCTGTTTTCCTTGAATCAATACGAGCTCATTTCTTCTGGTTGGAAAAGAACTGTCTCCAATTGTAACCGTGAGAAGGTTAAACAGGCGCAATAGATGCTCACTCTTGGTTGTACATTGTACAGGGTTATAGTATCATCTCCTTTAGGCAAATCGGACCATTGTGTCATATCGGTAGATTTTTCGTCTTCCGTCACGGTAAAAAAAGATAAAGTCCCCAAAAGAACTGTGTGGCAATACGAGAAAGCCAATTGGGACGGACTGAATAATTTCTTTCGAAATTTTAATTGGTCATTGTGCTTTCTCGACGGAAACGTTGATGCATCAGCTGATATGATATCTAACGTAATTCTCAACGGCATGAGAAATTTTGTTCCTCACAGAACAAAAAGTATCATCCCCAAAGAAAATTCGTGGTTTGATTCAAGCTGTAAAGAGGCGATTAGGGATCGAGAAAGTAGTTTTCGCAAATTTAAAGATAACCCCACTGTAGAAAACCGAAATTTGTTCAAACGGGCCAGAAATAGCTGTAATGCTCAGATACAAAGGGTTAAGTTTTTACATGACCAAAAAGTAAGGCGAAAAATACTATTGTGTCCAAAAGGAAGTAAAAACTTTTGGTCTTTTGTGAAGAACATTAAGAACTCGACCACGTCATCGGTCCCAACGCTCGTCTTCAATGACTCTCCGTATGTCAGTTCCATCGACAAAGCCAATTTGCTGGCAGCTCAATTTGCTGCCAACTCGACACTTCTTTATAGCATAGTGGCTCCACCTGAGCTCGAGTCTGCAAATTCTTTGATGCAGCAGATATTTTTTCGAACTCGCTCGGTTGCGAGAGTCCTTAAAGATCTCAACATACATAAATCCGCTGGTCCAGATGGTATCCCCGCTGTTATTCTGAAGAGGTGTTCTTCTACGCTGGCAAAACCACTGCGTAAACTTTTCCATCTTTCCTATTATGCTGGGATTTTTCCGAGCAGATGGAAAACTGCATTTGTCCAGCCCGTCCCTAAAAAAGGCGAATCTTCCTCCCCTTCCAATTACCGTCCAATTGCACTAACGTCCCTTCTTTCCAAGGTCATGGAAACGTTGATAAACCGTCAACTTATGAAATATCTTGAAGAACGAAAGCTTCTTAATGACCGTCAGTACGGCTTTCGTAGCAAACGGTCCACTGGTGATTTGATGGCTTATCTCACCGAAAAGTGGAACCAATCTTTACATTGTTTTGGAGAAAGTAAGATTATTGCGCTTGATATTTCTAAAGCATTTGATAGAGTTTGGCATCAGGCTCTTTTATCGAAAATGCGTGCTTTTGGTATCGATGAGTCTCTTCTTCGTTGGATTAGAAATTACCTTTCCGACCGTTCAATACAAGTTGTGTTGGATGGCTTCAAGTCTGATACCCACTTAATAAATGCTGGTGTGCCCCAGGGCTCTGTTTTGTCTCCGACTCTCTTCCTCATTTTCATTAATGATCTCTTGTCTGAAACTTCTAATCCGCTTAACTGTTTTGCTGACGACTCGACCCTCAGCTTTTCATATTCGTTTCCAAATTCACGTCCCTGCTCTTCGGATGTGGAACTGGAACGGTTGCGTATGATAAGCTCATTGAATTCTGACCTTGACAGCATTGTTGCATGGGGTCTTATGAACCGAGTAGAATTCAATGCTTCGAAAACTCAATGCTGTCTCTTGTCGGTGAAGCTTAACATTCCCCCATTGCCATTATCCATGAATGGTACCTGCATCGAAGAAACCGAAAAGCTGTCAGTACTTGGTATGTGTGTAAACGATGATCTTCGTTGGAATGACCACATATTTGAAGTCACCAAAAACGCTGCTAAATGCTTAGGTTTCTTGAGACGATGCAGGAAGTTCTTCACCCCTTCTGATCTGGCTACAATTTATAAGGCCTTCATCCGCCCAAAATTGGAGTTTAACTCTCATATCTGGTCAGGTGCTTCTCAAACATCTTTGCGCCTATTTGATAGGGTACAAAATAGAGCGTTAAGATTGACAGGTGATAGTTCAATCGTAGAATCGATTGATTCTCTTGGACATCGTCGAAACGTTACCTGTCTCTCTCTCTTTTATCGCTTTTTCCACAAACAGTGCTCTAGTGAAATAGCCAGCTGCATTCCTCCCTTGAAACAATTTAGCCGCAACACCCGCCTCGCTAGGAATGCTCATCAGTTCTGCCTTGAGCCCAACTTCGGGCGTACAGTCAAGTATAGAGATTCTTATTTTAGTCGCACCACCCGAATGTGGAATGCTTTACCTGGCTCTGTGTTTCCCCTGCATTACGATTTACAAAGATTCAAAAGCAACGTGCACCGGTGTCTCCTTTCAAATCCTCTCCTATTTTCCTAAATGCTCGCACTGTGTTTAATAACATTATAAGGGTAGTCATAACCCCTTGATGTGCGCGCTAATTATAAAAAAAAAAAAAAAAAAAAAACCATTTGGGCGTATGCCAGAAAAAAAAAAACATGACTATCATATCTAAGCTCTTCGAGATTTTTTTTGGGGAAATACTAAATAAATTTCGCTTCAAAATATCACAAATTTTCTTTGATGTGTAGTTCTCTTCAGTTGACTTTTCCAATTGTTTAAGCCTTATGATATTCTTTTCCTTAGGCAATGTGTATAGCAGCCACTCTACGTTGAAAGTGCATCATTTGCGTTCACCTAACATGAGTTCATGTCCACATGACAACATCTACAAAAAAATACTCGTACAAAGCTACGAATTTTGTCCTTGACAAGACGATGCTCGACTCACCTTTGAGAGAAACGTAGCGGAAATTTGATTTGTGGCATTCCTCTGTTCCAGTCCGGGAGCATTAAAGTACACTCTAAAGTTTTTTGTCCTTTAGATGTGTGCCATCAGGCTGTCAGTTTGATAAATCGATGTGGAGTTCTCTGTGAACGATTTGTGTGTTTTGATGCCCTTTCAGGACATCCAGCAGAATGTTAAATGTCGTCGTTTACTTGGAAAAAGTGGTTTCCATTTGAAAATGAAATCCCAAATATCATTGGAAGTTGAAAATAGTATACTACGTGAAAGGACCACCGCACCGTTGTATGTACGAGTATATTCGGAAGTTTCTCACTGATTCCGATGGATTGGCATATAATTTCTTTTTCTCTCTTTCGTTTTAACGAATACATCCGCACTAGAAGGGATTAACTGTTTTGCTGAATGTAGTTTACTGATGGCATAGCAGATGGATTGGTGAGTATAGAAACATTTCCAACATATTGCACAATATACAGTGGTAGAACAACTGACGAAAATCAACTGATCCCTTCTCATTCATGTTCATTGGAGCGATTTAAATCATTTAAGTGGAAAGTATTGATTTTGCGAGAGCTTTTAGGACGATTTACGTTTGAAATTGAATTTTGAGAACTGCAAGGAGGTCAGCTTTTTCATCAAACTATACATTTGTTAGGCTAGTTTATTCCATTGAGGGTCATAAAACTTTTGAAAAATTGTTGGTTAAGTTATCTTTGGAAATAACACTGGCGTGGATTCGAAAAATTATATACTACATCGACTAGCTACAGAAGAACTTACTGTTGACTTTTTGCATCTTATTGTTTAAAGAGTGAAAAAGCAAAGTTAGTTACGTGATAACATATTGTGAAGATTTTTTTATTGAGGCTATAATATGCGTGGTGCCCGTTGCGTAATTGTTAGCATGTCTCTGTTACGCGGGAGGGTCGTGGTTCGAATGCCTACAGAATCCTGAAATAATTTTTTCCACGGGTATCACTTTTTGCGAGGAATCGGAGAGTCTTCCGATACCAAATTCTTTTCCATTAAAAGCGTTTTCTCGATTAGCCGTTCGCGTTTGGAACCAGCAGAAAATTGTAGAAAACCTCCATTGCCACACAAGGCATGGTTGTGAGAAATGCGGAAGGCCCCGGGGCTCCTCAATCTGTTGCGCCACCCTACATACTTCTCAAGTCAAGTAATCTTCTATGTTAGAACTCATATTGCAGCACCGAAAACAAACATGATATCGAAGTGTAGGTGTGTTGAGTAGGTCTTTATTAAAAAAAAAAAAAAAAAGTGTCGCAGCACACTTGTGTAGATCGAATTTTCTTTTGAAATAGTTTCAATACTCTTCAAAGTTGAGCAAAATCTCTCAAAGTTACACGAAATCTCGCAAAGTTGCGTAAGACTACGCAATGCTGGGCGGTAATCTGCAAAATTCTACAAAGTTGCGGGAATATCTCCAAAGAAAAGAACGCAAAGTTCCGAAAAGCAAAGCAAGATTGTGCCAATATCAGCGAAGTGGTGCAAAGTAAAACAAAGCTTCTAAAAACTCCACAAAGTTGAACTAAATTCCGCGAAGTTGCTCAGAGTTCCACAAAGTTTCGCAAAGTTGCGTTCCGAAAAGACCCGCAAAGTATTATGATGCTCTGCAAAGTTGCACAGAAATCTGCAACAATGGGAAAACTTCCGCGAAAGTTGCGATAAGAACGCAAAGTTCTGAAAAGATCCTTAAAATTGTGCTTGAATTAGTGAAACTACACAAAGTAGAACAGAGCTTCTCAAAACTCCGCAAAGTTCAGCGAAATTCCATAATCCAAATCCATTCCAAATTGCTTATTTAAAGTCTCACAAAGTTCCGCAAAGCTGCTTAAAATTACACAAAGTTGCGGAAAGCTGCGTGGTAGAAGGAGTTTTGTTTTGAAATATTTGCGCAAAGCTCCGCTAAAGCTGAGCGAAATCCCGCAAAATTTCGTAAAATTTCTTGCTGTGTAATATTTTGCAAAGCTGTGCGGTCAGAGTTCCACAAAGTTGAGCAAAAATTTACAAATATAAAAATACTTCGTAGAAGTTGCGAAAAGAACGCGAATTTCGCAATCGTTACGCAAAGTTGAACTTGGATCAGTGAACTGGAACAAAGTAGAACGAAGTTTCTCAAAACTCCACAAAAATGAACAAAATTCCGCAAAAGTTGCTCAGAGTTTCACAAAGTTCCGCAAGGATGAGTGAAATTGCGCAAAGCTCCACTTTTCGGAACGAAAAGTTGCATAAAAATATCCAAAGATAGGAAAGTCTCCACTAAGTTGCGAAAAGAATGCTAAGTTCTGAAAAGCTACGAAAAGTTGTAATTTGATTAGGGAACTGTCGCAAAGTAGAACAAAGCTTCTCAAAATTCCGCAAAGCTGCTCAGTGTTCCATTAAGTTCTGCAAAGTTACCTAAAATTGGGCAAAGTTGCACAAAAATTTACAAATCGTCACAGATATCCGCAAAATTTGCACAAAAATCTACAGCGATAGTAAAATTTCCGCAGAGTTGCAAGTTGCGAATAGATCGAAAAATTGTGTAAAGTTCCGCGGAATTGCACAATTGAGCAAAATTTCGCTTGGATAAGTGAAGCTAGGCAAAGTAGAAATAAAACTTCTCGAAGTTCTGCAAAGTTGACCAAAATCCCAAATGCTGAAAGTTTCACGAAAGTTTCACGCAAAATTTACCGAAATTCCATTAAGTTTCGCAAGGCTTTGCTTTCGGGTTGATATTGATAGTGGTCCTTTAGGTTATTCTTCTCTGCTCTTTCTCTGAGATATTCCTCGTGATTGTTTCCAGGTCTACAATAGTTGAGGAATCACGCTGTTTTGAATATTCTTGGACGGTGGCTAGAGCATTATGCACTCTTCGACGTATAGGTATCTTTGAAGTTTCATTTCGTCTAGTTCGGAGATGATGATGAAGTAACTTAGTAGTGGTTCTGTGGTGGGGAAAATCGATCTACTCATTGTCATTCAAATTTGTACTGTTTCGTAATCGTAATCAACTTCGCTGGGTATGGCCGTGAGCGCAGATAAAGTTTTTCAGCTAAATTAGCACATACGTGTCTATAGTTTGACTAGTTTTGAGTCGCCAATCTCCATCTATCACATCCAAAAGCCCTTTCAGTGATGACGTTTTGCAGTGCTGGTCGCTTCCATTTTTAGACGCTTCGTCTGAGAAAGAATTGGAAAAGACTATTTTTTCGGTTAGGATTCGCATCGCCATCATGTAACAAGTCTTGTTCATTAAAAAGGAACAATTCCTGGTCAATCCTAACATTAGTATGCTCTCCCATCACTTGCACTGGAGGTGCTCGAAAATTACTTTCATTTGATCTCAATTTGCGTCTGATGCTTTGCCCTTGTTGTCCATCAAGCTTTTGTTCTCGTCCTAAAAGCTCGTTATGGTAAATTTTAATCAAGAATTTACTCTTAAAAACCTCCCAATCTCTTCCATGCAAACACCCTGCTGGAAAACAGAAAACAAGGCAAATTTTAAATGCAACCCATTCTTGCGAAGTTAAAAGGTTAAATACATTACGTATCGTGTGTCGTGTCGTTATCCTGACAATTCACCAACATAATCGGCAGTACCATAAAAACAATTACCCCCCATTCTACATTTTTGTTTTTCTTCTTAAATTTTTCTTTTTTATTTTTTGGCTGGCTGGCTGGCTTTATGTTCCTCAAAACGATAATGCCTCATGGTGGCTGATTTTTATGACCTCTCAGTGGCGTGCTCTACATAGCTGGTAGCATAAAAATATGAATGTAATAAAGTTTCGTCTACTACCAGGCATGACAACCAAATGTGTTCGCGTTCTTTAAATTAATTTCCATAATTTTTTTTTTGTTCATACTGTACGCATACGTTTACATATTTCATTTTTTTCTCTTTCTCATCCAACAACGCATTAAAATAATTTAAATTTATTCGCAAGACGAATGTAAAAAATCGAGTAGGTAAATATCCTTCTCAACACATATTTTTTCGCCGTCTGATGGAAGATATAGTTTTTTTTTATGGGTTCTTGTGTGTTGGTAACTATAGAGCTTAAGTAGTTTAAACCTGACACTACAAAATGCAAATTTTCCATCTTTCGCATCCTGAATCAACACAATTTTTTTTTACTGCTGTGCTCGAACAAACACTATAACAACAAAAAGGAGAGGAAAAATGAAAAGTAAAAAAGTTTACTTGACGTGGTACGTATGTTTATGCATACAGAAATCCCATCTCAACTGAAAAAGTAATCAAGAAGTGCAGCACTCTGATGAAATTTACACTTCAGTGGAGACTGGATAAATTAAAACACGGAGTATTTATGTACGTATACCTAGCTATTGTATACATATATGTATGTTCCTAGTGGAAGGTTATAATTTCTTAGTTTTCTTAATTTTTTTTGTTACTCTATCTATCTTTATAGGTACTCTTGTTCTGTTTTTGATGTTGCGAGAAGAACTTCAAAGTTGGAAGTGTTGATGCAAGGCTGTATTTACTTTGGATCTTAGAGTTTTTAAAAAGGCAAAACTTTGAGTTGCATTTGTTAGTATCTTCTTTTCAACGAGTTAGGTGTTGGAAAAAAGTAATAAGAAAATGGGAGAATTCAAAAGACCTCTGCTTTGGATGTTTTTGACACCAAAAACATGACATGATGGAATAGTTTTACACCTCTAGTTTCCTTTTGACATAAACTGTTGATTAACAATGTTGCCACTTTACTGCAATTGCAGTAGATCTACTGCATTTTTTTCCTAAAATGATTCTACTGCCTTAAAAAGATATCTACTGCACTTTTGGTTTTACGAATAAAAACTAAGCTTAAGTAATTGCAATACTCATAAATGAGTGTTTAGTCCATATACTGCATACAACCAGTTTCCAAACGCACCCGTATTATAGGTGCACTCAGCTTATGGCCATAGGGTTTTCAATGGAGAGAATTAGATTTTTTTTGAAATTTGTTTATGAATAATTTTTTTTTTTATGTTTTGAAAAGAAATTGATGTTTTTATTTGTGTACTAGCTGACGCGCCCGGCGTAGCTTAGGCCCTACGTTTATCAAATTGAAAGTTAAATAAACTAGTTTCCAGGGGCTAGATTCCGCAAGAGTGAGTATAAAAAACTCACACTCATGGCCCTCTGAAAACTCACGCTCTGAAAGACCGTGAGTAAATTTGAAAGATAGTGTACACGTCTTCTGTCAAAAAAACTCACTTTCACCCTTGCGAAATCTAAATTAGAGTGTGTGCACAATTTTTCGTGTACACATTTAAAATTCACTCTTGCGGAATCTAGCCCCAGGTTTCCATTCTAGTAGCAGAGTGGGGATGAAATAATAGTCTATGTTACTCAGGGGCAATTAAGCACTCTAACGATGACAGAATTTTTGGAATCGGTCCATTATTTTCCTAGTTCAAGTATGGGGATGAAATACAACCTATGTACATATGTAACTTGAGAATAACACCGTATTGTAATAGTGAAAACCGTATTGAAATCGGTACAGTGGTTTTTGAGTTCCCGTTCCCATTCCTGTGAGAAAGTGGTGATGATATATAGTCTATATTACTCAGGGACAATGAAGCACTCTAACAGTGAAAGAATTATGTTCTTTCTATCGTCCTATTCTCATGGTAGTATGGGGATAAAATATTTTTTAAGATATTTGGGGATAACGTCGTACTGTAATAGCGTTAAAAATTTTATATCGTTTTTGGATTCCCGTTCCTGTGGGAATTCGGGGATGACATATAGTCCATGGTACTTTAGGCTAGAGATTATAAAGATTTTGTAATCACTCTAGTATTTTTCAAGTTCCCGGTTATGTTTCCGTTCCCGTGGGAATATGGAAAGGAAATCTAGCCTATGTTATTTTTCAGGTTCTAGACCATTTTTGTGTTCCAAATTTCATTCAAATTGGATCAACGGTTTTGGTGCCTCTTCAATACAAATACTAAGCTCTAATTTACGTTCCCGTTCCCATTCTTGAATACTTTTGAGGTTATGTAAATCACTCAATAAAATAGGAATAAGTGATTATAGTCAGCGATTTATTGTCCAATTTAAAAATTAAATTAAACGAATTCTTAAAAACAACAATCCAATAATCTTATTATTTGTTATTTATTATTTAAATTTTTTGTTGTCAGAAACGATTAAAAAAAACAAAAGCATTGTTTTAATTTAATTTAAAACAATTAATTCCTTATTCTTAACTACAGTGAAGAATAAAGAAATAGTTGCTTTTATAATATTCCAATCCTTTTTTATATATTCATTTACCTATAAAACCTTCCCTGAACTTCCAAAAATAGTTCAAAACCAAAATGTGCCAAATCAGTCTACCCGTTCTCGAGTTATAGCGACACTAACGCACGCAGCAATTGATTTTTATATATATAGATTTAAGATTATAAATGAGTTTCTTTAAAAAAATAATCTACTGCATAAAAATGTAATCTACTGCGCTTTTTTTGTAAATCTACTTCGAAAATTTTTTCAAACAGTGGCAACGCTGTATGATTAATAAAACATAGGGCTGATGTCTGTTTCTTGGGTGGGAAACTCAGGCCGTAAAATACATTCTTATAGAATTAAACCTTTTTTACGAGCTGCGGAAGACGTGAAACTGTCTCCTTGTAAAGGGTTTTTTTTTAGATTTATAGAACTTTGAAATGAAATAAAACAAAGACGATTTTTTTTTATTGATATGAAATTTACTTCATTCGGAAGACAATCTTCTGGCATTATAATTTAAATATGATTTCTGGCATATGACCGCCATGGCTGGGTCGGACGTAGTCTAATCTGGAGGTCTAATTTTCGATGACTTTTTCCAACATTTGTGGCCGTTTATCAGCAATAACGCGCCGAATATTGTGCTCCAAGTAGTCAATTCGCTTCGGCCTTATCGGCGTAGACTAGCGACTTCACATATCCTCACAGAAAATAGTCAAGCGGCGCGGCGTTAAATCGCATGATCTTGGAGGCCAATTCACGGGTCCGAAACTTGAAACTATGCAGTCACCAAACGTTTCCTTCAATAAATCAATGGTGGCACAAGCTGTGTGACATGTTGCGCCGTCTTGTTAAAACTCCTGCACGTCATGGTTGTTCAATTGATGAACGAAAGTCAGTAATCATCGCTCTATAGCGGTCACCATTGACTGTAACGTTCTGGCCAGCATCGTTTTTAAAGAAGTACGGACCAATTATTCCACCAGCCCATAAAGCACACCACGCAGTCAGTTTTTCTGGATGTAACGGTGTCTCAACATACACTTGAAGATTATCATTACTCCAAATTCGGCAGTTTTGTTTATTCACGTATCCATTCAACCAATAGTGAGCTTTATCGTTAAACAAAATTCGCTTTTGAAAATCGGGGTCGACAGCTATGATTTTCAAAATAAATTTGCACAATTTGGAACCGTTGTTCAGGCGTCAGTCTATTTATGTTGAAATGTCAAACCAAACTAAACATAAATCACTTAACAGCTGACAAAATGGGCGCCAGTTAAAAAAGTATTGCCAACTTAAAGTTCTATACCTCTAAAAAAACACCAGTCACAATAAGAAGTTAAAAGACATAAACAAGTTACGAGTACCTTGTGGCTTATGGTCGCTCAGATGTTTTATTTGATGCCTAAACTTATCTTTTGTCAAGGAATATCATTTTCAAAAGCGATTGTTTTAAAAAATTTTGTATTCGAAAATCAATTGAGTCCGAAATGATTAACTTTTGCATTTGATATCATCAAGCTGTAAAATCTCGACTTCTGTTAAAACTGGTTTCTTTATGTTGAAGTTTGCACAACCACTACCTTACCGTTGGTTGGGGGATAGCTGAGAAATAATCAAACCAAATAAATGAAACAAGTGTAGTACACCAAGACAGTCGTTGTCGAACTCAATAAGTTCTATTTTCAATTGATGGATTTTTGCTGGCTTTCCAGTGTTATTCGAGACATCTCATGTTTCCACCACCGACCGTGGGACTGTGAATATTTTGCTGGCAGTCTGGAATTTTTGATGACGTGGCGATTGGTTGCATTTTTGCAACTATATATACCGAATCATAAATCTTAAAAGTTCAAAATAAAAACATTGGCCAGGTGCATTTTTTAAGACTTTTAACAATTCGCAAACATCTCGAGTGGTTTATCACTGCTACTATTACTTTACCTGCTTTTGGTTCGACTACTAACTTGACCGAACAAATATGACTGCAGAGTCGTTATTAATGTGTTTTTCTTAGAGGTTTGGTTTTTAAAATGTCAACACTGTTTCTGATCATTGTCCATTTGACAATCAACGGTCTATTTGTAGTGAGCACTTTTTGCCATTTAACGATGAATAGATTTACTTCAGAACAATTTTATTAAATCGTTACTGCCGATTGCTCGACAGAATAGTCGAAAATTAGGTTTCCCGATAAGGTTTCGTTTGAGCCAGCCGTACGACCTTTTTCCCCAAATCATTTTAGGAAGCATAAGAATATCTTTTATTTAAAAACAATAACTTGATAATGCAGTTTATTCTTAAGAAAACGCCTTTACAAACTCGAAATTCTTGTAAAGACACTAACGCCAATGGGCAGAGAAATATAAAGGAACAATTTTTAACAGAATATTGCTTCAATTTTATTTTTAAATGTGGCTAATTTATCCATCTTGATTATGAAGAAAGGGAAGGCACCCTGGTGGGAGGTGTGTTCTAGCCGCCATTTTGTTTAATGTTTTTTTCTCTGCCAGAGATTTTTAAAATACTAACAGAAGCACTGAGACCTAAACACCGGTCCATTGTAATACCAGGGAGACACCTTCTTTTGTTAGGAGCTTTTTAGATGTTCGGAGAAAAGTCAAGACGCTGCCATGATGAGGAAGTAAGGTTACCACCTCACACTATGTCTGCGCAGAGTATCTGTAACCTGATACGAGAAAATTATGGACGTTCACAAAGGAAGTGCTGCGCGGTGTCATCATCTTCCCCACAAGATTGAGTGTGGTATTAATTAGGCCTAACACGTTTAAATGATTGGCAAAAGAGAAATGCCTATTAACAAAATGTTCAATGCTTATTACTTACTTACAAAGGTGGAGGTAACAATGCGGATTGAACCTGGGCCTGAACCAACATTTATCGCCAATATTTTCGGTTTGAGGCGTGCTCCCCAGTTTTGAACTCTAAGCCTGTTGAGGTCTTCTTACCATTTATTGCACCACCTAAGACGAGGTCTTTCCCTTCCGCGATTTCCCTGCAATGTGTTTTTGAAAACCCGTGAAGCTAGAGCGTTGGTGACTGTCCGCTCAACATGTCCCAGTCATCGTACTCTCGCGAAGCGTACTCTTATAGCTATGTTGTATGTTGTTGTATCTTCTGCTCCACACATTGTATTCGCATGCGGGACCAAAGATCATTTGAAGTATTTTTCTTTGAAAACGACCAAGGGCTTACTCATCCACGTCCACGCTTCCGCACAGCAGGACTGGAATGATTGAGGTCTTATAAAGGGTTACCTTGGTTTTTCTAGAGGGGGTTTTGTTTCTCAATTCCCTTCTTAACCCAAAGAAGCAACGCTTAGCCAGAGTGGTTCCCCGTTTGATAAACGCACTGATGTTGTTTTCCGTGTCTACAGCGGACCCTAGATAGACGAAGTCTTGTACTACCTCGAAGTAATGTCTGTCTATTGTGACGTTTCGTCCAATTCGTCGATGTTCCGTATCCTTGCTTGATGACAACATATACTTCGTTTTACTCTCATTAACCATCAAACCCATTTTTGCCCCTCCTGTTACAATGCTCCCTAAAGCACCTTGACATCACGCTTCCTTCTTCCCACTACATCAATATCGTTTCCGTAAGCGAGAGGCTGTACAGACTTTTGAAAGATTGTTCCTCTGGTGTTGACGTTTGAGTTTTCTAAAAGAAAAATCGCATCTTAAAACCTTTTTCGACTTCAAAGGTCTCCTGTTAGTCAATTATACGAGTTTTGCAGAGATGCCGAAACTAGACATGGCTCTGTACAGCTCGTCTCTGTAAATACTGTCATACGCGGCCTTGAAATCGATAAAAAGATGGTGAATATCGATATTACGTTCTCGGGGTTTTTCCAAGATCTGCCGTAATGTGAAAATTTGGTCTGTTATGGACTTCTCTGTTCTAAAACCACATTGATAAAGACCTATCAAGTTGTTGACGTGGGGTCTCAGGCGTTCACATATTACAGCAGACAAGATCTTATAAGCGACGTTAAGGAGGCTTATCCCTCTGTAATTGGCGCAATTGTGAGGGTCTCCCTTCTTTAAGGTCGGGCATACGATACTGAGGTTCCATTCATCGGGCATGCTTTCTTCCGACCATATCATGCAGATCAGCTGGTGCATGCTCCTTTCCAACTGGTCTCTTGCTGCCTTGAAAAGTTCGGCATCAAAGCCATCTGCACCTGCAGTCTTATTTGATTTAAGTTTGCTTATGGCAAGCTTAACTTCTTCTAGGTCGGGGGACCGGCAGTCTTGATCATCGTCCAGGATGAATGATGGATTCTGCTTGACAGCGGAATAAGTGCCTTCATCGCCGTGAAACAGCCTGCAGAAGTGATCTTTCCAGATCCTCAGTAGTGACTGTGACTCTACAACTATGTTTACTGCTGGTCTTTATAGACTTGAGTTCGGGGCTTGCCACCCGCGGTTGGATCTTTTACCTTTTGGTAAAACTTCCAAATCTCGTTCCTGTCATGGCACCTCTCTATTTCCTCAAACGAGCGCTTCTCATACTGCTTCTTTTTCTTTTCGAGAATTCGGTGTCCTTCCCTTCCCTTCTTTTCTCCTTGTAAATCTCGTTATACTGATCGTATGCAGCCCTTGTTCGTTTTTGCGTTAGCATTTGTCGTGATTTTTGTTTGGCTGCATTTGCCTGCCTACATTCTTCATCGAACTATGGGTTTCGTTTTGGTGGCCGATTGAAACCCAGAACCTCAGAGGCGGTTCTGAATGCTTGATGGCATTGCTGCCACTGGTCTTCAATGATTAATGCTGGCAGCATGGGATTCAAGGATAATTGAAGGGACACTCGATTGGAAAAGGTATTGGCAATCTCTTGCGATTGTAGCTTTCCGACGTCATATCTCTTCACAGCGTTAGTTCGAGTAGGTCGTGAACAAGATATCGTCTCCTTGGCTACAACAAGGTAGTGGTCCGAGTCAAAGTTGGCCTCTCTGAAAGTTCGGACATCTAACACACTGGAAGAGTGCCTTTGCATCGATCGCAACATGGTCAATTTGGTTGACGGTTAATTGATCTGGGGATCGCCATGTACCTCTATAAATTTTGAGAGGCGTGAAGCGCGTACTACTAACAACAAGATTTAGCCCCGCAGCAAAATCGATTAGCCTGAGTCCGTTTTCGGATGCTTGCCGATTGTATTTCCAAAGATGTCTTCTTTCTCTAGCTTTTCTTTAAAATCGCCAAGAACGATTTACAAGTCTTGTCTAGGGCATTGCTCATATGTTTTTTCGAGGAGCTGGTAGAAACAATTTTTGGTGTTTTCGTCTTTCTCTCCTGCATATTAGACTAGTGTTGGGGCCTTCAGTCCTGATGCGGTATGATAGGCTCATTTACTGGATTTTGGCTGATCACCTTGTCCCTGAGTCTATACCTCTAATGACAAATACGCGAACAAATAAGCGTTGTTAATGTTGTTTGTAGTAGTCGCCAGAGTAGATGTCGCAGTTTTTCATATTTCTTATGGCCAGTTGATTCCATCGTGCTTCTTGGATGGCTGTAATGTCTACTTTGCAGCAGTCCAGCTTATTCTACAGCTGCACATAGGTTTATAAGGCATCTTACGTTCCTCTTGCAGACCCAGAGGTCTTTGTCGTTTTTTCGTTTGCTTCGGTCGTCAACGTTGAAATCATAATTGTAATCCGAGGCTGTTGGTTGTTTCGGAACCGTTTTTACGTGGTTAGCAAGTTACCCCCACGCACAACCCCAACCTGGAGGGCCAGGTTTTTTTGGAATACCCTTGGACAAAAAGGGACAAATAAATCAGGAAGCAGTACCATGCTGCAGGGGTGTGAGAGCTGCCGTTGGCTAACCAGGAACTTATCAGCCATTTCTATTTCAATAACCTGTCCTAGTAATGAAAGACCCTGAAAGATTTATAAACCAAATACGTCGTCAACGGTGAAATTATTATTCCTCGAACTACTCATACCTTTTTAAAAACTTTATGTTCAAAAGAACCTTCCTCGGATTTGCTCGAATATTCACAGAAAAGAATAAGTCGAATTGATCCCAATGCGCTTAAGCTTTTCATTTTTACTTCTTTGGAAGATTTATTCATTCACTACGTACCAAAAGCCGAAGAATTTAAATAAACTCAATACCGTTAACACCTTTGTTGTTTACCCTTTACGTAGTACCTACTCAATTGGAATATGTCTTAAGTAACACAAAAGCTTTTTCAATGCCTTTCTCCTTGGTTCCTTGGTAGGTTTTCATTTCCGTTACTGCCTTTAAAAAAATGAGACACATCATTCTTCTCTCAGTCTAAGCACAAGTTAAAGTTAAGTCTTCATGTTTCCTAATCGCAAAATGAAACCTTCACGAACCAATCCGATTACCATTCGAATTTCAAAATATAAGCTCATCATTCTCTGTTCCATCAAACCAACCCAATTTTGTTAACCAGAAAACATTTTACAAATGTGTAATGCGTTGCTCGAAATTTATTATCCTCTGCAGCACCACTTCTTTCATAATTCAAAACAAACTTCTTTTCATTTCGCTTCCATCTCATCATCAGTCGACGTAATACGAGGAAAGATTTTCACTCCTTTTGGCAAAATCCTTAATTTATGTTTCTATTCATATCCCTGTTGAAGAATACCCCGTTATGACATTCTTTACCGCATGGAACTCTATAAGAAGCATCAGAAAGGAAAATATCGACAAGAGCCCTTATGCAACTACACACACACAAACACACACATTGACAACACACATTTGTGTGCTCTTATCTCGTTAGGGTGGTGGAAATGGATGGTACATCCATCAGCATACTTAAGTATGATTAAATGTGGTCTTAATTTTTTAGTATACATACTTAAAAAAAGTTTGACATGCATTGAAGGATGGATCTGCAACAGTAATGTAGTACGAGGATTAAGAAAAGCTTCATTTAATCCATATAATGTGCTGGTAGCCCCCATCGTGATGACCTCTTCTGTTCACCAGGTGCTCTTTTAGCTTAGATTTTTATCGAAATTAGTTGGAAACCTACATAGACTCTTAAACTATCAATTAATTAAACATAATAATAGGTCTCGTTAGCTTAGAAAAAGGTTCAATAATTCAATGCTTTCATGTCCTTTCATAGTCCTTTTATTTAATGAGCCTTTAAGCTTTTTGTTTCGATCTATAGCCGACTAATTCCATTCATAATTCATGGAAGTATGTGCAATTAAGTTGGTTGCTACAAAAAAGTTTCTATTTTCTCGACAAACTCGTATTACTTGAAATTGGTTCCAATTAACTTCGAACAAAATATCAGCAATTTGGGATAGCACAATAAAACAATAATCGCCTTTAGCAGCAAATTGTGTTTTTTCCATTGAACAATTTCCCTCAACCAGATGGCGACTTGTGCCGTTTTTTTTAAATAGTTTTCCAATTAGTAAAGTGACCTCGCTTGTTTTGGATTGGACATCAACTATGAATAGTTCACATTCTGCCCAACTTCACACGCTGTACACATTAAAATTTGTTTTCCAAATCATTTTGAAGTAAATATCGATAGTTTGAAAAGAAACACCTCCTAACAAAAAACATTAACTAAATAAAATGACTTGTTTGTGATGTCCGTCTACAATTTATTATTAATGAAAGGCGGGTTTGAGTTGTTGGGGAGCTTCAAAATAAAATCGATTGGGTAAATCATGCGTTGAGATGAGACCCCTTGTGTTGTTGTTGCTGTTGTGGTTGTCCTGGGTGTTTTCATGCAACCAATGCGATGTTCACTTGAGTGGCCATCATCAATGTGAATGACTATGTCAGCTCAAGTTGTAGTTTATAAAGACTTTTGTGTGTCATTTCTCGATTGAGAAGACGAACAACATAATATCTCAGAGTTTTTGTGTGTTTCGTTGAGGTTGTGTATGTGTATGTTTGTGCATCATATGTGACATGACAAAGGAAACCACTTGGATAAGGTTGCTTAATGGTCAACTTGTGGATGGAATATTGAATGCATACTCGTATATGAGAAGATAACAAATTTGAAAATTTTGCTGAAGCACAAACAATTGAATGTCCAAGTGGAAATAAATTGACAAAACAGTCTTGAAAGTTGTGTTGCTACTCTTTTCAACAAGGAAATCAATGCTCTTGAATAGCTTATTTTTTTCTGGAAAAGTTCTCAAGTATTTTGAAGTGCCCTATTAGATGGGCAACATTTGAATTGTTGAATGGATTTGAGTCCGGAGTGCAGAGTATAGGTTCTTGTATTCTGTCCTTAGCCTTACCAAACATTCTTTCGAGCTTTGATTTGTTTCACTTGTTATTTGTTGAACAAAAGTTCTTCCACACTTTTGAAAATGGGTGTGGCTCAGGGTTCAGTTTAGGGTACAATTTTTTTACGCACATGAAGGTTGTTTTCTGATATTTTCAATCTGCCAATACCTCTTTTCGGTGTTGGGTTTTTGACAGCTATCACTTGATCGTGGTACCCGTGGCGTGATGGTTAGCATGTCCACCTGCTAACCCAGAGGTTCGAGGTTTGAATCCCAGTAGAGGCAAAAATGTTTTTCCACGGGTATCGCCTTTCGCGAGGAATTGTCAAGTCCTCCGTTAGTAAATTCATTGCCACGAAAAGCGCTTTCTCGATTAGCCGTTGGGAACCGACAGAAAATTGTAGGTCCCCTCCATTCTCTCACATTGGTTGTGAGAAATGCGCCAGGCACAGTGGCTCCTCGCTCTGCTGCGCCACCCTATTTATTTTTTTATCACTACTTGATTTATGCCCAATTCAGTTTGCCATTTTATCGTAGAAGAATTGAAGCCGCACTGGCACTGCGTACGTACGGTAAATTGTTTCGATATGAAATCTCTGTTGACGCCGATTTTTACACAACTCCGAGTTTTAAATCTGTAAATTGCCTCCAAAATCGGGAGAATTAACACAGCTGGACTATTTTTGTGGGCTTATGTGAAGTTGCTTGTATAACCGGATAAGCCCGAGACGACTGCCGTCTTGGACCTTGGAAGAGAGTATTATTGCTGACACATGTCCCCAAATGCTGCAAAAAGTTGTAGAAAATTTGGCCTCTCCGCTGGAGTTTATTCGAGTCAGCCTCAATCTTCATGCGGATGACATACAAAATATATTTCGCGTAGAATCGGGTTGATTGAAGATCTTGTTTTTTCATGCAAAGGCCCATTGTGATACCACAGAGATCAGCAAGTTAATCACCTACTGATCTCAGAAACCCGATGTAAGATTAACGAGTTGATCACCCATTTATCTTCCATTACGGGACTAGCCGGTAAATCACCCGCTAGTCGAACCACGCAGAACTTTTAATGTATTTCGAAAGACTTTTAGGGTCTATCAATATAAGGTAAGCTAAGTCGCTAGTATCATCGAAAGAAGGTGTTGAACGGTTTCTTCCTCCTCCTCGTCCATGCAGCTTCTGCAGAAATTATTGAAAAACACACCAAGTTTTTTGGCGTGGTTTCCTATTAGAGAGTGTCCCGTAAGAACCGGTAGAACCTAGATACAGGCGGTTCAAGGCTAACAAACTCTTCGAGCGTTTTGAGTCTACACACGCCCAAACTTTTTTGGTTGCAAGGCAGTTGTTACTCTCAGTCCATCTAGTGTTTGTCATCCTCGAATCGTCTTGTCTAAGTAGGAGTTTACATGTAGCGATAGGTACACCTATGTTGTTCCATTCTGAGCGTAGGGAAGTGGTCGTGCCCTTTTTGGCTAGTTCGTCTGCCATACAGTTGCCTGGTATGTCTCTGTGCCCCGGCACCCATGAAAGGTGAATGTTGAACTGATTTGACATCTCCCTCAGAGACATCTGACAATTTTGAACTGTGATGTATTTTGTAGAGGCTACGTTGGTTGGGCCATGTAGAGCGGATGGACCCAAACGCTCCGGCTCGTCGGGTGTTCGAAAGCACATTGCAGGGAAATCGCGGAAGGGGAAGACCTCGTCTTAGGTGGCGCAATCAAGTGGATGAAGACCTCAACCGACTTGGAGTGCGAAACTGGAGAGAGCTCGCCCGAAATCGAAGTCGTTATAGAAGGATGTTGGTTGAGGCCCAGGTTCACCCCGAACTGTAATGTCCACCTAAGTAAGTAAGCAAGTAAGATGGATTTTGTAGAGACAGAGGCAAGAGATTTAAGAGCAGCTTGGCTGTCTGAGAAGATTCGAATATCCGTAGAGGATATGACGTTTTCTTTGAGCCAAGACAGCACCTCCTTAATCGCCAGAATTTCCGCTTGGAACACACTACAATCATCGGGTAGGCGGAAGAAATGACTGAGATTCAATTTTTCTGAGTAGATTTCACTTCCCACACCTTCGCTGGTTTTTGAACCATCGGTGTAAAAGTGTATTGCTTCATTTTCCAAGAGAGTGCCGTTTTCCCAAGCTTCTCTTGAAGGTATGGTTACTTGGAAATTGTTGTCAAACACCAACTTGAGGGTGGTGTAGTCGGATCGATTCGATAAGAATCTCAAGTTATCTAGAATGGTAGTGTGGCCGATTTGATTATTGGTCCACTGTGATGTAGCTCTGAGTCGAGTAGCTGAGCTAGCTGCGACTTGTTTGCTAAAGATATCTAGGGGTGTGAGATCTAGTAGTACATTGAGGGCGTCCGATGGGGTTGTCCTCAGTGCGCCACTAAAACACAGACTAGCCGTTCTTTGAACTTTGGTGAGCTTGTTGTAGTTGATCATCTTGTCTAGTGTGGTTCACCAGACAATCACCCCGTATGTGAGTATCGGTCTAATTACCGATTACCATTTCCCACCAATGGCTTTTTTACAAGAGAACAGTGCCACGTTGGTTTTATTTACTCTTTCCTCAATATTGGTTTTCCAGGTCAGTTTTTTGTCAAAAATGAGACCTAGATATTTAGCCTGATTTGACAGTGTGAGAGTTACCCCCTTAATAGTTGGGGGTCTGAAGTCCGGAATTTTGTATTTCCTCGTAAAGAGAACTAATTCCGTTTTGTGTGGATTCAAGGTAGTCTTATTTCAAAGAAAAGTTCTTTATCTATTTACAAAAATAACTTTAAAAGTAAATTTAAAATTAAAGGATAGGGAAAAACAGTGATTGAGTTTATACAAAATTTTAAAAGAGGAAAGAACAAGAAACTTTAAATCTTAGTCTTATATCTCTTTCCATTCTTTCCATTTATTGTGCTGATCTAGGGCTTTCTTAATTTGTTGCATGGTGAGAGCATCAGAAGGGTTGAGGATGATCGGCTTGATATTGTACTGAGGTCGATGTTGAAAAAGTTGGTGTCTTCGAAGAAAGGTTACTAGTTTTGGAATGCTTTGAAACCTGCATGTACTGGAGTCCATGCAACCGTTATATGCTTACTGTTGTAAACGATACTTCGCATACATTCAAAGGTTAAGCAGTGGTTATTATTGTTTTTTAAGCCGTTCAAGGCGTTGTGAACTCTGTGACAAGTCTTGATCTCAAAATCTCGAGGCATCTTTCTTGTGAAAAGCTAAACCACATAAACTATATCATTTGTCGTATCTATGGCCTTCTAAGAAAACTCTGGATATTTAGCAACTCCGTTTAGTAAGAAATTTGCTTACACTACACCTATAACATAAGTTTGAAAAACCTGATCACCAAATGAACGGCTCCGGAAGAATCGAAGTTTTCTTGAATATTTTTGGCTTTTAGTGCGTCTAGAGTTCGGGGAATATTCGCCAAAACGAGAAATTACGCGACCGGGATTAATCAAAGCGTAATTGGTCACGTTGTGTTGCTTGTTGCCCAGTATTGTAGAAGCCACATATCGTCGAAGTAATTATCTATCAATCGTTGGCGTGATGGTTAGTGTGTCTGCTGTTAACCGAGAGGTTCGTGGTTCAAATCCCAGCAAAGGCAAAAATGTTTTTCCACGGGTATGGCCTTTCGCGAGGAATTGGTAAGTCCTCCGTTAATATCAATTGATTGCCATGAAAAGCGCTTTCTCGAGTAGCCGTTCACAACTATTCCGGGACTCCATTCTCTCGCAAGGCATGGTTGTGAGAAATGCGCTTATCCCTAGGGCCCCTCGCTCTGTTCCACCACTCTATTATTTATTTTAATTATCTTCAATCGCTACACCGAAAGAAATTGGCTATCATCCGACCACTTGACTGCAACTGTCAAACCGACAAATAGTCGCTTTGTTAGAATGCAACGACTTCTAGGTTTTCTATAGCCCATATGCCTCAATTCTTTTTGTTTTCATACCCAACGATTGAGAAATCTGCCTCTGCTGAAGAAAATGTTATTCTAAATATCGGTGCTTATTGTCTACTGTTCCAACTCCTAAGGTGCGTATCTACGGCGGGTGTTGTGAAAGGTCAGCTAGATTGAATTGTTGCTTATTTTGAACTTTTTGGAATGATGACGGAAATCCAGATGTAAAACACGCCCTAGTGGCCTAGTAGGGCTTACGACTACGGCACGTTATATTGCAGCCAACGCCGAAATATAGATACCTTCAGATCATCAGCAACACTAGCGGTTGAAGCTGCACATACGTGTGTATCTATATGCGTCCAACACGAGCTTCTGAGTCATTTGATATGTAAACAAAATATCGTGTAGTTCGTGTTCATTCGTTCAACACGACCTTTCTGAGTAATTTGAAGAGAAAAACAAGTCGGGTGACTCGTGTTGATTTGTTCAAAACGAAACCACTTAGTCATTTCTGGTGAAAAAGGTAATTGCGTTTTCTATTAGTCAATCTCAAACGAACTTATTGTTGTTATTTGAGTTGGCGTAGCTCGCATTGATTCACTCAGTCAGCGCCGATGAAAAAGACTTCCTGCTGGTCAATCTAAAATGAACTCGTTGTAGTCGTTTGAGTTGTGGTGTTACCAGAGTTCGCTTAAATTTTAATTTATTACTTTTCTTTTCTGTGATTGAAGAATAAAATCGTTTTAAGTTTGCATTTCAATTTGGCCCGAAATCTGACAATACCACAGGATTTCAAATTCAAACGACCTCTTTCATCAGAATGATCTCGTTTTACAAGAACCAACACGGTCAACACAACCTAACACGATCCACATAGTGATTGCATATAGACACTTCCACGGTGCAGAGGCCCTACGACATCAGCAACCTTTCCACTCTTCTCAAATTTCTACACAATTTTGACAACTTTTGGCGTAGTCGGTCGATCATGACGACTATAATTATCGCGTAATGCGTCGTAAGTGGCTACGTTTGAATCACTACTTTTATACCAATTAAGTAGAATATTTTCAACGAGTAGCTCGATTGTTGAAAGATCCATTGTTGTAAATGGGAAGCATTCAACTCATATTGACGCTTCAAATGATGAGTTTCACAGTTGTCAAATGTCGAGGTACCAACTTGAAGCCATGAAATGAATAATCCTATGTTATGATTTTTTAAGCTTAATTTTTTTGACTGCATCTCGTACATACATATAAAGGGTGGCGCTACAGGGCGGGGATCCTCAAAGCCTAGCGCATTTCTCTCAACCACGCCTTGCGAGGGAATGGAGGGGACCTACAATTTTCTGCCGGCTCCGAACACAAACGGCTAATACAGAAAGCTATTTTCATGGCATTGAATTTGTTATCGGAGGACCTGCTAGTTACTAGCGATAGGTGATAATACTCGTTTAAAAACATTTTCGGTTTCTGTTGGGATTCGACCCACGAACCTCCGGTGTAACAGGCAGACGTGCTAACCAATACGCCACGGGCACCCTACCACACTGCGTCTTCGTGTATGCACAGTATTTGAATGAGGGTCTTTCGGAGTCTGATTGCTCCCAATCTTTGACAGCTGCTACCTAGAAGATGAAGGGATTAAAAAGAAAACTGTCAAAGCCTCGGACAGAGTGTTTTCAATCACACACAGAAGATGTTATGGCTGATCTCTTTACTTTTGAAAGGAGCTGGCCCAAGGTCAAAGCTGTTGGTAAAAAAGATGTTGATTGAAACCTAGGTTCACACCTAACTATAATGCCCTAAGTAGGTAAGTACTGTTACTTACCTTGCCTTTAATGTCCTTAAGTATTGTTTTCTATCGTTTCAAAAAGTTAACAGTAAGCCTATAAGTTGGTGTTTCATAAACTTTGACATATCCCAAAAGAAGCTATCAAAACATTTATATATTTAAATTACTTGTATGAGGCCTTATTTTCATTGCTTTACAACTGTAAGCCAGTAAGCCAGAGTAAATGTACGTCAAAGTGATTTGTATAAAGCCTTTAACAGTATTGGGTTCAATAACTTCCCCTCTGGGAAGTTATAGCAATAGAAACTTCCTAGCTTGAAACGCTCTTTGCCAATAATTTCAACCCACACATCTACTTTATAGTAGCTGTCCCTTGTGAAAAGTATTTCATTGAAAGTGGCAACTGGCAACCGTGACACCATTTCACTGTGCGGAACATGAATTTCCTTTTTGCTTCTTAATTTGTTGCGAGGGATTGGGTTTGCCACTGTCGACAATTGATTACGCGTTCTTGTTAGACATGCAGATTCAAATGTACTTGTATATAAGCGCGTAGGTGTACCTTATGGCAGAGCTTGTGGTTTTGCACAAATTGCGCCAAGCAAGCAGTAAGAGATTTCTTTGCTCCTTCTCCATATAAATCCTGCCATCAACCACAGTCGACCTTGTGAAATGTGAAGACTGAACAGAGGCAAATAAAGTGTGGAAGAGTATTTTGTAATGTATGTCTTGTCTATGCTACGAACGGGGCACCCAGGCCAGAGGGTGCGTAATTCTTGAAGATCCATATCACCATTCACCATGCACAGCTGTGTACGCGAGTATATTTTTCGGTGATGGTGTTGTTTGAAATGTGGAAATCCTTGAGTCTTTCTGTGAGTTTTTGTGCACTGTTTCCAAGTTTCTCTTGATATACGTAGTATTTTTGGCATTTTAAATATACATTCTCTTTCTGTCTGTCTCGGAACTCGGATATGAAAATAAGATTTACCAGCCAAGGGGTGCAATTTTGAGCATATGAATTCGGTCCCTGTCCATGCTTGGATGAGATTTTTTTCCCTACTCCATTTTACATTCTTTTTTTTCTAAATATATATTTTTTCCTCTGTGGAACAATTTAAGTAGATTAAAGAAATAAATTTTGTTTAATGTGAATTATGAGGCTATTGTGTGTGGGGAAGAAAAACGAAAAAGAATCTTTTGAATTTATTGCGTGGCTGAGCGTAGATAAGTTATTTAAATTGCCAAAAATGACTCCTAATGATGGTACTTTATAAAAAAAAAAGGAAAATAGATAAAGAAGTTGAAGGCCTTTTATTGGTGTGTATATGAATTATTTGTAAGGTTTCTTCTTCCAGATGATGGAGCAGTGATTTATACAAGCAACAAGCTATTAAAATGTTTTGCAACGTGCTAATGGCAGAGAAGGCGTGAGAATCTAACAAAAAACGCTTTCAAGGGCAGTTTATTTTTGTAAATTATAAAATAAGGGTGGACGCGTGTTCTAAACTGTTTTGAGGGGGATTATGCTTGTACGAATAATGGGGACGAATCTTCCAATTTGGTTCAATTTGTTAAATTGAAAAATTTCAAATTTTTCCTGTTGGCTCTAATTTTATTTGATATTTTATTGATTCAATGTTTTTTTTATGAGCAAAGATGGTTAATTATCTGGAATGGGGCTGAAGTTCATGAGTTTAGTTCAGCGGTTTAGAAATGAATCATTATGGCCGTGGATGGCTGTTTGATTTTGTGTATTTCTTTTGAAGTGAAGCTTCTTCAAGTCTGCAATTCAAGTTGACGGTTGTGCAGACAGTCGTCTTGGTCTTTGGTCTTTTACGACAAGTACTTACATCGGATATCGGACCGTCAAGCAAGAGATAATTACATATATGTAAGTAACAAAAGGACGTGAGGTGTCTTAGGACACCTGTCAGGAACTAATTGTTATTACATAAAACTCCGACAGCGGAGAATAGCTTTTCAATACGCGCGATGACAGTAAAATATCAAGGCTTCCACAGATAGAATTAATATATGTATAAACGAATGAAGGCGGTCAGCAAAAAGTGCCTGTTTTTGTTCATTTTTCTGATTCTTACGTTTGAATATAACTTCAAAAAAAGCTGATAGAAATTTCACCTAGGAATACTTTTGTTTGATGAATAGTCCAAATAATATTAAACTCTTTTGATTTTGTTGGAAACGCTGTTGAATGGTTTACTAGGCATTTTTAGAACATGGCATGACGTTTCCTCCACTTCATCGATGGGCTAATGGAAACCTGGTTTTGGGTATGTTTGAGGCTGGAACTTTAAGGCTGTAATTGTCATCAGGCCCAAACGACGACTTTTATGCCACCATTCCATTGCTCAACGGCAGGCTCAGACTTTCATATACGGATAAGGAGATCGAGGATGTGATAAAAAAATAAAAAAAAAAAATAGAAATAGAAAAAATAAAAAAAAGTGAAAGCTGTTAATAACTTTCGACAACAATTCACTCGCAGACATGGTTTACATCACTGCAGGGTGGAGAAGTTCATATATAATCGAGACCCAGTGACCCACAAACCTCACCTGTGACCCTTGTGACTTCCACGTCGAAGTGCTGTTTTGGAACTGGTCGTTAAAAAGACAGAAAAGAATGACCATCGTTTTTCCGACATCAAGGCGTTCAAACCCAGAAGGGACAGGAAAGCTCGCCGTTACACTTTTTGGAACTGTCAAGGTCGTTGTCATCTCTTCTTTGAATGTCCAGATCGTCAGAAAACCTTTTTCTATGTGAGCAGTATAATTGGAATCCAAGGATATACACTCTCCTGTATTCCACCCACTCCAAATACTTCCATCATTGATCCTACCCAGTCCTGCCATCCGAGTCCTAAAAGGTCTTTTTGAGACCTTAAACCTACCACCCAATATAGTTACGAAAATCCCAGCAAAGCCCTGAAATTAAAAAAAACTAAAACTAGTTAGAATTGCTAAAGCGTATGTTTGGAAGCGAAAACTCCATCGTTTTGGAAAGAGTGGATAATCTAAGGAAAAAACTAATAAAAAAGCGTACAAGACCACCGAACCGGCAGCGCTGTATGCCCAAGTTTAGAAAACATAGTTAGAATTTCTCTAAACTTTCTTCCGATGTGAAAACTAAGGATAGGAAACGTCAACTATAGTTGGAAAAATTTTGGTGGAGGTCATGTCTAAAAAGGAAAGAAAAAAACAATTCACCTGTATTTGGTTTCATCTTGCAGCAGAAATTATGCTAGAGTATTGAATTTGTTTGATATCACCCCTCAGTTGAGCTTGGAAATTTGCTCAGACCCTTGCCCAACCGAAGTGGATCCCATCGCCCACATAAAAAAAAAGTTAAAAGATACCATTTTCATTTTGCATGGTTTTTTTTTAATTTTTATGGAAAATTTTGAAATATATGTTCAACTAAACATCAGCTTTCAAATGGTACCCATCTCATATGTGTACGCACTGGCCCCAACCTTGTATGAAAAGTGGTCGTTCTTCTTTAATTGATCAATCATCAAACAAAATCAAATGCATGAATATGATTAAATTTGAAGGAAGTGGCTTCTTAAGAAATTTCATTTAGTTCAAAATTTACGAGCAACACTCAAAAGCATTCACTTTTCTCTCAAGCGAATTGAGAATCACGATCTAAATTTTTAACAAGCTTTTGAAATCAATTAACTATAGCAAAGTGTTTTTTTATTTTGCGGATGCAGTGCATTGTGATTTGTGGGTCTGCATTGCATTAGCAAAATCGGTTGATATTTTACAGATTTAACTTCAAAACAAAAAATGATTTCTCTATTGCCAACTTAATGATTGAGGACTACCAAATAGTAAAGGCATATGTTTTTCGTTATCGTAGAGAATTTTAATATCTGCCTTTCAATGACAAATATTAAGAGCAAAAATGTGAGTATTCACGTAATCAAAGAAGAATTACCCAATGCCAAAATAACAAAACCTATTTATTGAATGTCTTTTGTTATTAATTATTACTACTACTTGTTCTGGATGCGATACGGTTGTATATGTATGAAAAAATTTAAATTCAATACCAAGAACCCAATTTTCCGTACATATACACGAGCTTTGCAAATTTTAAGTTTTGCGTTTTTAACGTACACTCTTAAGTACTCCCGACGCTCGCGTTTCCTTTGCGTTTTTTTTTTTTGAAAACGACTTTGAGTTTTCTTATCCGCTTTAGATGAGGTCTAGGTAGGTATGCTTCTGCACCGTATATACCAGAACTGGTATTCTTATTAAAGCCTTACAAAGGGTTACCTTGGATTATCTTTAACCTAAAGCAGCAGTGATTGGCATCAGTAGTTGCATGTCTACAGTGGATCCTAAGCGTATGTAGTCCTGTTGGCTTTGACATTCTTGTCAGACAAATTCTGGAGGATGATACCAAAAGGTCTTTTCAATCATTTGACTAAGCTTATAAATGAGTCCACTCGGGCACCAGATATTGAAGGCCATGCGGCCAACTCTCATCTCAAAAATGCAGGGCTTGTGTATTACCTCTTCTTCCCGATTGGCACGGCCGGCGGGCGTTAATATTTCCTTTAGAAGTTTGTAACTGGTAATTGTGATCACAGTTCGGTAGAAAGCTTTGATACTTCAAGTGATATGACATCTAACATTATTCTCGACGACATGGCATGAGATTTCTTTCCTCACAAAACCACAAGTTTCAACCCATCGTAGAATTCGTAGTCCGGTTCAAGTTTTAAGGAAATAATAGAGGATAGAAAACTAAGTTTTCAAATATTTAAAGAAGACCCTCGAGTAGAAAGCCGAAATTAGTTCAAACGGTCCAGAAAAAGTTCTTTGCTCGTATAAGAAAGAACAAGTTTCAAAAACTAAAAAATGAAAACTAAGTGTTGTGCAACATAGCTATAGAGACTTCGCGACCTATCGTATTCCAGGGACCTACAATTTTGAGCCGATTCCGAACGGTCATTTGAGATAGTGATTTTTGAAGGCAGTTTATTTCTCTCGAAAGACTTGCCAAGACTTGACAAGAACAAGTTTTAGTAAGACCAAAAACATGGCAAAGTTGTGTCGAAATGGAAACAAAAACTTACGGTCTTTTTTAATAAGCATTAGAATATCTTTTAAGACTTCGGTCGTCCCCAACGATCGTCTTCAATGTCAACTTCATCAATAAAGCAAATTCCGGTGGCAGAATTTGCTGCTAACTCGAAACTTTCTGTTAGCATATTGGCTCCATTTGGGCAAAAGATTATAAGTTTTGACATGAAACACATATTTTTTCGTACATCTTTGTGAGAGTCCTCAAAGATCTTAATATTCATAAATCAGCTGGTCCAGAGGTATCCCCGCCTCCGTTATTTTGAAGAGGTGTTCTACCACGCTGACAAAAGCACTGCGTAGGCTTTTCTATCTTTCCTATTCTTCTGGGCTCTTCCCGAGCAGTTAGAATACTGCATTTGTCCAGCCCGTAAATAAAAAAGGCGATTCTTCCTCTCCTTCCAATTACCATCCAATTGCATTAACGTCCCTCCTGGGAAAGGTCATAGAAACAACTATCAACTCATGAAATATCTTTGGGAACGAAAGTATGGCTTTTGTAGAAAAAGGTCCACTGGTGTTTTATTGGCATCTCTCACCAAATAGTGGAACCAATCCTTACACTGTTTTGGAGAAAGTAAGATTACTGCGCTTGATTTTTCTACAGCATTTGATAGAGTTTGGCATCAAGCTTACTTATCGAAAATGCGTGCTTTTGGTATCGATGAGTCTCTTCTTCGTTGGATTAGAAACTACATTTCGAAACGTTCAATACAAATTGTGTTGGATAGTCTGATACTCACATTATAAATGCTGGTGTGCTCCAGGGCTCCGTTTTGTCTCCAACTCTCCTCATTTTCATAAATGATCTTTTGCCTGAAACTTCTAATCCTCTGAATTGTTTTGTTGACGACTCAACCTTCAGCTTTTCCTATTTGTTTCTAAATTCACGTTTTCGCTCTTCGGATGTGGAACGGGGAATAGTTCATTGAATTCTGACCTTAACAGCATTGTTACATGGAGCTGTAAAAACCGAGTAGAATTAAATGCTTCGAAAAAACAATGTTGTAAATTTTGTAGTTCAAGCTTAACATCCCCCAATGCCATTATCAATTAATGGTTAGGTTAGGTTAGGTGGAAGTGGCTGTCAGCCAATGAGTACATTGCCTGACACACTTAGGCCGCAAGGGCCCATTGTGATACCACAGAGATCAGCAAGTTAATCACCTACTGATCTCAGAAACCCGATGTAAGATTAACGAGTTGATCACTTATTAATCTTCCATTACGAGACTAGCCGGTTAATCACCTGCTAGTCGAACCACGCGGAACTTTTAATGTATTTCGAAAGACTTTTAGGGTCTATGTAAGCTAAGTCGCTAGTATCATCGAAGAAGAATTCACCGATATGAGTTTTCCTCCTATGAAGTAGTGCAGGGCATGAGTAAAGAAGGTGTTGAACAATGAATGGTACCTGCATTCAAAAAACCGAAAAAGCTGTTAGAACTTGGTATGAGTGTTAACAATGAACTTAACCGCATATTTGAAATGACCAAAAACGCGTTAAAGTGCTTAGGTTTTTGGAGACAATGCAGAAAATTCTTCACCCCTTATAATCTGGCTGCAATTTATAAGGCCTACATCCGTTCAAAACTGGAGTATAACTCCCGTATCTGGTCAGGTGCCCCTCAAACATCTTTGAGCTTCTTTTTTATCGCTTTCTTCACAGACACTGCTCAATGAAAATAGTCAATTTCATTCCACCCCTCAAACAGTTTAGTCGCAACACCTGCCTCGCTAGGAATACTTATCAGTGTTACCTTGAGCCCAACTTCGGACGTACAGTCAAGTATGGAGATTCATGTTTTAGTTGCACCACCCGATTGTAGAATGCTCTACCTGACTCTGTTTTTCACCTGCAAGGCGATTCTCAAAAAATCCAAAAGCAACGTGCATCGGTTTCTCCTTTTAAATCCTCTTTTATTTTCGTAAATGCTCGCACTGTGTTTTAAAACATTGTAAGGGTATTCATAACCCCTTGATGTTTGCGTTAATGATAAAAAAAACCTGCTGTTTAATATGGTATTTTTAATCAAATTCTCGATCTCTCTATGCGTCTTCGGAAGTCTGAGACTACCGTTGAGCTATTGAACGGTGGATAAAAGTAGTCGAAAGACTCTTTCGAGCCGTGGTGGCGATTACAGAGTCGTTTCGAAAGCTCCAAACCTGTTTCTAGACTTCTATGTGTTTAATTAACGCATTTTTAGCGCCAGCCTTAACGTTTCAGCTTCTAAAATACCCAAAACCAATTTTCCAATTGCTTCGTAGATAAACCATTCAAAACCTTTTTGGCAAAATCAAAAGATTTCGAATGTGACAATTCAGTACGCCTATAGTCCGTAGGGAAAAATAAAGACGCGACTAATCTAAAATTAGATGGAAAAGGGAATAACACGTTTCTTAGAGCTAGGGCATATTATTTATCCCATGAAGCAAACAAAAATATTCGGGGATGAAAATTCCATTAGTTTTTTTTTTTGGAGAGTATGGTGTATGGCTCATTAATCCTCTGCAAAAAGAAGAAGAGAAGAAAAATGTACTTTTTATACATTTATATACATATATATAATATATATTATATATTATATCCATATATTCTTATATAAATGTTTGATATTTTACTTTCATCGCCTGTTAAAAAGTTTTCGTCCAAAAAACAAAATTGAATAGCTATTCGAGTTTAGTGTAATAAGGAACTTCGTTTCTAACAAGTGTCCTACGACACCTCATGGCTTTTTTTCTTATTTGCTTTTAATAAAGTCCAAGCTTCCAAATCTTCTGATAGAAGTGAGATGAAGATATTCTCTGTGAATTTTCAAGAGAAGAGGTTACTTCAGCAATGCACACAAACGGCCTTTGGCTGAAGTAATTCTGACTTTTTGTTCTACTTTCCGTGTCAATACTCGTAGCAAGGATTTTAAAGTTACGAATGTCTTTTTAAACGCGGAATTCTCTGTCGTTATTTGCTGACAGCGAATTAAAAATTGATTGTTTTCTATGTTAATAAGTGGTGTATTGCTGGTATTAGACTTAAAACACCTTCTCAGTTGTATAATACACCGTATTTGAGGTAGAACTGAATTAATCTTCCTTTGCAATCAAAAGTTGTTCAGTAAGCTTCAACCAATGATTCATGATATTCATCTTCAACTGTGAAAATTAGCCTCATTCTGTATCGTTTAAGTGAGTTCTTATCAAATTTTTCTACCACATCGTCGATTATTCATTGTCATTTCAAGCATGTCATCCTTAATCGACAGCGTATGAGTTATGCTATCCTTTTTCTTTAGCTCTTATGGAAGTTGTGTACCGGGAACGAATTTTTTTGGGTAAACATAGAGCCTCAGCAGAAATCTTTGATTTATATTAAAACTTGGCTTAGGATTTACCTTCTTCACATGAACCAAAATACAAAAAATGCTGAAGGGCATTTGGATTTAGGGAATGGTTCTGCATTCTAACGAAGTGTTTTTGGAGGATGTGTATTGTTTCAGGTCTCCAGAGCCCTTGCCTTGACAATGGTTGAAAAGGTTATAAATTTGTGTTCCGTTGCTTGAATAGCAAATTCATCATAAAGAATCTAATGCATTTCAAAATTGTTGTTTGGCCTTTTTGAAATCACAAAGTTGCTTTCCAGGCTCATTGATTTCGTTGCTATCGATTTTTAATCAAATTTTTCAGATAAAGTGTGATTGTTCCGGTTCGTCATCGATGATAAGCTGATGGAGCTATTGACTCGTCATTTTCAAAAGTTTTCAAAAGACTTACTTGACGTCCAACATAGTTGTTTTGTGATTGTTCTTACCACTCACTCGTCTCAACTATAAATTCGAATAAATGAGCAACCTTAAAGATTTTACATCGCACAAAAAAGTACGTATTCGCCACAGTGAACTAAATTATTGGTCCACTTGTGGCAGTGCACGCAGAGTCGTACATCATATGAAATATAACCATGACTACATTGTCAAGATCTTTTAGCGAGTTAAAGAGAACCTTGGCGTACACATATTATATTTTCTTTGCTTTACACAAGGAACGTGAAGACGCATTCATTACACAACACATTACGGATGAGGACTGGGACAGTGTATACTAATAAAACATAATTACGTGCGTGTCATGCCAAACATTAATTACGTACAATTAAAACAGAATGCTAGTGTTGGCAACGTCTTTATGCCTCATTATTGTTAGATACACTCGTACCTAAGCACAAAGGATTATTACTCTCATCATTCGCGCGCGTGTGTGTGCGTGTTTGTGTGTATGTGTGTGTGTGTTTGTGTTTGTTTTTACAAAATTGATGGGCAATGGGTGCAAAATGTGTAGTCGTTGGGACCGTTGGGAGGAATACAATTCTCATTCCACTTGAAAGTGTACATACAGGGTGTTTCTTCTTTGCACACATTATTTGATCATTTGCCATTGACGGTAATGAGGACATATCAAGTGTTTGTAAGACCCTTGAATGCTTCAACAGGAAGTTGAGTTTCGAAAAACTTTCAGATTGTATAGCCTGTTTCTGGAAATCAACTCACGGATGAAGCATAACATTCGCCATTAAAGATTTTTTTTTGAGATCGCCAAAGTTCCGGTTTTAATGATTCACGGTTCAATTCAAATTGTTGTGGTATTTAACACTCACCCAAAGGATAATACTTTTGTGAATAACAAGGAGACTCCTTCACAGTAGCTACACCCTGTTTTGTTATCTTTTGAATATGCTCTATGCATTGATGTGGACTTTTCGCTTTTGGGCGTTTAACATTTTAATGCGAACGTCAACAGTTAACCCAAAAGTTCATTATGAGTAAGTCCATTAAGGTTGGTGCCGTGTGTACCCTTTCTTAATACAAAAAAGAAGAAGAAGAAGATGAAAACTTTTGTGGCAGGAGCCTAAACAAACAAGGGTTAAAAGCAACATCCTTTTATATTCAAAGTGACTTTTTTTTTCTTGGTCAGTTACTCACCTTCTTTTTTTTTTTTATTTTAAATGAGGGACAAGGATCTTAAAATTCTAACAAAATAAATAAATAAACGAGAAACGCTTTATCGTGTTAAGCGATATTAAAGAAAATGATTTTCAATGGTTCTGTGTTCTTATACCAAAGCACTTTATGTTTTTGTGTTTTTTTTTTTTTTTGAGTAAGTAAACATAAAACGATGTCTTCCACGAAAGGAAAGCAAAAGCGCACTTACTCAAACCGAACACATAACTTAATTATGAAAGGAAAACTTTTGCAAACTTCTTGCAAACATTTCTGAGGAATGTTTTCAAGACCTTTTGAGGTAAATGTATTTTATTTCTTATAGGTATAAGACTATCTTCGTTGGCAATTAAGAGTAATTGTTTTGAATATTTGCTCGTTGAATTCGTTGTTGTTTTTGTTGCAAAGTGAAATGTTGTCTCTGTAGAACTGCAATAAGCAGTCTCTTATTCTCCTCCATTGACTGCATTAAGCTAAGTGTATATTGTTTGTTTGTTTTGTGTATAAATATAAATTCCATTACATTGCATGAGATGAACGGTTTAACTGGATGGAAGCTCTAAGAAGTAAACATTTATTTAAGTAGAAGGATTTGGATTAATTAGAGAGATACGACTTGTATAATTTCTATGACGTCCAGCACTGAAAGACTGCATTTGCAAGGTCACAATGACGTGGCATGACCGTCGTGTAATTTGAACTCCAGCTGGTGGGTTCTCTCTTTGGTATAACGGGAGATGTACTGCGGCTTCTTGCTACCCAAAAAAGTGGAAAAGTTTATTCTTATGAGGAGAACTGGAACCGGGATGGCATAGACGCTTCTATCAAAATGTTTGAGTTTAGATAAAGTTCTCATGAAGATTACGACTGTACGTCTCTTGACCACATTTTGAATTTTTTTTTATTGCAGTCTGTTTGTGTTTTTTCCAATGATTTTTGTTCAGATAAACTTTCTACAGCACTCAAAGGCTGCTATCGTACTTGAATTAAAATTTTTGTTTCAAATGTAAGCTCCCAACTCATAGTCATTCAGGAGCAATGGTTACTCTGAGTGACCAACAAGCTTTGGTTGGTCCAATTTACACGGGGCTTTCTCCTTATCATATCGAATACAACTAAAGATTCTAAACTAGAATGATTCCTGGGACATTGCTTAAACAGTGCTCCGACTTCATACCACGGAAGGATCTTACTTTTACGCATTTTTGTGTGGAGTTTATAGGACTGGGTTTGTCAAGGCCTCAACAAACATTTTTCGGCCACTATTACAATTTTTGGAGAGCTCTTTCCAGTTTTGCGGTGTTTTCCATTCTGTGAAACTCCCTGCACTATGCTTTCGAAAATCAACCGAGCCGAACAGTTTATGTCTATCGGCTTTTGTAAGAGCTTTAGTCCAAAAATTAAAAGATGATGTGATTCGTTTTGCAAGGCTTTATTACAACTGACTCGTAATATAAAGTACATTTATCACATAATTGAGTGCATCTGTATGCATATAGTTATCTCTTATACAATTAAGTGCATTTTAGAACTTGAAGCGAATATGCAAATGCACAGTGCAGGGTGGTTCTAATCTTTTTATATTTTACGATTCTTACACTTTCCATACCACAATCGTCGTAGTCTCATGATACGCACTTTAAACTATGCTCTGCTCATGTCACGGTAGAGTTCACATAGTTGTTCGATGATGGTGCTCATAAACGAGACCAAAGATTACTCGTTGTATTTTTCTTTTGACACAACCATGAGCTTCATATTTCTTTACATATTTCTGCGCCGCAAAGAAGGACTGGAATGATAAGTGTTTAATGAAAGGTTACCCTCGAGAGAGGGCTTTGTTTTCCAATCATCTTAAAAAAATGGGATGGCGAGCCCTGGGGCCTATTGCATGAAATGTAGAAATGTAGGAGTAAGTCAAATGCAGTCGAAGGTGTTGAATGAAAAGCTCTGTAGCTACATATGCTGGCTGATCTTTGGACTTGGACTTTGCTTAGTTTGATTTCTCCGAGACTTTCCTCAATACTGAAACCCTAAATGTAAGTATCGGTCTGACGACCGCTCTGTTACTTACTTACTTACTTAGGTGGGCATTACAGTTCGAGGTGAACCTGGGCCTCAACCAACATCCTTCTGTAACGACTTCGATTTCGGGCGAGCTCTCTCCAGTTTTGCACTCTAAGTCGGTTGAGGTCTTCATCCACTTGATTGCGCCACCTAAGACGAGGTCTTCCCCTTCCGCGATTTCCCTGCAATGTGCTTTCGAACACCCGACGAGCCGGAGCGTTTGGGTCCATCCGCTCTACATGGCCTAACCATCGTAGCCTCGCGATGCGTACTCTTCTGGCTATGCCCATGTCGCGGAAGATACAACATCGAGCTGTATGAGCTACAGCTCGTTGTTGTATCTTCTTCTCCACACATTGTCTTCGCATACGGGACCAAAGATCATTCGGAAAATTTTTCTTTCGAAAGGACCAAGGGTTTCCTCATCCGCTTTCGATAAGGTCCATGCTTCCGCGCCGTACAGCAGGACTGGGATGATTAAGGTCTTATACAAGGTCACCTTGGTTTTTCTAGAGAGGGTTTTGTTTCTCAATTGCCTTCTTAACCCAAAGAAGCAACGGTTGGCAAGAGTTATTCTCCGTTTGATCTCCGCACTGATGTTGTTGTCCGTGTCTACAGCGCATCCTAGGTAGACGAAGTTCTGTACTACCTCGAAGTTATGTCTGTCTATTGTGACGATTTGTCCAATTTGTCGATTTTCTGTGTCCTTGTTTGATGACAACATATACTTCGTTATATACCCATTTTTGCCGCTTCTGTTTCAATACTCGCAAAATCACCTATGACATCACGCTTATTTCTTCCCATTACGTCAATATCGTCTGCATAGGCGAGTAATTGTACAGACTTTTGAAAGATTATTCCCCTGGTGTTGACGTTTGAGTATCTTACAATCTGTTCAAGTATGATGTTGAAGAAATCGCATGACAGTTTGTCGCCTTGCCTAAAACCTTTTTCGACATCAAAGGTCTCGGTGAGTTCTTTACCAACCTTGACGGAGCAGCGTGAATTCTCCAAAGTCATCCTGCATAGTCGTACGAGTTTTGCAGGGATGCCGAAACTAGACATGGCTCTGTACAGCTTGTCTCTGTAAATACTGTCATACGCGGCCTTGAAATCGATAAAGAGGTGGTGAATATCGATATTATGTTCTCGGGTTTTTTCCAAGATCTGCCGTAATGTGAAAATTTGGTCTATTGTGGACTTCTCTGGTCTAAAACCACATTGATAAGGACCTATCAAGTTGTTGACGTGGGGTTTCAGACGTTCACATATTACAGCAGACAAGATCTTATAAGCGACGTTAAGGAGGCTTATCCCTCTATAATTGGCGCAATTGTGAGGGTCTCCTTTCTTTATGATCGGGCATACGATACTGAGGTTCCATTCATCGGGCATGCTTTCTTTCGACCATATCATGCAGATCAGCTGGTGCATGCTCCTTTCCAACTGATCCCCAGCTGCCTTGAAAAGTTCGGCATCAAGGCCATCTGCACCTGCAGTCTTATTTGATTTAAGTTTGCATATGGCAAGGTTAACTTCTTCTAGGTCGGGAGGACGTCATTCTTGATCATCGTCCAAGCTGAATGGGGCAATCTGCCTGACAGCGGAATTTGTATCCTCATCGCCGTTAAGCAGTCTGCAGAAGTGATCTTTCCAAATCCTCAGCAGCGGCTGCGATTCTGTTACTATGTTTCCCTGCTGATCTTTACAGGCTTGAGTTCGGACTTTGCCACCTTGTCAGGATCTTTTTACCTTTTTGGTAAAGCTTCCGAATCTCGTTCCTGTCATGGCAGCTCTCTATTTCTCAAACGAGCGCTTCTCATGCTGCTTCTTTTTCTTTTTGAGAAGTGGGTGTTCTTCCCTTCTTTTCTCCTTGTAGATCTCGTTATATTGATCGTAAGCAGCCCTTGTTCGTTTTTGCATCGGCCGCATTTACCCGCCTGCATTCTTCATCGAACCATGGGTTTCGTTTTGGTGGCCGAGTGAAACCCAGATCCTCAGAGGCAGCGGTTCTGATAACTTCTTCGCATTGCTGCTACTTGTCTTCAATGCTTAATGCTCTTGGCACCGCTCTGTATAACCAGTGGTTAATTCGTGGGGATAATTCCCATTCACCTCCAATGGCATTTTTGCAGGAGAAAAGGGTTACAATGGCTTTTCTTGTTCTATCTTGTATATTTGGTTTTCAACTTAGCTTTCTGTCAAGGATAAGATTTCGCTTCGTCTGCAAAAGTTGGTTATGGATGGAGTGCTTATTTGTGAAGTTTTGTATTTCCCTATGAAGAGGACAAGTTCGGTTTTATGGGGACTTACATCTAGTCCAGATTTTTTTGTCTATTAAAGTGCTTTATTGAGGAGGTTTGCATTAGGTCAGTGAGGATTTGAGCTGTTTTCCTGATACCGCGATAGCTATGTCATCAGCGTATGCAATTACTTCGACTCTCTCAGCTTCCAGGTCCGTAAGAAGTTCGTTGACGGCTATGTTACAAGAAGTGGGGACTCCAGCTTGCGGTGGTTCAGCAGCTTCCTGGGTCGAGTAGATTATCCTGCTTTTTAGCATGAGGATAATAAATTCAACCAGGATGTGTCTACGCTGGGTAATCTCCAAGTCATTTCTAGTCAGGAGTGACGCCTAAGTCCCCACTATAAAAAGGCATGAGCGAGCACGAAATGCTCTGTGAAGATACCAGAAATACCCTGGATAGCCAATAGCTATAAAGGACCCGTGACCTTGTCAGCGCATACATAGTTCTCTTTTTAATTGATTTTTCATATTTTAATTCTGTTCTTAGTGAGTACTGAGTATTCACCGTGCCAACAGAAAGTCAATCTATGTCTTGTTGTTTTCCAACTGAATTTCTTTCAGCTTTGCCAAAACTGTCAAATCGTACATGTTTGAATCCCGAAGAAGCTGAGATCGACCCTGTTCACGCTTATAAAAGTTCACAAAACTTTACTAAGTGGAGCAGACATTCATTATGGCTTTGTTATGGGGACTGTGTGCATTCATTCGGTCTGTCATGTGCGATGAAGTGGACTCAGATACTCATCTAAAGTACATATTTGAGCTTGAGAGTTCACTTGAAATCCTTTGACAAAAAGTAATGAATGTCTAAAAACTAACTGTAATAGCTTTGAAGCAAACCAAATTGTTTGATGTAAACAATTTGCTTAAACATCACTGAGTCTGTAAGCAGTGTTGGCAATTTTTAAATCCTAGCAAAAAAAAATGTTAACTCAAATTAAATTTTTTCTGTCCTTATTTCATTTTTACCGCTTATATCTCTGAATTTCAGACACGAATCCTGCCTCATTTATAATTGCCACTACCACTGCAATATGAATACGACAAGCTTTTTGCATACGAATTCATTTTTTAAATAAAAATTGCAAGCTTTTTATTTCGTGGAGAGAAGTAAACAATTTTATTATTATTCTTTGTTTGTTGATGCTGCTTCCATACGAACGAACAACAGAGAACTGATTGACGAGTGTGTCATTACAACCTCAAAGTGAAGCGCACTTTATTCTGGGGAATCTTAATTGGATTCCGCGGATATGCGTGTGGGCTAATAAGGTAATGCAAGCCAAGAGCTCTGGCAGAATCGATTAAAAAATAACAATTCCAATTTAAAAATAAGCAAAAATAAGCAACACTCTGCAACATTGTCCTTATTAGGTATTAAATACGCGTTTGACATGAGAATTACCGATTAGCTTATCATGAAGGTTGTCACTCTCCTTACTGAAGGAGCTTCTTGTCGAACAATCAGAATTGAATGTATCTATTTTGCATTGGCTGCGATTTGAATACATTGTTGAAATGTACTGTACACATATCTGCAACACAATGATGAGAAACGGTTCATCCTTGAAACAGCTTAAGTTGTCGACACTAGCTTACTTATTTATAAACGTGTTTTATCTGAACGCAAACAATAGTGTTGAAATGTGGAAGCTTGCATGCATGGCCTTGAAATATGCCAATGTCAAGTGAGTAATCTTTTGTTAACAAGGATCTCCCAATATGTAGTGAAATTAGTGTTCGTACTCGAATTGGGTTACTTACTACGGATACATTAACTGCTTTTTTATTGGAGCAGTGGTTGGATGTGAGTGGTTTTGGATTATTTTTCTTTTGTTGTCATTTTTTTTTTTTACTGATGATCAAATGCTTGAATGGATTTTTCAGTAGGACTTAAGTGATTGATGATTAAGTGCGGTTACCAAGACACTCATTTGCATGGGCTTTGTTGTACTCGCAAGCTCGAGAATGAGATAAGTGCATTGTAAACTTTCTTTCGTGTTTGATGATGTGATCCCCGGGAAACGGACACAATCCCGAAAAAACTGTCCCCGAAAAGTCAAAATCACGAAAAAACATAATCCAGAAACAGACTTTCCCCGAAAATTCAAAATCCCGAAACAGACTTTTTCCGAAAACTCATAATCCCGAAAACATTAATCCCGAATGGCCAAAATCCCGAAAAAAATCAATTTTGAAAAATAATAAATTTTAACCAAAACTATTTTTTAAATGGCGTATTTATTTCAACAAAAACAAAAACAGCAAATTCATAACATAAATATTAAATTCAAAACAAAAATACTAACAGCAACAATTAAAATATTAACACTCAACTAAATATTTGTATTACACACAATAACTTTCACTTGAACCTTTCAAAACAATAATGACACTGAGCACATGAAAAGATTATGTTCTGATAAGCAACGAGAATAACGGAACAACATTATGAACAATGATAACACTGATACTTACTCCAGGTAATCATTCCAATAAACAGATTTCTTCTTACACGTGACGACCAAACTTTAAAAAACATATTTTTATATCAAATTAATGCAAAATAGAAATCTCGAAAGGTTTTCCCGAAAAACGATATAAAATGAAAAATTTGCGCAAATTTTTCATTTTATATCGTTTTTCGGGAAAACCTTTCGGGATTTTCGGGATTGTGGGTTTTCGGGATTATGGATTTTCGGGATTGTGGGTTTTCGGGATTTTGGATTTTCGGGATTGTGGGTTTTCGGGATTATGGATTTTCGGGATTTTGGCATTTCGGGAAAAGTTTTTTCGGGATTATGTCCCCAACCCGTGATCCCCACTAACAACTTTGATCTAAATTTGTCTATGCTAAAGTCCTAAAGAAAATTTTGCGGAAACTTCTAAGCCACACCCTACAAGTCATGATGATATGAGGTGTACTGACTTAAATGAATAGAAGGCCAGGCCTACGATTAGTAAGCAAATTATAAAATCATAGTAAGCCATAAACTAATCGGGTTTTTCAATAAGAGCGCTACAAATTTAAATTCTTTATTCCTGTGAAAGTACGTTTGATGCCATTATGTATGGAACTCGATTTCTTTTGCTTTTGCTTGCAGAAGTCCAGACGCTGAACTCAATTTTCGACGGTTTTGAAGCATAAATCGACCGATACTGCTGCAATTTCACGTTCGATATTCGTACGAAGTTCATAAATCGTCGCTGGCTTGTTGGCATAGACCATAGAATTGACGTAGCAACACAGGAAATAGTCTAACGGCGTCAAATCGCACGAACGAGGCGGCCAAGCGACTGGACCATTTCGTGAGATAACACGTTCTCCAAACTTGATTTCCAATAAATTAATTGTGACATTCGCTGTGTGGCTAGTGGCGCTGTCCTGTTGGAACCAGATGTCCTCCAAGTCCATACCATCCAATCGGGGACAAAAATATTTGGTTATCATTAAACGGCAGCGATCTCCATTCATAGTAACGTGCCGGTTTTGATCATCACGGAAGAAGTACGGGCCAATGATGCCACCGGCCCATAAACCACACCAAACCGTAATTTTTTCGGGATGCAATGATGACTCATGGAGTAGGTGTGGATTGCTGCCTTTCCAATACCGCATATTTTGTTTATTGACGAAGCCATTCAGCCAGAAATGAGCCTCATCGCTGATGATAATTTTTCGATGAAAATCCGAATCATTTTCAAGTTTTTGCTCAGCCCAATTCACGAACATACGACGCTTCTGGTGGTCAAGCGGCTGCAGTTCTTGCGTCAATTTAATCTTGTGAGGATGTAGGCCAAGATTTTTCCGCAAAATTCGCCACAACGACGTCACAGAGATGCCCAACGCTTGAGAACGACGCGCCAATCGCCAGAAAAATTTTGCACAAACATGCGTAAAGCATATGCGTCGGGAGTGCTTAATTTCGGTCGAAACTTCTTTTCAAAAAGCACTGTTTAGGCTACAGAGAAAAAAATTTGGGAAATAAGTTTTCAATATCGCCAGCGTTGTTCAAGCAAAAAGCGATACTTTCGTTCCATATTATAATGATAATCAGGATTTAGAGCGAAAACAGCAGTCAGTGTCAAATCAACTTATGATTTAAAAAAAGAAACCACTAGATGGCCCACTCTTCGCTGAAACTGATGACAAAATGGCGGTATTACTTTTGAACATGTGTGAAGTGTCGTTAACTTCACATTCGCTTGGATATGGGTTTCACCATATTCGGACGTGCAATAGAACGATCCAAATAACTATTCAGTAGCCGCCGTATTTATAAACACGGAATAGCTGGGTTAAGCCTTATTAAATGGATTAAGTGGAAAATGGTATAATGATAACTTAATCCATTGAATAAGGCTTAACCCAGCTATTCCACGTTTATTAATACGGCGGTAGGTGATTTGAATAATGTTTATAAAATACGTTTGTTAAATGTTATAGGTAGGCTTTTCATTTGACATTTGGCTGAGTAAATTAACAACTTAAGCAAAGAATAACTCGTGATTAAAGTTAAACTCACAACTCAATTTGTTTATAAGAAGCCTAGACTTCAGTGCCCCTGTTCTGTAACTATCGCCTCGATAAAAGCCGGCGATAAACGGTTTAAAATGGAACGAAACTCGATTTCGTTTCGGTTTTCACTGTTTCTCGTTCGATAGTTACAGAACAGGGGCACAGGTTAGCCTAGTCACAACATTAGAGCCCCTTTGTTTTTAGACAATTCTAATAATACAACATCACGCATGAATGCAAAGAACGTCTCTTAGAGACTGGGAAACAATCATTTTATAGTTGAATTTCCAATTCCAGGTTTGATGATTTCAAAAGAAACTATTGTGCCATTTAGAGGGGGAGCAAAGGCACTTTAAGCATAAACACTCCAGCCCTCTTTTCTATAGTTAAACTGCAGGCTGATGAAATTTCTTCATTGAATAAAAAAGTGTTCACGACTGGATAGTACGAACAAGCTCTAGTATATTGTAGATTTTATTTTATGCAATTTAAGCAGAGAAAAACTCAGCTTTTCTGCTAACACATATTCAATTCCACATGTTCAATTTTATCAATTTTGTTTGAGTCATTTTGAATAAAATTTGTCATAAACCAAACTGTTGTATGGGAGGTACCCAGCTGGGCCATCTCTATGGGATTACCCTGTCCTATAGAGAACAGAGTACAGAGTACAGAGTACAGAATACAGAATACAGAGTACAGAGTACAGAGTACAGAGTACAGAGTACAGAGTACAGAGTACAGAGTACAGAGTACAGAGTACAGAGTACAGAGTACAGAGTACAGAGTACAGAATACAGAGTACAGAGTACAGAGTACAGAGTACAGAGTACAGAGTACAGAGTACAGAGTACAGAGTACAGAGTACAGAGTACAGAGTACAGAGTACAGAGTACAGAGTACAGAGTACAGAGTACAGAGTACAGAGTACAGAGTACAGAGTACAGAGTACAGAGTACAGAGTACAGAGTACAGAGTACAGAGTACAGAGTACAGAGTACAGAGTACAGAGTACAGAGTACAGAGTACAGAGTACAGAGTACAGAGTACAGAGTACAGAGTACAGAGTACAGAGTACAGAGTACAGAGTACAGAGTACAGAGTGCAGAGTACAGAGTACAGAGTACAGAGTACAGAGTACAGAGTACAGAGTACAGAGTACAGAGTACAGAGTACAGAGTACAGAGTACAGAGTACAGAGTACAGAGTACAGAGTACAGAGTACAGAGTACAGAGTACAGAATACAAAGTACAGAGTACAGAGTACAGAGTACAGAGTACAGAGTACAGAGTACAGAGTACAAAGTACAAAGTACAGAGTACAGAGTACAGAGTACAGAGTACAGAGTACAGAGTACAAAGTACAGAGTACAGAGTACAGAGTACAGAGTACAGAGTACAGAGTACAGAGTACAGAGTACAGAGTACAGAGTACAGAGTACAGAGTACAGAGTACAGAGTACAGAGTACAGAGTACAGAGTACAGAGTACAGAGTACAGAGTACAGAGTACAGAGTACAGAGTACAGAGTACAGAGTACAGAGTACAGAGTACAGAGTACAGAGTACAGAGTACAGAGTACAGAGTACAGAGTACAGAGTACAGAGTACAGAGTACAGAGTACAGAGTACAGAATACAGAGTACAGAGTACAGAGTACAGAGTACAGAGTACAGAGTACAGAGTACAGAGTACAGAGTACAGAGTACAGAGTACAGAGTACAGAGTACAGAGTACAGAGTACAGAGTACAGAGTACAGAGTACAGAGTACAGAGTACAGAGTACAGAATACAGAGTACAGAGTACAGAGTACAGAGTACAGAGTACAGAATACAAAGTACAGAGTACAGAGTACAGAGTACAGAGTACAGAGTACAAAGTACAAAGTACAGAGTACAGAGTACAGAGTACAGAGTACAGAGTACAGAGTACAGAGTACAGAGTACAGAGTACAAAGTACAGAGTACAGAGTACAGAGTACAGAGTACAGAGTACAGAGTACAGAGTACAGAGTACAGAGTACAGAGTACAGAGTACAGAGTACAGAGTACAGAGTACAGAGTACAGAGTACAGAGTACAGAGTACAGAGTACAGAGTACAGAGTACAGAGTACAGAGTACAGAGTACAGAGTACAGAGTACAGAGTACAGAGTACAGAGTACAGAGTACAGAGTACAGAGTACAGAGTACAGAGTACAGAGTACAGAGTACAGAGTACAGAGTACAGAGTACAGAGTACAGAGTACAGAGTACAGAGTACAGAGTACAGAGTACAGAGTACAGAGTACAGAGTACAGAGTACAGAGTACAGAGTACAGAGTACAGAGTACAGAGTACAGAGTACAGAGTACAGAGTACAGAGTACAGAGTACAGAGTACAGAGTACAGAGTACAGAGTACAGAGTACAGAGTACAGAGTACACAGTACACAGTACACAGTTCACAATACACAGTACACAGTTCACATTTTGTAAGGAAGTATCCATACTTCCCCGTGTGTCGGACTCTCCAAGGTGTAAACTTGGCATACCGACTAAAACTCCAAGTTTCTCACTGATCTTCCCCTCGGGACCATTTGCGCATTTCTTCGAGGGGGGATCCGTGTCTAGGTGGCAGGTTCTTGTTCCTCAGCTACCTTTTCTTGTTTCTTTGTTTTCAGGATCTGCGTCAGATACAGGCTGATTCGCCTCCACCTCCCCTCGTCTCTCAACATCTGGATGATATTTTTCGGGCTGAGCTCTCCGATAACTCTATTTATTTCCTGACGGGGAGATTCCCACCTACTACACTCGAACACTGTATGATAAGCGTCGTCTGTCAGCGAATCTCCGTACTGGCACGAAGGACTTCTTTTTTTTCCAATTTTGTGCAGGAAAGCGTTGAAATACCCGTGTCCGGTGAGGTACTGTGTGACGTAGTAGTTCACTTCACCGTGTTTCCGGTTACTCCATTCGCTTATGTCTCCGATCATCCTAGCAGTCCAGCGTCCTCTGCTTTCGGACTCCCAGCGTGCTTGCCACTTCTGCTGTGTGATCGCTTTCGCTTCCACGCTCGCCGCTTCCACGCCGATTTCTGCTTTCTTTTCATGTATGTATTGTCTTTGTGTTGCGAGGAGGTCAATTGGTACGACACCTGCAACTACAAGAATTGCTGGCTCGGACACTGTACGGTACGCGCTCGCTATTCGCAAGGCACCGCGCCTCTGTACCGATGCTAGTTGTTTCCGGTACTTTTTCAGTTTAAGTGCTTCAGCCCTAATCTCCCTTCCGTACAACATTGAATGGGTTGTTGCCAGGAGAAGTCTCCGTTTGCTTGCGGATGGTCCACCTAAATTTGCCATCAGCCTAGATAGGTGGCTTGTAACCTTTGATGCGCGTTCAGCTGCCGTTCGTACCTGGTCCCAAAAGCTCAGTTTCGTGTCGAGCTTTATTCCCAAATATTTTACCACGTTTTTGCTTTTTATAAGTTCGGTTTCGATGTGGAAATCGATGACCGTGGGAATTCGTTTTTTCGTTAGAATTACTACTTCGGTCTTTTCAGTAGCCAGTGACAGCCCATGTTCCTCCATCCAGAAATTGGTCCTTCGCATCACTTGGTTCAACTTTCTCTTTGCGCTTTCGGTGTCCCTTGCAGTTATCACCGCAGCAACTTCGTCGGCGGAAGAAAACTTACGTCTCCAACTAGAAAACAGTCTTCAGGCATTTCCATACAGAGAATGTCATCGTAGGAGATGTTCCAGAGGTCTGGTACAATGATAGATCCCTGTGCTGCTCCAGCTGTGATATCTTTTCGTATCATTCCTTCAGTGGTTTGGTAGATAACTTCTCGTTCTTTGAGATAATCTTTTATCATCCGTAAGAGATACTCTGGAGTTTGGAATCTTCCTTCAAGTGCATTAATCATGTTTGACGATCGGGCTGAATTGAATGCGTTTCGTACATCAAGTTTTACCAGCAGCCTTGTTGAGCATTTTCGACAGCCCTTACTACTTTTTCTATTGCCCCTATTGTTGAGCGCCCTTTCCTAAAGCCATATTGTCTTTCAGACAAGTCTCCCATTCTTTGAATCGCGGCTATGAGTCGTGGTTGCAATAGCTTTTCTAGGAGCTTGCCTGCTGTGTCCAGCATGCACAGAGGCCTGTATGAGGATGGATACTCCGGGTTTCCCTTATTTTTGCTGATAAGTACAAGCCGTTGCTTTTTCCAACGCTTAGGGAAAATTCCTTCAGCTAGACAGCTGTTGTACATTTTTAAAAGTAGTTGGGGACAGCTTTGTGCAATTTGCTTCAATGCTTCCACCGGAATGCCATCTGGCCCGGGAGCTTTTTTGTTTTTCAGCGCGTTAGATGCAATTCTGAGTTCTTCTTCGTTGAACAGTGGTATTTCTTCTTGTTGCAGCCTAGGAGTATCGGGTTGCCTGATAGGATGTGTTGGGAACATTATGTCCACAATTTGGTTCATCTTTTCTGGGCTAAAATCTTCAACGGGTTTTTGAGCTACAAACTTTTTCTTAACGATCTTGTAGCCTAGCCCCACATGAAAGTATAAGCAATATTTAATATATGGTGATATAAAATATTTTTGGCCAGCTTTTACACCCAAATACCACACTGTGCGACATGTGAGAGACACATTTGGGCTTTAACTGAAGCCTCAGCGGCAGCAATGTTCTCGACACTACGGGCACTTCTTTGTCTCACTGGCACGGAAACATTTGTACTGTGCCTGTGGATTCAAATTTTTCCACTAGACACTCAATTGTTGATCTGCTAGGACGACCATAAATGAGACGTACCGCTCTTAACATTGAGGCCACTGACTCCGAATTTCGGTAGTAAATTTTAATAATTTCAACTCGTTGTTGGCTCGTATATCTTTCCATCATAAAATGGCCAACCATACTGAAGAGAAATGTTAAAAAAAAAGACAAGAAATATGGCGTGCGTCGTTTGCTGTCCCTGTCGCTCTACTTTTGTAGCGTCCCTGTTGAAAAACCCTTTATAATATTTTCCTATAGCATAATTGCACATATAAACACTTAATAAACTTGTTAGAATTAAGGAGTTGGTCTTCTTTGTTTGATTTTCTATTAGCATTCTGTATCTGCATTATTATCTGTATATTAAGAATACCGACAATTACTCTTTTCTCCTGCAAAAAAACCATAGAAAGCGAATGGGGAATATCCCCACGGATTAACCACTGGTTATACACAGCGGTCGTCAGACCAATATTTACATTTGGGGTATCAGTATTGTGGACAGTCTTGGAAAAAAAGACTTTTCTTGAGAAACTAAGCAAAGTCCAGAGATCAGCCAGCATATGTATCAGCGGAGCTCTTCACTCACCTCCTTCGACTGCATTAGACATACTCCTACATTTCTTACCCCTTGGCATTAATAGCAAAGAATCGGTGATGAACACGGCAATTCGTCTCAAAGCCTCCACCCAATGCACCAATAACTCAATTGTTCATTCTACCATTCTGAATTTATTCTAATCAATACCAAAGTTACTCCAACTACATATACCACCCCAAAACTGTTTTTCGATAAGAACTTCCAAGTCACCATCCTAACAAGAACCAAGTGGGACGACAATTGTGAGGAAATGGAGGGAAACTACAATTTTTTGCCGGTTCCGAAAAGCTAATCGAGAAATCGCTTTTCATCGCAATGAATTTACTATTCTTGACTTCCCAATTCCTCGCCAATGCCAGTGAAAAAATGTTTGCCTCTGTTGGGATTCGAACCACGAACCTCCCGGTTAAGAAGCAGACATACCAACCATCACGCCACGGGTACCAGACAAGGAAGTTTACTCAGTTAATTTGACACAAAAAAAGATCAATTTTTACGTCGCAACATAAATAACCTTAAAGCGCAACATACGCTGCCCCCGCTTGGAAAAAATTAAGAAAGATTTTTGTTGATTGCCAGGAACCAATATTGTGTGGAGTTCCGTTTATATAAAAAAAAAAAATGGATTAGAAGTCAACAAAGTAAATTTTTAAATCTACAACAAACACAAAACTTCGTCAAGAACTTAAAGTGAAATCCAATCAAATGAACACAGTTCAACCACAAAAGCATCTAAGAACTTCTCCTCCTTGATTAACTTTCGATTTGGAGAATACTTTTCAGGTCAGTTTGCCAAAAGCACTATACAATCACTATCAATTATACAAAACTTTTGCCTCATTTCAAAATGTTGAAAGAATTTTACCAACATCAGCCGCAAATCCACCCCAACAATAGTCTCACTAACTATTTCATCCCTCCCATTACCCTCAATTGTAATTTGTTCCTTATTCACCAACACGCTTATTTGTTCCACACTCAAACGGCTTTTTTATTATTTAATAAATAAAATTAGTATAAGAATAGCTTTGTTTACCACAAGCTGCATAATAATTTGAATCATAAGGGAGAGGCGGACGTTCGAAGCAAATCTTCACTAAATCCATGGATATGATAATGTAGCAAAACGAAGGAAATCCCCACACACAGCGAATGAGTTTTCCAAGACTTTATAAATCAAGAGTCAGCGAAGGAAGGACAGCAGAAACAATTTTTCCATAACACAAATGAAAACCAACCAAAAAAAAATGAGAGAGAGAGACAAAAAAAGAGGAATAATATAACAGTAAAGCCTCTACTACACTATAAACGAAAGGCAATAGAAATTATAATCAGTATATATGTAAAGAGAGGAAGAAGATACAAAGATACTTTCATAGAAGATGATGCTCTGGAAACAAAGTCACTCCTTCTGTTTGCATTATGTTTGTATGCTTCTGCCTTCCATGTTCCATCTCCCAACGCCAACGTCACAAGTGTAGGTACCTACAGTTTATAAAACGCCAGAACTGGAACAACGGCCCATCTAGAAATAAGATGAAAGAGAAAAGCACAGTACAACACAACGAAAACAACAACAACAAGAAAAAAAAGTTCCAGGATAACAATGATTATTATTTCTCGAATATGTCCTTGAGAATAGGAGGAAGGGCATTAGTAATGAATAATGTAGATACAGATAGACATCAACAGCGAATGTACGTAGATACGAGTATGTGCGTTTGCATATCTAACCCTCCACCACTTCGTGCCGAGAGGGTATGAATAAAAACGGAAGCAAGCTTCCCTACCATCATCGTGGTCAAGTATTTTATTGAAGAATTCCAGCAATGCCTAGAGGTTAAATACGAGTGAGAAGGGTTCTTACACTATGGTGTGTAAGGCATTTCGTTTGAGTTTGCTCCGGATTGAAAGCAGAATGAATTTATAAAGAAGAGGTAGGTAATATCCAATGAATTTAGTAACTCGGAATGATGCTTTCTTGAGAAAGGAGTCCTTAATTAATTTCCATTCAGACCGATTCCGATTCGCAAAACATTCAAAACGGCCTCTTTTTTGTCTTATTCGACATGTCAATTTTATTCGGGTATTTTTTAATTAATTTCTGTCCTCTCAGCCAACATGGTTGTTGCTTTCGAAATCAATTTTCGTACTGATTTTTTGAGTGTCTTAATTTTTTGTAAATATCAAAGTGAATTTTATACGATTTTAGGCTATGGCTCGTACATATTTAAATACAAATTGTGTTCTTAAAAAACGGCACGAGTACGATAACTTTGGCGACAAAAAATAATAACGGTTTCTGATAGAGGGGTTCAATACAAGCATTTTTTACTATGGGAGGGGGGGGTCTATCTCCCCCCGTTTAGGCGGTAGGGGCAATTTTATAAAAATTGACTTAAAATCTAAAAAAAAATATTGTAGAACAACGGAAAAACTTACAGATACAATTTATACTTTTTATAAAAGCCAGAAATTTGCACTTTATAACAAATTTTAAACTAAGTGGTTTCAATTTATAGTTTTTGAAATAACTGACTTCAAAGTCAAAATTTAGGAAAAAAAATTTGAAAAAATCACTTTGAGTATTATGTTTCTCGTGATTACAAATGCCAATAAAAAAAATTTGATGTAGTTAGTTGCTTCAATCAATTTTTTATCAAACGATATAAATTATTTTTTTCTATGTCTTATAGTTTTTAAGATAATTGAAAAAAAGTAAAACTATTGAGGTATGCAATATTTTCAAAAAATTAAGGAAATACGTACGAATTTACGATAATGTTAGGAAATAGACTATTGAAAGTATAAATATTCATCAGGCAGGTACTTATGTGCAATTAATTTCCGTATGCAACAACTTTCCGCATGGCCCGCTTCGCGGGGCTCATTATTTTAACCCTTTTTCCGCAGGGTTAAGCTGCTCATGCTAAATATGAAAATAGCAATTGTTTTTCTAACTGCAAGTTATTTGATTGAGCTGAAAAAAGTATAAAAGTATAAAAATTCATCAGACAGGTGCTTATGTGCAATTCATTTCCGTATGCAACAACTTTCCGCATGGCCCGCTTCGCGGGGCTCATTATTTTAACCCTTTTTCCGCAGGGTTAAGCTGTTCATGCTAAATATGAAAATAGCAATTAATTTCCGTATGCAACAGCTTTCCGCATGGCCCGCTTCGCGGGGCTCATTATTTTAACCCTTTTTCCGCAGGGTTAAGCTGCTCATGCTAAATATGAAAATAGCAATTAATTTCCGTATGCAACAGCTTTCCGCATGGCCCGCTTCGCGGGGCTCATTATTTTAACCCTTTTTCCGCAGGGTTAAGCTGCTCATGCTAAATATGAAAATAGCAATTGTTTTTCTAACTGCAAGTTATTTGATTGAACTGAAAAAAGTTTTGTTGCTATTTTCATATTTAGCATGAGCAGCTTAACCCTGCGGAAAAAGGGTTAAAATAATGAGCCCCCGCGAAGTGGGCCATGCGGAAAGTTGTTGCATACGGAAATTAATTGCACATAAGCACCTGTCTGATGAATTTTTATACTTTTATACTTTTTTCAGCTCAATCAAATAACTTGCAGTTAGAAAAACAATTGCTATTTTCATATTTAGCATGAGCAGCTTAACCCTGCGGAAAAAGGGTTAAAATAATGAGCCCCGCGAAGCGGGCCATGCGGAAAGTTGTTGCATACGGAAATTAATTGCACATAAGTACCTGCCTGATGAATATTTATACTTTCAATAGTCTATTTCCTAACATTATCGTAAATTCGTACGTATTTCCTTAATTTTTTGAAAATATTGCATACCTCAATAGTTTTACTATTTTTCAATTATCTAAAAAACTATAAGACATAGAAAGAAGTAATTTACAGCGTTTGATAAAAAATTTATTAAAGCAACTAACTACATCAAATTTTTTTTTATTGGCATTTGTAATCACGAGAAACATAATACTCAAAGTGATTTTTTCAAATTTTTTTTCGTAAATTTTGACTTTGAAGTCAGTTATTTCAAAAACTTTAAATTGAAACCACTTAATTTAAAATTTATTATAAAGTGCAGATTTCTGGCTTTCATAAAAGGTATAATTAGTACCTGTAAGTTTTCCCGTTATCTTACAATATTTTTTTTCAGATTTTAAGTCAATTTTTACAAAATTGCCCCTACCGCCTAAACGGGGGGAGATAGACCCCCCCCTCCCATAGTAAAAAATGCTTGTATTGAACCCCTCTATCAGAAACCGTTATTATTTTTTGTCGCCAAAGTTATCGTACTCTCCCCTAAAAAACATCACCAGCAGAATTGACAGGAGGCTTAGAAAATGTTCGATTGAGTGCTCACATATGCCCTTCCCAAGGTACGGGGGTTTCTGATAAAAGGTTTAAATTTTGACAAAGAAAAAAATTATTTTTTAAGGGAAATCACAAATATTCAATTCATTGTATAAATGAGGGTATACCAACCTTTAATCAGTATAAACTCTTATACGGAATATCATCTTTGAGGCCTTGAATCGAATGTGAACCATTAGTATTGACCTTACATAGCCTCAAAGAAAAAGATTTTAAAAATGTTTAGTCACAATATCTCGTTGTGTAAACGAGATCGCCTCTTAGAAAAATTACACTGCCAGGAAAAAATTTCCCCGGAGTCTCTCAAAATAGCGTTGTTTCCGTTGCTTGTGTTGAAAGTAAACATCGTAAATATCAATCCATTTCCATTTCGGCGATACCAAATCACTAATCACGGTTCAATAGTGACTCAATCTCAAGGTTCAACCCCTTTTCGATTAAAATCAGGATTACTTTGATTTATTTCAAGAAACAAATCAGCCAAGATAGGCTTGGGCTCTTGTGTAAACTGGAAGTTTAATGTCGTTTGTAGATTGCCCAATTCCATAGAAAGATGAGAATAAAACGCACACAGTCTTAACACTATGGGCTAGAAGCGCTGTTCTTAAGCGACGAGCACGAGTTAGATTCTTCTAATAGTTAACTCGTCCCAATAAGTCATTGGCAACGAAAAAAATTGCTTTAGGTTTGCGAACTCTGGCCATTTTTACCATTTTTGTAGTCGGTACTAATGATTGCAAAGCGCTGTTGAAGCTTATATCGTTGCTAAGTGGCAACAGCTTGAGTTATAAGAACTTTCATAATGTTGTGCTTTTCAAAATGAAACCATTAACTAATTTTATGAAGCATTGTTACTCCTGCTGTCGCAACAAGAATCTTCATCTCTACTTAATTTCCAATATTTCGACTTGAATGTGAGGTTTGAAACCACCGCCGTGGTGTAGCTTTAAATCTCATAGAAGGCAATCGAAAGGCCTTTCGAAATCAACCAACACAGCAACGAATTCTGAGAGAAATCAACACTCTTTTTTAAAAGGATCCGTGTAATACTACCCAACGGAAATGGCCTTCTTTTCAAAAATGAAATAAAAGTGGTGTACCACTCAAATAGTCTTTGTAAATCCCAACCCCAGTAACAACCCAGCAGTCTTACATCGTTGCTGTGAAATGTTTTCAAGAAATCTTGGAAAATTGTTTAATTGTTTAATAAATATACAAAGCTCTCTAAAACTCTTCGAAATTCTAAATTTTGTCAGCGTTGGTAAACCAAAAAGCTTAAAACTCTGCGGAATAATAGGAATGTCTGAAAAGCTTATATCAAATCACATCCTACAAATGCTCAAGAAATTCAAGTTTTCGTGACCTTGGTGTTTATTTTAATGTAAATCTATACCTTTCCCGAGCAATTGCTTTCAGATAAAAGTTTTTTTCCAAGCTGATGACCGATTTCATTTCCAATCTATTCAACTTTTTTTTAAATTTTTATTGATTGCAGATCTGAAAATATTCACTTAGCAGCTGCAGAGCTTTGAGCAATTTTTTTCAATTACATCGTAAAATTTGAAACCTCATTATTGCTGATAATATTTGCTAATCAGTTGAATCAATTTGAGTGAAATCAAAAAAGATAGTGCGTTTACAGTGTAAATTGTTTCAATTGGGGGTTATATGTATAAATAAAATAAATAAATAAGGTGGCGCAACAAAGCGCATTTCTCACAGCTATCCATTGTGGGGGAGTGAATTGGACCTACTATTTTCTGCCGACTCCGAGCGTCTAATCGAGAAAGCGCTTTCCATGCAATGAATTTACTAACGGAGGATTTGATAATTCGTCGCCAAAGGAGATACCCGTGGAAAAACCTATTTCCTTCTTCTGTTGGGATTTGAACCACGAACTTCCCGCGTAACATACAAATCGTGACGCCACGGGTACCACAAATGGGGTGGTTCACACGGGCTTTGTTTGAATTCGGATTGGAAATTTGTATTGAGCTACTAACAACAAACACCTGTAAGCGTTATATGTACATAATTGACTAAAAAAACCTAGTAAATCCTAAGATTTGTATTATTTTGTTTATTCGTATAATCAGTTATCTAGGACTTTTGTTTTGGTTTGATTTATCATAGCTTCAAAATACATTATGCAATCATTGGTAACTTCAATGGTTTTTTCATTTGGTAAACATCTGATGGCGGCTTGTTTATCACCACGTTGTAAGTGAATGCATATACTCCATAGGATATATTCTCTTTTGAGCTGTGATGGGTTACATTGAAATAAGAGTTAAACCACCTAGCCTCTTTTGCAAGTTTTTTTCTATGTTCTTCTAACACGCAGACATGCTTACCATTACGCCACGTTGCATTGAAATAAAAAACTTATCTGTTTATATGTATTCATGTATCTTTGTATTAAGTTTTTGAATATTTCTTTGCTGATAAAATTAGCATTAAATAAGTCCTGGAGCCCTTGCCACTTGGGTATCTCCAGTGTTCTCATTCTCTGTTTTTATAACGATCTTTTCTATCTCATAGATATTTGAATAGATGTTTTCTCGATAAATTTTTCTATTTCTAGTTCGAGTTCATCCCACGTAGGGGATTGATGAATTCTGTCCTCACCGTATCGATCATTGTAGCGTACATATACACACATAGTGTACTTGTCTGAGTACTAGACCCAACCCAGGAGCCATTGGTAGATTCAAACGTTCCTCTGTGAAAGCTCTTGTGATGCTGGACTCTATTTTGTTACCTCTCAACACTTTCTCTTAGGGTATAGAAATCAATGCACTGAGGAAAGGTTCACTGCTTGTAATTGACATCATGAATCGTTTCGAAGAGGGGTCAAAGGAGTTTCTGAAAAGAAAGACCATTTGAGTGTGAAAGAGGTTATGGACGAGTTCTATCTCTTACGCATTTGCTATCAAATGGCCTACTTTTTGCTTGTATAACTGTGATGGTTTTAGTTCCTTAATAGCGTTTCAAAACCGAGTTCACTTTATAGTGGAGTGCCGTATACCGAGGAATCCAGGGCCAGTCCATGGATTTACATGAAATTTTCGGAAATGTGTTTTAAATAGCGTATAGAAAAAGTTAAACAAAAATTTTCACCGCTCTCAATTTTTTAATTATTTTTATAATTAGTTATTAAATTTTAGAATTTTATTTTGTGTATGTAAGGTGTTTAAGATACCGTTTTCCAAAGGCTCAGGATGGATTGTATGGGAGGGGGGTCTATATCCCTCCGTGTAGGCGCTAGGGGCAATTTTATAAAAAATTGACTCAAAAGAAAATAGTTTTTTCTTAATTAATTTTTTTTACATAATTTGTCCCCATTAAGAGAGAAAAAATTTGGTTTTTTTCCAAATAAATACTCGAGAATTTTTCTACGTGCATTCAGTATGCAAACAAACATATATCAGTAAGGGATCATTAATTCTTATTTAAAAGAGAGAACACTACATAAGCATGCTCTCCACCTAAAAAAAAAACTTCGAGCCGTTATGAATTAACTGATTTAGATCTCTTTGATTGGTTGAAAATTCAATTTGGCAAAAAACCACATTTTCGGTTTCATCAACTCTTTTGACTGGAAACAGGGCACTAATCAGGGGCCCTACTCTGTATTCCGTTTCGAAAGCCAATCCAATTCGAAAGGGATTTTCGATCCGTGTATGATTTCATACTCTGTAAAATTTTCGAATCGAACAAAAAGTGCTTAGTACAATTTCCATTTACGGAATAGATTTTCGAAGTATTTTTCATATTTCTCGTGAGAGAGAAAAAGACATCAACACAAGTTGCAAACCAAACAGGAATTAGTTTTAAAAAAAACATTTTTTGGTAAATATTTAGAAGTGGGGCTCCAGCCCAAATCGGTCCAAAAAAATTTTCTAACAATTCTGGATTATTTTATAGTATAAAAATAGATGTTTTGAAGTGGGGGAAGACATTTTGCTTACAGAAAACAATTGCTATTTCCATATTTAGCATGAGCAGCCTAATTCTGCGGAAACAGGGTTCAAATAATGAGCCCCGCGAAGCGGGCCATGCGGAAAGCTGTTGCATACGGAAATTATTTGCTATTTTCATATTTAGCATGAGCAGCCTAACCCTGCGGAAAAAGGGTTCAAATAATGAGCCCCGCGAAGCGGGCCATGCGGAAAGCTGTTGCATACGGAAATTATTTGCTATTTTCATATTTAGCATGAGCAGCCTAATTCTGCGGAAACAGGGTTCAAATAATGAGCCCCGCGAAGCGGGCCATGCGGAAAGCAGGGTTAGGCTGCTCATGCTAAATATGAAAATAGCAAATAATTTCCGTATGCAACAGCTTTCCGCATGGCCCGCTTCGCGGGGCTCATTATTTAAACCCTTTTTCCGCAGGGTTAAGCTGCTCATGCTAAATATGGAAATAGCAATTGTTTTCTGTAAGCAAAATGTCTTCCCCCACTTCAAAACATCTATTTTTATACTATAAAATAACCCAGAATTGTTAGAAAATTTTTTTGGACCGATTTGGGCTGGAGCCCCACTTCTAAATATTTACCCGTTTTTTTAATCAATCAAAACAAAAATGCATTCGGTTGCACTTTGGATGCATGCAAAAAACAGAAAAGAACGGGTTGAACAAAAAATGTTATGCGATAAATCAAATATGTATTCTTTAAATGTGTGCCAGAATGTGAATAAAGATGAGCACACATGTACTACACCATCATTTCAAACTATTTTTGTTTTGTGCTAATATTTTTTCCTAATTATTCTCTGTGTCTTGTGATAAAATTCTACATTTATGGAAAAAACTTAACTTGAACCTCTTATAAGTTCACTACACAATATATTGACTGGTTGAAAAATGTGTCCCTTCAACACAATCATTGTTTTTCAGTGAGTGAATTGAGATTCGTTAGCTACTTTGTTGTCGAAAGAAAACTTTCATTTTCGAATAGATTTGACATTCGAAAACGCTTTGCACGGTGCGAAAAATTCGTCTTTGGATTTCCTTTTCCGAGTGTAGTAGATTTTAATCCGCGTTAGAAATAAAGAGTACAAAATATTCGTTTTCGGAAATTTTTGCTTTCGAAACGAATTACAGAGTAGGGCCCCAGTACATGTGTTGTCCTTTGAGACCAAAGTTCAAGTTTGTAATAGGTCTTCTCTTTAAAATTGAACTTAAAACTAATATAATTAAAAGAATTAAAATTTTAATAATTATTTATATTTTATATTAAAATTAAGATCACATGAAATATTATTTTTTTTAAACAATTTTTATATGCTGTTTAAAACACATTTCATAATATTACACTTCCGGGAATAAAGTTCAATCACGACATTTTGTTTTCTGGAAAAAAGTAACCTTTGTTTTTTTTTTATTTCTCTAAGACCAAGAAAAATTTTTTTGTTTGGTTTCTTGCTTTTGAGTAAAAATTAATAAAAGCATTGAATATGAATAGAAAAAATGGCCGTTAATGGGGTTTTCTTTTTTCAAAATTTTGACTTTGAGGCTTGATTTCTCTAAAACCGTTCATTTAATGAACTCAAATTAAAATTTTTATTAAAGAACAAAGCATTAACTTTTAAAAACGTATCAGTACCAAATGTCAAACAAAATCTGCCTAGAGATTTCGGCGGTGTGAACAAGTTGCTTTTATAGTTCCACCGAGATAAAAATCAAAGCCTGGATTTCGGAGGGTGTGACAAGGGCATAAACTAAGACTTTATTTACAATTTGTTTTCCAGAATTCAGCGTTATTTTATCAAGATACATCACCGGCAAAAATAATCTGTCGTTTGGAGTGTCATAATACTACTTGAATGTTTGACATTAACGATAACATGTACAACAACGCGTTATGACTTTTAAGAACTTACTTTAAAGGTGGCGATTAACACGTATTCACTTTTTTGACTACGACTTCGCAAGCATCGATAAAATTTTGAACAAACTTGAACTGATATCGTAAGCCTATTGTAAATATTGCTGCTGAGAGTGCAAATGTTGCTAATGACCCCAATTCATCGATTTTCCGGCGTCCGCACGTTTAGTACCTACTCCTCACTAAGGAGTATTTTGCATTAGGATTTGCATTTCCATCGCTATAAAGTTCATAATTACAATTAAATAACGATCACCTTAAATTGATTTAACCGGACAAGATTAACGTTAAACACTTAAACGAAAATTGCTTTATATTTACACGTTAACACACCTTGTATGCATTTCGAAACACATTCGTTTCATCATCAGCAATGCACTAACTGAAGCGGTGAATGTTTTTTTTTTTTTTTGTTTTTTGGATTAAAGCGAGATGAATCATCGATTGATAACCGGACACAAATTACATACGCACACAGCTTTATATTTTGGCAAAGAGACACGATTCTACATTGCCGTTGTCTTGATTTAGAAGATTGCTACTCTTTTGTATAAAAAAACTTTCATAAGCATCCAATTGCATTTCATTGCGCACTTCTCTTATCAAGCGTATATTTTCTAAGCTAACACTATGGTTCTCTTCTAATACGTGTGCTGCTACCGCCGATCGTGAGGGTTGGTTTAAACGTATGCAGGTTAGATGGTCATTAAATCTTCTTTTTATACTTCTTTTTGTTTGTCCGATGTATTCTCTATCACAACTATTGCACTTGACGGAATAAATTCCTGATTTATCTAGCTTCTCTGTTTTATCTTTAGTTGATCCTAGATAGTTGCTTAGTTTATTGTTATTTTTGTAAACAATGTCATATCCATGTTCTTTGAATTTCGTTTTGAGTTTATTTGTTATTTGTGGTAGAAAGGTTATGGCTACTCTTTGGTTTTTATTTTTTCTTGTTGTGAAAATAAAGTTGTTAGGTTAGAGTTTCTTGTTTTTCTTGAATGATAGCGAATAAGTTCGTCAATCATTGACTCTTCATAACCATTTACTGTAGCTGTCCGAAATGCATACAAGGTATGTTAACGTGTAAATATAAAGCAATTTTCGTTTAAGTGTTTAACGTTAATCTTGTCCGGTTAAATCAATTTAAGGTGATCGTTATTTAATTGTAATTATTGTCGGATTTAACGCTGTTCAACAACAAAATTTGATTGTATAAAGTTCATATTATGCAACTCTTAACGCCCATTCAAAACACGCTCACACATCTTGGGTGTCGGGACAACTGACAACATACTCTGATTTTTCACACTCTGTGAATATGTAACCAATCAAAATTGCCTACCAAGGCCCAGATTTGATCAAAGAGGTTACTTAGGCAAAAAGTGACGGTTTGGTGTGATTAGAGCACATATTAGTTCTCACTTCTTAGAAGATTTCAATGGGACGATTTTATTGGAGAGCGATTAATGATCATGTGATCAAGACGGAGTAACAAACCACACAACACGACACTATGGCTTTATGGGGTGAGATTAAGTTGACTGGTAGCATAATTTCACGTTTTGACGATGTCAATTAGATACCCAGATCATGCGATTTGACACTGTTTTATTTTTTTTGTGGCTACGCAAAAGAACGTGTTTATGCGAATAATCCCCCAACTCTAGACGCATTAACAACCCACTTTTCAAGATATCGCGGAGATACCGCCTGAGATGTGACAAAAAGTGGTTCAAAAATGCCTTAAAAGTATCACATACTGCAAATCTTCCTGAGCCGGTCATTTAAATGATACTGCTTTTCACCACTTAATGGTAAATTTTATTTGTCAGCAAATTTTAAATAAGGCTGAATAAGATAGCTGGAGGTATAGGAAGAGAGCGATTATCTATAAACGCCTAATTTTCCTATAGAAGAACATGCTGAAAAGTAATGATTCGAGTTCGGTTTGAAGACAAGTAATGAGATCATATCTTAAACTTGAACTCCTGAGGATTGGCTCAGAAAAGAAACCCGTGTTCTTATTTATCACTTAATACCAAATTCAAATCAAATTGAAGTCAACCACTCCTTACAAGTTCCTTTCCTGTGTCTCAATAAAAATCCTACTGCTGTCAGTGTCATGGAAAGAGAAATGTTTAACCTCTCAATTTGTCAACTTGCGGCGTAAAATGGGGCTCTCCTATTTTTATACTCAAATAAATCCTACAACAGCAAAGCCCCCTTCATCTTATGTAAGTAAGAAAACCATAACACGCCAAATTACAATTTTTCAAAAATCTCATTAAAACTTTTTTCGGTACGAGAAACACCAGCCAAACCCTTTAAAAGTTTCTGACATATGGCTTCCGTTGGAAGTAATTTTTATTCAAATATGTTTCCTTCTAAGAAAACAAAAACATATTCAGGTCCTCTACAAAATATATGAGCCGTTTTAGTTGAAGCGATTCTATTGACTTTATGGCTTGTATTATTCGCGTGCCTGGTACAATGAAATATTTGACATGAACACGCAGAGGAAGTGCCGTTTCATAGCCACTTTTGGTATTCAAGCAACACCGCATGAATATTATACCAAAGAATCAATAAAACATTCTACAAAAACCCTCAACGAATTTCAATTAGATTTTTCTCTTAACTGTCTTTTCCTCCCTCTGAGCCCTGAGCCCTGAGCATGCTGAGTGGCGCGGCCGCGGCGCGACGCGGCTCGGTGTGTTTCTCTGCGGTGTGTTTGTGTTCTTGGCCTAAGGAGAACTCGCTCTCACCTCACCCTCACGCCATATCGTTATACAATATCAATCTGTTAAAAGCTGGCGGTGTCTGTTTCTGTTTTATTGTGTGAGGGAATGAAATATTTATGAGTCTCCTCTGAACCAATAAAAGCCTTTCCTAGGTTTGGTCGGATTTACAAGTCAGGACCACCAAGTGAAAGCCTCAATCCGTATGGGAATCATTTCATTGCTTAACTTCGACATGTGTGTTAATATTTTGGCCACTTTTTTGTATCTTGCCCCAGAGAACTGGTTGTAAATTTGTTGCCCGTTCTCTTATCGGTGTGGTGATCGACTTCGACTCCATCACTTTTTGTAAATAAAATACCAACATGAGAATTTTTGTTAAAGGAGAACCTAGCGCATACCACTCACGAAACGAGCGATTCAGGAAAACAAAAACTTTTACTGTTCCGTTGACGTTCCGGATAGTGAGAGGAAATTAAAATTTCATACAGACGAAACAATGGCAGAGTTTGGTTGATGTGTACGAGTACACAGTATGCACACAGGGTTGTTTACTGCTGTTGTTGAAATGTTTTCATCTTTAACAAGTCGACTGTAAGGAAATGAAACAGCGCCCAAGGTGTGGCAGCTTACGTCTTTGAGGAAGTTGAATTTAATTTTTGAAAGCATTTTGAAGCACAAGAAGAGGCAGGTGATGTTTTATGAATGGTCTTAAATCCATACACTGGAGTAAGGATGTTGGAATTGCAGGACCTGGACGAAAATTGCACTCTTGGTGCTTGAATTCCACTTCAAACGGACAAGTCAAGTTCATGAAAATTTCAGTGGCAGTCTGTTTTTTTTCTTCATTTTTGGTTGAGTTCCCTTTAAAGGTTACCTTCTACAGAAAAATAAGCCTTCTCCACTTCATAAATGCGACACTGGTTCTTGCAGATGGGTAGGGCTAACATTAACAGCTAATAAATGAACACTTGACCTCGACTCGACTACCCATTCGGATTTAAGGAACTTTCGTATTATGTCCATAAAATTGCCTCACACACACAGCCATTATCGGGATGGCATGGTCATTATTATCATTTCCATTTAACTACGCAAAATCAATAGTCTACTTAGTGTAGGGAGAATTTGTTTTGGCCATGGTTAATACGTTGAATTTGCAAATTTGCTTACCAACACTCTAATAGTGGCTTTTCAATACACAAGTTGTTGAGTTGCTATGGACCCATGGAAATGAAGTGTAACTTCAACAGGCTTTAAGGTGGTGGATATTTGTTCAATGGGCATCTAGGATGTAAGTATACTTCAATGTTTGGGAACAAATTAATTTGATTTAACCAGTACTGTATATGGTTTTGATCCTGAATCCTGATATTGAGACTAAATCAATTTGTTTTGTTTGGGTGTCTTCACAACAAAGCAGTGGTTGTATCGTCGTATAGATGTGGTGTTTGCATGGATCTATCTAATTGCTGCTTAAGAACCCATATTGTATCAGGATAAATGTTCTGTTTGGAGTTTGTTTGTTTAGGTGTTACATTATGAGAACAAACAAATCATGGAAGATTTGCGGCGTACACAAATTGAGAGTACTTAAGTAAATGATTGCTGTTAAAATTTTTTTTTAGGATAACAGAGAATTGAGAACAGTTTTGGAGAAGCCTTAAAAGTCTTGAGCTTAGGATATTTTTTCGAAAACTGTTACACCCATGGAACCAAACATTTACCGCTGTGTGTAACCTTACCTCACTTTTTCACAATTTTTAGGGTGAGGATGTCCTTATGAGACCAATTTGGCGGCTGTCGGTCTGTGGAATATGGTTTTCTCTTAGTTACTAAACTGGGTCTGTAGTGCAGTCATATCTTATACATGTGATCGTTGAAACTTTGGAAAATCTGGAATTAAGCTGGATGTACTCAAATCCTCAAATCCTTATCATGGAGTTCTCAAGAAACTGTTTAAAGGGGAAGTGTCAATATGCACACGCGGTGTGAGTCGTGTATGGCAGTGTAGCACAACCTCAAACGAGTCATTTGATTGAAAGAAAAATCGTAATCGAAAAATCGTGTAAATCGTGTTGGTTCGTTTAACACGAAACCACTCAGTCTATTCTTATGAAAAGGGTTTCCTATTCATCAATCATCAGTCAATTGGAGCTCATTGCAGTAGTTTGAGTTGAAAATCTTTTAATGTTGCATGGATTCTTTTGAATCTTATGCTGGTGTTAGCTTTGTCGTTGTGGTGCCCATGGCAGAATGGTTAGCATGTCTGCCTCTTAAGCGGGAGGTTTGTGGCTTAAACACTAACAGAAAACAAATAATGTTTCTCCACGGCAAGTCCCCTAATAGTAAAATCATTGCCATGAAAAGCGCTTTTAGAATCGGCAGATAAATAATTGTATTTATTTATTTTATTTATTTATTTATTTATTTATTTATTTGTTTATTTACTCGCTCTGTTCAGTTGCCCTATTAGTTTTATCATTTGTATACAAACTTATAATAGTTTAATCTTTTAACACCCTGCTTGGCATGGGCGTAGCCAGGTAGGGGCAGGTAGGGGCAAATGCCCCAACCTAAGCCAAATATCCTCGAAAGATTCTGCGATTTTAAGAAAAAGATAATCTTTGTTCTCGAGGACATTTGGAGAAAATGCTGAAACAACGAGGACTTTTCAAAGAGTATTCTCGTAAAAAACTATCGTAAAAAACGAGGACAATTTGGTAAAAAAACGGAAAAAAAGGAGTATCAATGAAAATTTTTATAAAAAATAAGGACAATTCGCAAAATTGCCGAAAAACGAGGATTTTTCAATGAGATTTCTCTAATATCTAGAAATATTACACGAGCATATTTGGGCATTTATATTTATAATTCTTCGAATCAAAAAATTCTCCACAAATTCTGAATCATCTGATTGCGGCATTTTGAATGCGTCAACAGAAATTAGTTGCGATTGATCGTTCTAACGGTTCGGCCAAAAGCCGAGCAATAATACGAGAAGAATTCATGGGAACTAAATGCGATGGACGCTCCAACAATTGCAGATGAAATTGATCGCGCAGTCGTGAGCTGTGAACTTGAACCGAATAAATACGTTGGGCAAGGGTACGATGGCTGCAGTGCTATGGCCGGAAAATAAGGAGGCGTTCAAGCACATATCCGAAAAAAATACAAAAAAGCATTGTTTTCCACTGCGCAAGCCATAGATTAAACTGTTATTAATGATTTGAACACGGTCCCTGAAGTACGAAACACTATTGGCACCATCAAAGACATAATAAGATTTTTCCGAGAATCAGTGCTACTGCGAAAGTTTGCTCCGAACATACCCCCATTTTGTGAAACTCGTTGGTCTCAAAAACACAAGAGCATTGCTGTTTTTAAAGCCAATTTCGTTGAGATCGTGAACGCATTACTGACTTTATCCACCGAAGGCAATGAAAAAACGCGATCAGCTGCCTACAATCTGCAGCAACCAAACCTGTATTTATCATATGCACTTGAATAACTGCCAAATATTCAGATGTCTTGAGCCTATCGTGAATGGTCTTCAATCTAAAAGTCTTGACATGCTCAAATGCAAAGACCATCTTGATAGAATATCAACTGTTATTTCTAGCCATCGAAACGCTGTAGATACCGTGATTGATGAAATTCTAGACGAGGCAAAAGAAATAGCGAACTGGATTGATATTGAATTGGATATGCCCAGACTAACCCAACGACAGCAGCATCGTTCAAATCAACCTGCATCGAATCCAAATGATTATTGGAAAATATCGTTGCTAATTCCGTATTTGGATTCATTGATATCATCGCTTGCAAATCGATTCGCGCCATTCAATTTGCCTGCATTTTCACTACTCACATTGCATCCATACATTATGTTGAAAAAAAGTATTGGCGATTTGAAAGAAGACATCAAGCTGTTTTCAGAAATTAATGAATTGGATCTAAGTGCAGAAATTGAATTATGGTATGACACTTGGAAAGACAAAAAGCTTAGTGAAGAAGCGAAGAAAAATTGGGAAGTGTGCGACGTAATCACGGAAGCGGACACCTTTTTTCCTGCTGTATCACATGCATTTGAAATATTATTGGCACTACCTTGCACGACTTTCACCGTAGAAAGGTCGTTCGAAACTTTGCGGCGTGTTAAAACCTGGCTAAGATCAACCATGGGTGACAATCGACTAAATAGGAAGTAAGGAAATAAGGAAAGAAAATCCGAAATAGAAGATGAAGTCCTCAGGAAATTTGCTGAAAATCCCAGAAAATTGGTTTTAAATCAATGGTAAAAATTTATAAAATCAATTTGATTCATTTCATATACTAACGATGTTTCTCTATTTTGAGAAACCAAAAAATGATACTTTTAAGGTATCTCTCAATATTCTTGTCAATAAATATGTCCTACTTTTTTTCAAAAAAAACGTCCTCGTTTTTTCACTGATTTTTGAGAAATTGTCCTCGAAAAAAGACCTAAGAAAATTCCTGACTACGCCCATGCTGCTTGGGGACAGAAAAATAATTAATGGTTTCGTTTTGAACAAATCAACACGATTGACACAACTTGGTTTTTACTCCTCAAATTACTGAAAGAAGTCGTGCTAAGCGAATGATAAAGAACCACACGACTTTTTTTACCCCTCAAATGACTTGTGTGAGCTTCGTATGCATACATAATACTCTTCCGATTAAAGGCCCCCTAATATCTGTGCGGACAATACAGACAACATGTTAAGGATGCTAGCTCCCAAGGCATTGAGTTTTATTGATAATCTAGTCATGTTCGCGTCATGCATAGTTTATCAGAAAAATCAATATTCGTGAAGCGTCACTTAACTTCTGAACTTGGAAGATTTTACGAAACTGGTGCACTTAGGAAAGCATCTTGAAATATTCATTAACAATCTCAGGTCTATACCTCCATTTGCTAAACGTTTAAGTTTTGGCTCGTATTACAAGCAACTATACTCGCAAAAAACGCTTCACTATCGTTCAGTTTCGCTGTCACATACGACTGCTTTTGGTAGTCGTTTTACTATCGTCCTAAAATTGAAATTGATCCATTCTTGTAATTCACAATCGGTTGTTCTCCGATACTATTTTCACCCTTCAATCCTTTTTCGTCGACTTATTATGAAGATCGTTTAACCGAAATCGACAGATTTGGAGTGATTACGTTTTAGTAGTGGTAAAATTGTTAGATTTTTTCTCAGAAAACTAAAAATCCTTCTTAAGTTTCAAATCCTTCATTCCAACTCTCCAATTTACGCCAGATCTTAGTTTTGGAATCCGCCATATGTGTGTAGACGCTATCATTGTTCTTGGTTTCGTTTTTTTCCCCCGCGATTTTTAATTCATAATACGGGCCCGTATAGGTAAATACGAGGTCATAATGTAATCTGGGTCTGAGTAAAATATTTTCTCTGTTTTTCTCAAATACGGTGACTGCCTTTAGGATAACCTCTTTGCTCTGCAGCTTTGCGACTATCTTTTGTAAACAATTTAAATAACATTTTTTATATTTATAGCATCAAAGGGAAAACCTACATACCTTCTGCGCTCTTTCCATTTACAAACCTACTTTTAATTGAATTCGTGGTGCCGGAACTGTCTGTAGACTGTAAAATAACCGATTTCAATTCAATTCACACAAAACACTTAAAATATATCCCATTCTAAAAACACTGTAATAAGAACACCATATTAATAATCACATCGCGACATAGAACCCACCGAATTCTCTTCTTGGGAAGGGTAAAATAATGCATTGTAGAGCTTCAAATGTTTCAGATATTTCATTCGGACCGTTGGCTTTATTTATGACTACCAACTGTTGATGAGTTTCTAATACATACTCCGAAAAACAAAAAATTGCTGAGAAATTGTAATTTTTTCATATCCTCATATTCCATTTATGATTGTAAACACTTCCTCGCAGATAAGATACAAGCAGGGTCTTCCAATAAAAAGGAAATCATTGAATGCTTACCTTATTGTAAAAAGGAGTGTATAACATTAAACATAGAAAACAATATCAGACTAATTACCGTCACGGCAACACATGCAGGAGCATATCCTTTTCTTGGGATTTTTCATACAAAATCATATATCATTGTTCGATATCGCAATCCATTTAGCGTAACAGTTGCTCATTTTTGAAAAAAAAAAAAAACGAGTCCAATGACTCCGACATGATAAAAACCGCATCAAACAGTCACACTTTGAAAATGAAGATTTTCTTCCCAGTTTCAAACGCGACAATACTCCCACCGACGTAAAATTGGTTCTCATTAACGAAGATGAAGCCCGTTTTCGATGAAATTCTAAATCATTTCGATGCATTTGAGTTACCCAATCAGCAAAGAAACAACGTTGGTGATGAGTTCCAGTGTTAACTGTACTTAGAAAGCCTTAAGACCTAAGAATTTGTGCTGAATTTAGTGCAATGACGTTTGTAAAATGCCTAATTCCACAGAAAAATGGAGAACTGGACATACCTGTAATCCCTTAAGGGAGTCTTACTATGTAATACCTCATTTCCGAGCGCTATATTCCGCAAGAATTGGCATAACTTTTTTATTTATCAACCGATTGACATGAAATGAAAACTAAATGTTAAGTGAAGCTTACCACAATATATTACTGAAAACCCTATCTAGATAATTTGAGCCGTTTCTGAGATTAGCGTGCACAAACAAACAAACGGTTGCGTTTTTATTATATGTATATAAATATAATAATGTATAGAATAGATTGATTAGGTACTAGAAAACTACAAATGATTTTGGGAAGCAGTTTTTTGTAATATATTATTGAACTTTACATAGTTTTCTTTGCTTTTACATAAAAATTATGTATGTGACCGCTACACGTCCTTCACTGTGTCCTCGTCAAAAGTGTCCAGTGAGAACGGGGTGAACGATTTTTACTTTTAACAGATGATCTGAAACCAACCGATCAGAAACTCACCCGACCTTCCGGTTTCTATTTTGTTGCTGACTCTCCGGACATTGATAACTGATGCTACGATGAGCAACAGAATCAATTTGCTTGTTTATCCCCGAAAAACCGAGAGTTAAGCAATCATGAACGGTCCCAAATTCTGATTGATTAAAACACATGAACATTTTTTTTTTCGACAATTGAACTTTGCACGGTCTTACAGCAACAAATTAGCAACAAATTGCAGTCTATTTGTTTCCACAATTCTTACCCTTTTTCACTTTGTTTCATGCTATTTTTATGTGAAGCTAGCATTTTTGTCGATTTCTCGGGATCGGTTGGAGCAACAAAATCGATTTTTTCGCAACTAATTAGCAACAAGTTTTGAGCTTTTTTTTTAATTTTTGCTCGTTTAGCCCTGCCAGTTTTATAGAACTGCCACTTGCTCTTCTCTTCTTCTGTTACATAGTTATCCCCTTAAAGACAATATTCTTAGTTGTTTCTGAGCGAGGTGTAAGGATTTACATTACTAAAGCATTTGACATGGTTAATCATGTCATCCTTCTGAAAAAAACTTGAAAAGGCAGGGTTCCGTGGTTTTATACTGGAATGGTTTAGATCCTTTTTGTCAAACAGGTCTCAAAAAGTAAAATTGGATGAAATCAGGAGTGATAAAATGATACTAAACTTAGGGGTACCACAAGGCTCTGTGCTTGGTCCAATTCTGTTTCTCATTTATATAAATTCCTTGTTTGAACTTAATTTCAAAGGTACACCTACTGCTTTCGCTGATGACGTAGGTTTCCCATATGGTTCAGATAGTCGTCTTGATTTGATCGCTAACACAAATTGGGATCTTAATCTTTTGCGGATCTGGTTCTTAGTTCATAACTTATAGTGGAGGACCGTTAGACATAAAAAAGGCAAAACCTAGGAATTCAGGGCCAGTCTATGGATTTTCATGAAATTTTCGGAAATGTGTTTTGAATGGCGTATAGAAAAAAGTTAAAAAAAAAAATTTCACCGCTCTCAATTTTTTAATTATTTTTAAAATTAATTATTAACTTTTAGAATTTTATTTTATTTATTTAGGGTGTTTAAGATACGGTTTTCCAAAGAGTAAGGATGGATAGGTTTTGTCAAGACAAAAAAAAAGTTGTATGGGAATGGGGGTCTATATCAGTGGCGTGGCGTCCATATAACACGATTCCTATCGTCTTACCTTTTAAAATGTGTCCCTTGTTCGTAGAAAAAACCAGCAACATAAGTCTACAACTAAGCAGTCAACAGCCTATCTTTGCCCATACATAGGTACAATGTTCTTCAAGCACTTTTAAATTTGCGAGATACACACACAATACACAAAGCATACACAAAACACAAAGCATTTAAAATCGCCGCGCAGAACATATTCTGTGTTTGTCCCTGTCTTTCCTACGATATACTTCCACCCCGGTGCCTCCCTTTTCAATACACGTTCTCTTATTGAAAAAAGTAAGACGATAATTTTCGTCTTACTGCAATTTCTGCTTGGAAAAAATAATACAGTTTTCGCCTTTGAGTAATGTACGGCGAATTCGGTTTTGTTGTGCTGTTTTTTTTTTGTTCTACTGATCATTGTTTTGAATTATTTGCAAGTTTAAAGTGAATTTCAACCTAAATGACTCAAAGTATAGAAAAATTGGCTTCGATTAATCCACGTTTGGAATTTAAGGTACCTTCTGTTTATTCCTTATTAATTTGTGTAGGAGCCATTCCATATGATAACGGTCAATCCGAAATATTGCTATACCTCCGATTTTGCTCAAACTTTGTAGAAATGTTTCGAAATACGAAATAGTCAAAGGATTTTTTTTGTAATTTTCCTCTCCCCTCCAGCCATACTCAAAGAACCGAACATAGCGATTTTATGGGCTTCAGACTTTGCACTCTTAAATTGTCTGTATTCAAGCGATTAGGACGATTAAGGTGTCATTTTAAAACTGATAAAGCATTCTTTTCAAATCAATCAAAAGGTTTAAGATATTTGAGTTGCTTTAGAAACCTGATCCTTTTGAAATCAACACATTTTATATACATATTTGCCATTTTTGAAATAGTCCTGTGCCTAAAATATCAATAGTAAGTCCCTAAAAATTTCCCTAATTAAACCTTACAATAATTACAAAATAAAAAATCCAAAGTTGATCAAAAAACAAATTTTTTTATGTGCTTTACAAACATCCCTTTCAAACTTTGAGCTTTTGAAAAAAAGCCAATCTTTGGGAGCATTTTTGTGAATGTTGACTACCAGATATCAAAATGAAAGTAGGAATAATTTAAAGGTCTATTCTTCAACTATAAGTCCTGAAAATTTCATTTTGTTATTCGCATGCACACTGAAGTTACAGATGATTAAAAACAAGCTTATTTCTAAGCTATGGAAAAAGCCAATCTTTGGACACATTTTTGGGAATTTTGACTGCCAGATATCAATACGGGAGTGGGCAGGATTTAAAAGTCTATTCTTCAACTTTAAGTCTTAAAAAAGTCTTAAGTCTTTAAAATTTTTAGGGACTTACTATTGATATTTTAGGCACAGGACTACTTCAAAAATGGCAAAAATGTATATAAAATGTGTTGATTTCAAAAGGATCAGGTTTCTAAAGCAACTCAAATATCTTAAACTTTTTGATTGATTTGAAAAGAATGCTTTATCAACTTTAAAATGACACCTTAATCGTCCTAATCGCTTGAATACAGACATTTTAAGAGTGCAAAGTCTGAAGCCCATAAAATCGCTATGTTCGGTTCTTTGAGTATGGCTGGAGGGGAGAGGAAGATTACAAAAAAAAATCCTTTGACTATTTCGTATTTCGAAACATTTCTACAAAGTTTGAGCAAAATCGGAGGTATAGCAACATTTCGGATTGACCGTTTTCATATGGAATGGCTCGTAGGTGATTCATTTTTCCCGACTTACCATTTGAAAATATCCACGCCACGCCACTGGTCTATATCCCTCCGTGTAGGCGCGAGGGGCAATTTTATATGAAATTTACTCAATTTTTTAAAAAATTATTAAAAATTAACTAACCCACTTACTTTCTCATACTTCAGTGTTTTTTAAAAGCTATTGCTTTGTTCTTTAATAAAAATATTAATTTGAGTTTACTTAATGAACAGATTCTGAGAAATCAAGCCTCAAAGTCAAAATTTTGAAAAAAGAAAATATTTTTTTCCTAATAAATTTTTTTTTACATAATTTTGCCCCATTAAGCGCCATTTTTTCTTTTCATATTCAATGCTTTTATTAGTTTTAATTCAAAAGCAAAAAACCGAACAAAAAATTTTTTCTTGGTTTAAGAGAAATTAAAAAAAAAAAAAAAAGGTACTTTTTTCTAGAAAACAAAATGTCGTTAATTTCCCGCTAATTGAACTTTTTTCCTGGAAGTGAAATAAGAAATGTGTCTTAAATAGCATATAAAAAGAAGTTAAAAAAAAAAATTTTGTATGATCTTAATTTTAATATAAATTATAAATAATAAATAAAATTTTAGAGTTATCTTTTAATTATATTAGTTTTAAGTAAAATTTTAAAACTAAGACCTATTACAAACTTGAACTTTGGTCTCAAAGGACAGCACATGTAATGATTTGTGCCCCAAATGCTGTTTCCGGTCAAACGTGTTGATAAAACCGAAAAAATGTGGTTTTTTCCCAAATTTTGAGTTTTCAACCAATCAAAGAGACTTAAATCAGTTAAATAAACGGCCCGAAGTTTTTTTTTTTGGTGGGGAGAATGCTGATGTAGTGTTCTTTCTTTTAAATAAGAATTGATGCATCCCTTATTGATATATGTTTGTTTGCATACTGAATGCACGTAGAAAAATTCGCGAGTATTTATTTGGCAAAAAACCATATTTTTTCGGATTCATCAACACGTTTGACCGGAAACAGCATTTGGGGCACAAATCAGTACATGTGCTATCCTTTGAGACCAAAGTTCAAGTTTGTAATAGGTCTTAGTTTTAAAATTTTACTTAAAACTAATATAATTAAAAGATAACTCTAAAATTTTATTTATTATTTATAATTTATATTAAAATTAAGATCATACAAAATTTTTTTTTTTAACTTCTTTTTATATGCTATTTAAGACACATTTCATATTTCACTTCCAGGAAAAAAGTTCAATTAGCGGGAAATTAACGACATTTTGTTTTCTAGAAAAAAGTACCTTTTTTTTTTTTTAATTTCTCTTAAACCAAGAAAAATTTTTTTGTTCGGTTTTTTGCTTTTGAATTAAAACTAATAAAAGCATTGAATATGAAAAGAAAAAATGGCGCTTAATGGGGCAAAATTATGTAAAAAAAAATTTATTAGGAAAAAAATATTTTCTTTTTTCAAAATTTTGACTTTGAGGCTTGATTTCTCAGAATCTGTTCATTAAGTAAACTCAAATTAAAATTTTTATTAAAGAACAAAGCAATAGCTTTTAAAAACACTGAAGTATGAGAAAGTAAGTGGGTTAGTTAATTTTTAATAATTTTTTAAAAAATTGAGTAAATTTCATATAAAATTGCCCCTTGCGCCTACACGGAGGGATATAGACCCCCCTTCCCATACAACTTTTTTTTTGTCTTGAAAAAACCTATCCATCCTTACTCTTTGGAAAACCGTATCTTAAACACCCTAAATAAATAAAATAAAATTCTAAAAGTTAATAATTAATTTTAAAAATAATTAAAAAATTGAGAGCGGTGAAATTTTTTTTTTAACTTTTTTCTATACGCCATTCAAAACACATTTCCGAAAATTTCATGAAAATCCATGGACTGGCCCTGGATTCCTAGGTAAAAAGCTTACGGTCCTCCACTATTAGTTATGAGCCCAAAGACTAAAGTAATGTATTTTAGTTTGTCCCCTAGACTGGATCTGGATGTCAATATTTATTTCCATAGTCCTGAATGCGAAAGGTTCAAAATGTGTACATGTTTTTGCTCATCAGTTACATCATCTATCACATATGATTGTGATGATAAATGTTTCTTAATCGAGAAAGTTACAGAATTTAAGTACCTAGGTCTTACTATAGACTCAATAATGAATTTTGGGTCTCATATAGAAACTTTAAGAAAATATTTACGTTGCACACTGAGACATTTTTATTTCCTAAGTAATGTTTGTTCTTCTACTACTTACTTACTTACTTAAAGCTATTTATTACGGGTTCTTTCATTCGAAATTACAATATGGCATTACTTGCTGGGGAGGCACGTATAAGAACTAAATGCAACCGTTGTTAATTCTACAGAAAAATATCATCCGGAAAATATGTGGTAAACATGGCAGACATCCTAGTTATTCATTGTTTCGTGACTTAAAAATTCTTCCTGTTCGTCATTTGTATTGTTGTAAAGTGCTCAAAAACTTTTTTATGAAGTCTGGAAATCGCAACTTTCGCTTGATTTCAAATTATAATTTGCGTGGAAACTTTTCTTATTCTGTATCTATTCCGATCTTCCATACTTCTACTTATCGTAACTTTTATAATGTTTCTTCACATCATCGTCTATTTAATAAACTTCCTTCATCCTTGAAGATGATCACTATACCTGGAATGTTTCTTAAGATGGTTAAAGATTAGCTTTACAATTTCAATTTCGTCTCTGTTGAATGGCTGCTTTCTAGCTCTCTGGCTTAAAAATTGATTACTTTATTTAAAATTTTATCTTTTCGCTTTAGATGTTTTCAAAATATTAATGTTAATTTTTACGAATTTCTGAAATATATTTTCTGGGTCACCCCACCCAATTTAAAATATTTATATTAGAATTATATAATCTATAGTGTGGCATTCAATACTTTTTTTTATTATTATCTCATAATACGAAAATCGATTGTCATTTAAATTTCTAGTTATAATAGTTATACAAAAATGTTGTCTAAGACCTGTGCTACATTACTGAAATTTATAAATAAAAATTTTTATCTATCTATTTATCTATCTATTCGATTCTTCAGACCATTATAATTTGTCCCAACAGTTTTTGACCAATTTCACAATTGCCTGTCGAGAATGTGCGTCACGATGATCCAAAAATGTTTTAGTCATTCTAAGCACGACAGCAAAATGTCCACCATTTTTGTAGTGAGTTTCAATTTCTCAATGCGTTGTTGAAGTGTATATCCTTATTTTTTTTATTAATGGGATAGTTTGCTTCTCATCTGTTATGTAATGAAAGCTATAGTCATTACAACAAATAGCGAGCTATTCAAAATTAAATCTATAATTGGAAGACCCTTTAAGTAGACATTACGACATTTTCTTTGACTTCGCTGATGTCAGCGAGTGGGAATGATCTCCGTTTCTTTGAGTGGTCTAAGCTCCCATATGAAATACATATGAAATGTGGAGGATATATTACAAATATCAAACACACACTCTTGTGGTCTGAATTTCCTGTATACTAACTTGATGCTAATGTTTACTGTTGCGCCACTGCCACCACACTGAATTTGTTACAACAGATATTTTCAGAACGAGGTTCCTAACCGCACTTATTTTCCATATGAAATTCGACGTATGAGGTCAATATATTTAGTGTCGGTATAAATAAAATAAAAATTACGTTCAATTCCAATCAAAATTCGATGCAAAAGCGAAAAAGATATTAAAATTTTATGCATTCGTAATATGACTGATAACAGATGATAGATGGAAGATGATAGACGGCAGATGAAAGATGACAAATGATACATGAAAGATGACTAATAGTAGATGACAGATGACGGACGATGGATGATAAGCGCCAGATGAAAAATGGCAAATAGCAGATGACATATATCTTAACTCTCTTTATTATATGTATAAGAAAAAAAATTATTTCAGACACTGAACCAAGAAGCACAGAAACCATTTTTGGTTGTAATTTAGGTCCTTTTTTGGATTTTCTTTTAAGTCTTGGTTATGGCTCTTAAATCGTGTTAGTTTTAAGTTTTGAAACTTATGTTCATTATGTTGATCTTATAGTTTCTATAAGAAATGATGGTATGGAAAACAACATTTTTTGGTCAGCAAGACAAAAATGATGATTTTTTTCGGTGACACAACACTAACGCGGATCGAATCATGTCCATGATGCTCCAAAGCTATGGAAAGCTGTGGGCCTAAAGCATTTCAAAGCCTGCAATTTGATACCAATTCCGAATGGCTTAATAAGAATGCTATTTTTATGGTAGAGTGTAATTGGTTTAGGTGGGCTTGCCAATTCCTCGCGATATCCGTGAAAAGCATATTTTTCTGTTGTTTCTGGGATTTGAAACACGAACCTTCCGTGTAACAAGCAGACAAGCCAACCAGAAGCCCCAACAACCCCACTTGAAGAGCGACTATAATAACAAAACCAACTTATCTTAGTAGAGAAATTCAAGTTTTTTTCGATGTGAAGCATTTGCTACCAAAGTTTTTGCGGTGTTGAAAATCCTGTTGAACATTTTTGCATATACATATAGATTTTTGGTATTGCCACTACAAGTCAAAACTGTAATATATTTTGTAAACATAACAAAAACGTACAAAAAAAAAGTTGTAAGACATCTTAACTCCAAAGCAGAACAAACTTCCTTCACAATCAATTTGTTTCTGGTTCAGCAAATTACTCTTAAAAAAGACAACAATTTACATCGTGTACACTTACACAGCTGCTGCAAATGTTTATATACAAGCAAAGTGCAATTATTAAAAAAATATTTGCCGAAGGTAAAACAAAACAAATTCCTGTTTTCACAATTGTGTCCTTATATTCTAAACTTGTAGCCCCTATTTTTCTATTCTATTTTCATAACCCCCTAATCTGCAAACAAAACAAAAAAAGCGAAGATTGTCTCTTGGTGCTTCATGTGCCATTTAAAGAAACAAAGTGGATTTAAATATTCCCAATTTTTTTTTTACTCGTGTTGTATGTACCTCCATTTTTTTTACACATCCGCTCTCTCCTTTCAAGCTCACTTAAGCTTCTTTTATTTGCCATTTAAAATGGGACGCGCCTTCTGAAAGAAAACTCTTAGGCTAATGTCCGGGATTAACCTTGCACCTTACTATCCAATTCCCGGCACACAACACAGCGAAACAGGAAGCGCAAGTGCTGTGAAAAGTTTTCATCTCTCAAATGGATTAAGTTTGCATTGCGATGCAGTGCAGCCCTTAATCACCTACAGCAACAGTGACATCAGCTCAGCCGTTCCCAGTGCTGCATTAAAAAAAAGAAGAAAAATAAAAAATCGTTTCTCACCCAAGGGGCAACCTCAAAAGCATCACGTGAGAAGAGGCTCAGCATGTCACCAAGGACAGGGTTGCCATTAATGTGCAATGTCTAATTCAACGAGTATTTTCATATTAAATTTGAAATGAGAAAAAAATATCTCGAAAAGGAGTAGAAATGTTTAAATTTTAGTGATTTGTGGCCTCTGGCACCTGGCAGCTCTGATCAAGCGTGCACTGTTTTTGGATAAACTCAACAGGAACAACTGCAAAACAACACAAGAGACATTAGTAGTCACGCGGAAGCACAACGTTTGTGCTTCCTCTTTGAAAGAAACGTTTTCCGGTTTCCAGTGATGTCATTTGGAGAAGGCTTTCTTTTGACAGGATCTTAATTAGAGGATATATGTGTTATGGCTTGCAAATTGTCAACCATATGCATTGCCAAAGGTTTTGTTTTATTCAAATTTGCGCTTTCATACCGCCATTTGTCAAAAGGATTAAGAGGAACTAGCGAGTGACAGCGCAGCTGGTACAGCGAATGACAAATTTATTTGCCTCCGCCTTTGAACTGTGCAAGGAAAACATCAAAAGCAATCAACAAAATGACAAATTTTCCTTTAAACATGACTAGCGTTTGCTTGCCGTTAGAGTCGTTCATTTATTTCAACGTGCACCACTGAAGCATTGTTTGAGTTCAGTTGGATGTTGTCCTTGTTCCCTTATTTTTATTTCTGCTCCAACGGGAAGCTTTACCATTTGTTTTTTTTTCTTTTTTGGACCTTCTTTATGTGGTGGATTCTTTAGCCCGGATAGCGTACCTACACATATTGCTTGATGGAAAAAGTTTGAGTGAAGACGAAAGTAATGCTCAACGAGACATAAATTTCACAGACAAAAGTTCCAAATCAAAATAAATCATTCAGAGAAGACGAATGAACGTAAAAACAGGAATAGGAATCATTTGAATGTGGTTTCCGTTCTCGCAAATAGAAAGTTTAAATTATTTTTCATTGGAATGTAGCGAAAGTTTTTCTTTTTATATTTGCAGAGTATGATTGGATTGATTCTTTGTGGCAATCAAACTAATTACAACGGTTTCAGCTTTAGAAATCGTTTCTATTAAACATTTTCAGATGTTAAATTGCCCACCTATTGATTGATGTCTACAAGTATAGAACATGGCGTGGGAGGAGTGTAATAAACAAACAGAAAGCTGTTTGAACTGGAAAAGTCTATGATGTGAATGAAACTTGAGTTGGTGTTAAATAAAGTCTGTTAACTTGATCTTAGATTGTTGATTGTGTATTAGGTAATCTGATTAACGACTACAATTTTATTCATCAATTTTGTTTGATGGTTATGTTTGCTATGCAAAACGAGAGCACCAACCACAGTTTTAGAGTTACGATATACTTACACTGGGTTGTAGACCATTTCTGTCAGGTTTTCAGCTGTTCGTTGACCGATTTCATGAAAACGGGTACGAAACTGAATGTTAATTTTCATACAGTTTGTAATTTTCGTACAGTTTTTCATATGGTTTGTAAATCCGTCTTAAAATATTTTTTTACAGAAGAGTTTCATTAAAGACGTAGACTTCCTTCTGTTAGAGATGAATTTTGAAGCCCTGCCTAAAAGTTCTAAGTTTGGGAATTGAAACGCAATAACCATCCACTTTTGGATGAGAAACGAAAGACTTCTCTATAAAATGTAACTCTCACAGATACCTTCAACAAATTTTTGATTTTGTTAAAACCAAATAACTACAAAAAATTTACACTTGATTGCAATCGGAAGGAGAATTTTCCTTAGTTTTTTTTCTGAAGTTCTACTTCGTTAATCTTCGTTATCTTTAGACCGAAAATCATTAGCATTAATATATTGATTAATATAGACTACCCGCTTAGGACCAGTAAGTTAGTAGCTAAGTTACAATAGGGGTTGTTTTATACATTTTTGCAAGCATGTAAGTAGATTTAAGTTGAATGATATAAAAAATGAATTATAAAGTAAAAGCCTGGTAAGTTTTTCAGAACTAGAAGTGACATGTAACACAAAGCTATATGGAATGGAGTGGTAGAAACGCTGTTTTCATCATTTTTGCAGTCGCAGCAATACAAATTTATGAAAACGCTGGTTTTTTTTCGGAGTTAAACTCTGGCCTGGAGCAAAACTTCTACTTCATTTTCACATTTTTTTTGTTATTACTTCTGAATAAGCAGGATTTTACTTTCTCGAATTTTCATCAAGAAGGCAGTTTTTTTTTTCAACGCATCCTTTATTAATTTTTAATTGATGCTTCCGCAATGCTTACCTCTCTTAGAATAAGCACTTGTAATCGAGCTGTATGAAGGATATTAGGGAAGGAGAAAAAAGTTTTCTAATATTTAAAGATAAGACAAAAAGAAGTACATATGCTGTCTTCAAACAAGATCATTACGTTAAATATTTCTAATTCACTTGACAGAGTCTAGCATCAAGCTCTCTTATAGAAAAGGCGTGCCATTATCCATGAATGGTACCTGCATGCTGCATCCAAGAAACCGAAAAGCTGTCAGTACTTGGTATGTGTGTAAACGATGATCCTCTTTGAAATTATCACATATTTGGAGTCGAGAAAAATGATGCAAAGCGCTTTGGTTTTTTGAGACGATGCAGGAAATTCGGATCTGAGAATATATAAAATATAAAGCCTTAATCCGTCAAAAACGAGAGTATAACTCCCATATCTGGTCAGGTGCTCTCCAAACATCTTTGCACATCTTGGGACAATTCAAACGTAGGACCTACTGATTCTCTTGAACTTCGTCGAAACAATACCTGTCTCACTTTTATCGCTTTTTTCACAAACAGTGCTCTAGTGAAGTAGCCAGTTGCATTCCTCCCCTGAAACAATTTAACCGCAACACATGTTTTAGTTGTACCACCCGAATGTGGAATGCTTTACTTGACTCTGTTTTTCTCCTACATTACGAGTCACAAAAATTTAAAGCAGTGTGCATCGGTACCTAGTTGATCCTCTCCTATTTCGTTAAATAATAATCGCACTATGTTTTAAAACTTCAAAAGGATAGTCATAACACCTTGATGTTTGTGTTAGTTATAAAAAAAAGGAAAATATGGTGTATTTTTGTTGAAAACTCCCCAAGGTTCATGTATCACGTTTTTAATTATTATTGCATTATTATACTATCGGAAATTTCAGCTGAAATAATGGAATCAATTTCATCTGGTCTTTTTTTGTCGACCAACCAGACTAAAATGTACCCATGTGGCAGGTCGTTCTCTTTAAATCATCGAACGAAGCAGCTGTTAGTTCAAACGGATGTAAAGTCAGTCGTTCTGTCGCAATTTTGCAATACATGTCCATTGCCCACTACAAACTCATGGAAAAGACGTCGACATATATATTATACTAGCTGAGCCGCCCGGCTTTGCTCGGGTCTGTACTTTTAAGGTTTCAGTTTTCGTTTTTCCTCTTCCGCGGGAATTTGGGGAAGAAATATAATCTATCTTACTGTGGGACTAAGTGGTATCCTAATGCTGAATGAATTTTTGAAATCTGTCCAGTAGCTTCTAAGTTTCCGTTCCCAACCCCGTTCCTGTGGGAATCTTCCGTTCCCATGGAAATATGAGAATGAAATTTACGTCTATCTCACTGAGGCTGAAGCATAATGTAACATCTTAGAGTTGAAAGAATTTTTGAAATCGGTCAAGTAACTTTATGGTTCCCGTCCTCGTTCCCGTTTCTGTTCCCGTGGGATTATAGGGATGAAATACACGCCAAGTTACTGAGGGATTATGTGGCATTCCAGTGCAGAAAGAATTTTTGAAATCTGTCCAGTAGCTTCTAAGTTTCCGTTCCCAACGCTGTTCCTGTGGGAATCTTCCGTTCCCATGGAAATATGTGAATGAAATGTAAGTCTATGTCACTGAGGGATAATGTAACGTTCCAGAGTTGGAAGAATTTTTGAAATCGGTCAAGTAACTTTATGGTTCCCGTCCTCGTTCCAGTTTCTGTTCCTGTGGGATTATAGGGATGAGATATAGTTTAAGTTACTGATGAAGGGCGATAATGTAGCACCCCTAGTGCTGAAATATTTTTTGAAATCTGTGGAGTAGTTTCTAATTTTCCGTTCCCAACCCCGTTCCTGTGGGAATATGGGGATCAAACCTTGACAGGAACCATCTACTGGAACTAAACTTAGTTCGCTCATTTTTTTCAAAAGATTTAATATTAAAAAAAAAAAAAACAAATAAGTAATAAAACTTCATTGAATTCATTATGTATGCCATAAGAAATGGTGTATTTTTTAAAGATAATATATTATGCGCATTCATTTGAATGTGAACTAAAATAAATATTGATGTAGTAGGTGAAATAATATTAATTTAAGAAATTTATCATAGAATAAAATCCTTTTAATTCTGTCCTTTTTATTGTTATTAAAAAAGACATATTTTTAAGAAACTCAATTCATTGGTCACTATTCTTTGTGTTGTTTTTACTTTCTTTAAATAGGAGAAATTTCTTTCGGGAGTTGACGTTGAAACGGGCAGTGTAGCTAATATCCTGTTAGAAAATATATACATATATATATATGTAAGGAAAGTTTTCTTTGTGGCAGCTATCGAGCGCTTCCAATGAATTCTTAGAGGAAGTTGGTATTATTCCTTCGGATCAAATATCTCTTCCAAGTTTTTAATTCTTCAAGAACAGAAGATGGACTCAACATTTTCATTAAATTTTTCAGCTGCTTTGTATATTTCAGACAAAGAATCCTTGAAAGGAACCGAAAACCCTTCTAGTATGTTTTCATGGTTTGTAAATTTTTCTCCAAGGTTCATTACATAGAAATCGAGAAAAGGATTGTTTTCATAACAAGAAAATATTCTTCTGTACTTGGAATCGAGGGGTTCGAACTATTCTTTTGTCGGTTCACTGTTCTCTTATGTTTAACGTCAATATCAAGGACTTCAACTATTTTTTTGGCATCTTCAAACACTTTCGAAAATGAGTCATCTTCTGCCCGTTTAATTTTTAGTTGATCCCTTAAATCTTTGGCGAGATTCATAGCTTGGACCAAGTCTAAATTCACTCTATACTCTATGAATCTCACGACTTATTGACAACGAGAGTTGGTAAACCATACTTTTAACCTTTAAGCTAATCAAAAACTCGAAATCCATAGCGTTTTTTAAGTTCCTTGCGTCAATTTCCAATGATCTTATTTGGTCAAGAGTCTCGAACACAAACGGAAATAGCTTCTCAAAATCTTCAACTGCTTTATATTTTGAGATCCATCGCGTCAGCCTTTTTAATGTCTTTTATTGTGGAGATTGAAATAATTGTCAACTGCTTCAATTGTGGTTAGGCAGTCTCTAATGGCTGGTATTTTGCTGGAAACAGATACAGCAAGGATTCAAAGAATGTGCTGCACAATGGACGTACAGAGCATCCGAAGCAAATTGTTGGCGAATAATTGCCTGAACACCATTGTATCAATCAGACAGAGATATTGCTTGCTCCGTCGTACCCTTGACCGATCAAAAAAGAAATGACCAGATAATAATTTTGAAGATTTTCCACTATAAGCTTTGCAAGAACATCACCTGGATTGTTAATACAGTAATGTTTGGTAAACTGCTGTATTAGAGATTTCAAGAGAAAAGATTTTATTCATACCAGTCGTGGAAAATCGATATAAAAAATTAAATTCAAAAGATTAAATGATTTGCCGAAATAATAATTTCTTTCAAATGAAATTGACTTTGTATTTTCCCTGTAGAATGAAAGTATAGAATGTACAATCCTTTGAGTACTTTTAAGACTTAATTCACGTTGGAAGTAGCTACTAAATTTCACATTGTGCTTCTTTAACTTTTTTGGTTCATGACTGGTTATGTTGAACAATTATCGATCCCAATGGGGGGATCTATCCCCCTGATCCCCCCTATCTACGCGGGTACGGTGGTGGATGCTTCATTTCGGTCAAATCTTACCTACAAAAACACTTTGTTTGTTTGGTCTCCACAGCTCTCAATTTGAAGAAGAATTTTTAAAATTTCTTATTGTTGTTCAAGCGTTAAGCACCTGGTCTCGTTTTCCAAAATTACGATACTCACTTTCTGTGAAGATTTCCAGCGAAAACAGCTGTGAATCTTAAAAAACCAAATGATTTAAAAGGATAACACTAGATGGCCACCCTTTATGTGTCCTGTGGTGTATTATCTATACCGTCTTTTTTGTCACCCGTTGTTGATTTATCTGCGGAGTAGGAAAATGTAAGTGAAGTTTTAAATGTTAATTCTAAAAATTGCAAATTTTCTTAGGGTTGTTGATAAGATCAACTTTTAAGATAGAATAGAATAACTTCATCCGTAATCTAAGCAAAATAAAAGTTTAAGTGTTGCAATAGAAATTATGAAAGCATTTGGTTGGCCTCAGACATGGAACAATTTCAAATCGGAAAGAGTTGCCGATGCTTTCTGAATGCAAAGCGGCGTTCCACACGAACTTACCGAAAAAAAGAAGAAGAACAGAATTTATGAATCCACATTAAATAAATTAAAAATGGCTGCCAAAGATTCAAATAAAGTGGTTTTAGTTTGGTGTGTCGTTACATTCAATATTTTGATATATAAAGAGTTTTTAGAAATATTAGACGTGTTTTATAGGATTCTATGTGCAGGTTTGCAAAAGATCGCAAAACATCGCACATCAGAAAACAACAGCGATTAGTGAACAACGATTATTGAACAGAGTGAACAACAGGGATTGTAGGTTAATGTTGTTTAAGTTAGTTAAGTTAAGTTAAGTTTATTGACTTCGTAAATATTAACATTTCATTTCATTACATGATTCTACTAAGTCTTATATGGTTTGGCCGAAGGCCGTCTACCAGGAATGTTGTTTATGGTTTATAGTTGCATTAGTCAGTAAAGGGTCATTCCACGCTCCCCGGTAACACCCGAAACGAACACTTTTCGACTCATAAAATTGTTAATCCTTATGCTGATATTTTTGCGTTTTAATTTTTTTTATTTTCTACGTATTTAAGCAATAAATAAAGCAACTTTATCTCAATTGTAAGATTTGAAGATTTTTGCAAAAGGATAAACAATTTTATGATAAACAATTTTATGAGTCGAGAAGTGTTCGTTTCGGGTGTTACCGTGGAATGACCCTAAAGCGTTTAATTGAGACTCATCACTGCGCATGCTATGAGACTCTCAATGAAACGCACCTATTGTTACGTTAATTATACACAGCGTGAGCCAGTAATTTTTCTCTACAATTGTACCTACTTGGGTTACCAACATTTAAAACAAAAAAAAAATAACAAAAGGCATTAAATCGATGTGGTTCTTGTTTCTCTATCCAGAAGAGGATTTTGCGAACATCTTTTCGAGACTCAACTGTAACTTGATAAAACTGGTTTTTTTATCGAATGCAAGGATGCTTAAGAAATTATTTGTTTTTTCCCTTCAAAGCGTCTTCCTATTTTATTTCGACAACAGTTTTATTTGTCTTTTTTAAAAGAAATAATTATAATTTTGACCCTTTTCAGCCATCAAACGATACTTGTGGCAAACAAAAAAGTTCAAGGCAGTTGCTTTGATTATTCTTTCCTCTTTTGTTTTCTTTTGTTACTTCCCCGAAGCAGTATCCGCATTTTCAAATGTCGAAGATTATATGTTGAAGTTGATAAGGCTTAAGGAAGAGAAAAGAAGAAAGTCTTGGCATTATTACTTTTTTCTATTTTTATTACCAACTAACTTAGAATAATCCTTTCACCAAAATGGCCAACATCATCATAAACTCGGCTTTAGATGAAAAAGAATAACCGTTGTGTTACGTAAATCCCCTTGCACTTACTGGCGAATCTGCACTGTAATAATCCTGCACTAAAAGGATGATTCATATAATCTTCTCTGTCCATCTTCTTATTCTGTGGCAAGTGTATAGGAGCATAACAAAATCCTTCAAAGGAAAAACGCGCTTGAAAAAATGTTTCCCGCATTTATGCGCCAAGGATTTTAAAAATTTCTTCTCGTTTTTTTTTTGTATTGCAACGCTTAGCTGATTCAATTAACGGGTGGGAAAAGAAAATAATACTCTGAGAATGTAACTCAAGCGTGAATTAAAAAGGAAAAAAGTGAAGTGACTTTGAAGTCCACCTGACATCACGATCCCCTCTTAGTGTTCAGTCTCATCTCTCTGAGGGATTTAATTTAACAGGTTTATTGTTAGAGAGGATACTTGAAGTCTGGATAAAAGGTCAGCTTGTGGCACCACCGATTTAATTTAAAAAAAAAAAGACAAAACACTAGACTGAGTATATTAAGCAGCACTGCTAAGGAATTTACGACTTATTTAATTCAAAGAACAGGGTTCGCCCACGGATCGCATTAAGGTGTGCGAACTGCGAATAAGAATCAAATTAAAATCCATACTTGGGTTGACAAACTCACTAGAGACCGAATGGAGAATAAAAAATTAATTTTGTACACGAGTAGGAGGGCGACAGGAGGACAGGATACACCGCAGGAATACAGGACATCAGTTCCAGTCTAAATGTATACATAGAAAGCGATAAAGTTTCTCCTTAAATTATTTGTTCTTGGGGTACAAAGGGAGTGTTGGTTCGTGTTCTCGTTGTACTGGCCTTGTTTCGATTTCCACTTTTTGCCTTCGAACGTGTAGATTTGCCTTTTTCTGCTGCTGCTGCTATAGCTGCTGTTGCCGCTACCGTCCTTATCCGTTTCGGTTGGTTGCTGTTCTATTTAACCAATTTCTATATCTACATTTGTTCCGGTTTCTAAGTATATTTTTCCTCGTAGTGTTTGAATAGGACACGTTTTCTATGGATTCCCTCCTCGAGAGGGAATAAGCTAGTGGTTTACGTTTTCTTTTTTCTTCTCTTCTATTTTTTGTAAGTATTTTTTGCTTAACCAAATTGATGTAGTATGCCAACTAGATTTAGGTAGGAGGACGAGTACAAGTCCTGGAACTATCGTTCGAACGAAGGATATTATAATGCAGGAAGGCAAATACATACCTACTCATATTTTTGCTGTAATTGCAGAGAGGCACTTAGAGGGCGTATGGTGGTGAATGGGATGATGATATTTTTATATTTAGATGGGGGAATAGGACGCAGGAATCGTTGCTTTCGTTATCCTAATTCGATTTGAGTTCGTTGTCAGAGAAGTTGAACAGATTTTAGATTTCCCTGAATGAGAAATTGTTGAATTGTCCTAAAGGTAGGATATTTTAGTAAGCAAAACTAGAGAAGATACGAAAATGTTGACGTGGGGGCATTTTGAGTATACATAATACTGTTGGTAGGTTTGAGTGACTTTACTGGATGAAAGCCATATTATTTTGTTGGCAATTACACAAAAAACAGCCTGCCTTAGGGGCTCATCGTTCTGGGGCATATTTCTTTTTGAACAATGTTGAGATTTCGAAACCAATTTTCTATTCTTTTTGTGTGCCATTGAGATTGAAGTCGGGATCTAAATAAATAAAAATTGTACGCCAATGTTAGACAGAAAATAACAAAGCTAACGACAAAGCAAATGTTATGTAAATGAAATCGCCTTAATGGCATAAGAAACTTTAAAATTTATTGAAAATGAGCATAAGCGAATAACGAGTCGTCAGGCGAGTGTCAGAGGTGTAACTTAATCAATAAAAGAACAGAGAACTTCTGAGTAGGTATTTGAAAAAAAAAAACCTGTCAATGTGTAAGGAATTAGAGCCTCAAAACGTTTTTATCACGAAGTGTCACAATCACAACACCTCTTAAAAACCGCAATCAAACTAAAATTGCCCCAAGTAATTTCAGTAAGAAGCTATTAAATTTCCCTTAATTGGAAGGGAAGAAGAAATTTTAGATATAACCACGTGATTAACTTAAAAAGTTGTTTGAAGTTTTATTTTATTAGGTTAAGTATTTATTAACTATTAAAACCGTCTGATGAATGAGGAGTCGTTAACTTCACTGTGAGTGAGGAAAGAACATTTAATTATCATAGCGTGCCACACTTTCTTGTCAAATTTGGTATTTTGGTTTTTTTGGTATTTCTGACTTTGGACTTAATATTTTCCTTGGACTTTTCTCTTATCTTCTTCTACTATCAGAATATTCTTTGTATTATTAGGGTTTTAAGGAAAAGAAAATTGAAGTAACTTTGCGCTCGATGACATTCGTTTGGCTTCTTATCGATAAATTATTCACTAGCGCCTGCTTATTGGCGGTTCTTTTTCGAAAGGATAGCTCAAAATCATTTTTATTTCCTAATTTTTTATTTACGGTTTGCAATTACCTCATATAAAAAACATAAGCTGGGGCCTGTAACACAAAGCTACAAGTTTAGAAGTCAAGAGTCACTTGTAGGATTATGCCCATTGCACTTGTAGAAGACAAAGCAAACTTGTAGCTTTGTGTTTCAGAAATGTCTTACACTTGTCCTAATTCGCTTGTATCACAGTTACTTGTAGTTTTGTGTTACAGACCCCAATAATCCATTCAGTTAACCACGCACCATGGGGGTCAACGAAAATTGGAGTTTCTTCAAATATGTGATCAATACTGGGTGATTCTAATCGCATCGACAAGTCCTTTTTCGGGTGTACGTCACAAGTATGGTGATCTCGAATAGATATTCTCTCCCACTTTGATATTTCTTTTACTGTCCCGGTGATCTCCATAGGATCAGCATACAAACTTGGGGGAATGGTTTATGGTATTACGAGTATCGCTATACTGACATTGTTATGTTATTTGACTAGATGTGATTTCTCCACCTTAGCCGCCTTTTATGACAAGCGCTACGGTGATATTCTAAGCCATGACTGCAAATCGATGGACATCAACAAACACATTAAAAAAAAAAAAAAAACTTCAAGATATTGGTTTTGGGCACCTTCCACTTTATATCACCACCTGAGACAAGATGTCCTGTACCAATACGCCGTCAAAAATGTCTTTAGCAGCAGCATTGCTGGGCATTGGCTCTTTGTGCATTGTTGTGCGTGAAAGGTAGAGCATTAAACATTCGGGACCGAAATTGGGCTGAAGGAAGAACTGATTCCCATTCCTTGCAAGGCGGGTTTGCTCTTTAAGTTTTGTAAGGGGAAGAAATCAATTGGCAAGTTCACTAGAGCACTGTTTGCATAAAATAACGATACAAAAAGAAAGAAAGAAAAAGAAAGAGAAAGAGAGAGAGAGGAGGGAGAGAGAGAGAGAGAGGAGAGAGAGAAGGAGAGAGAGATGAGAGAGAGACGAGAGGGAGAGAGCAGAGAGACAGAGAGACAGAGAGAAGAGAGAGAGAGAGAGAGAGAGAGAGAGAGAGAGAGAGAGAGAGAGAGAGAGAGAGAGAGAGAGAGAGGAGAGAGAGAGAGAGAGAGAGAGAGAGAGAGAGAGAAACAGACAGACATACAGAAAGTGTGTATGTGAGAGAGAGAGAGATGGAGAGAAAAAGAGGGAGAGAGAGAGACAGACATGACTAAATGACTATGTTCCAGGGATTCAACTAATCCTGTTATTAAACTGCCACCTATCAATTTAAAAGCCCTAATTTGAAGCCTATCAAGCAGGGGCAATGATGTTTAAGGAGCAAACATGGGAATTGTGCTCTTGTTTTGGACTTATGAAGGCTTTAGAAATTGCAGGCAGATTAGAAGGTATGAACAATTTCTTGTATCCTGGTATTGGCCTCGGTCCTGGATCTATGGCTCTGGTACTGGTCCCTGGTCGCTTATTTCTGGTCCATGGTCACTTTTCCTTCCCGATCTCTCGGCAACAAGCAGTATCAATTAAATAATTAAGATTGTTACTATTATTACCCTAAGTGAACTTGAAGTTTTTTCGGAAAGGTAAAACTAATAAAAACTAATAGACAGCGCCTCTTCCAACCCTATCATGGTGAGAAATTGAGAGACCTAAAATTTTTTGCCAAGCCCGAACGGTTAAGTGAGAAAGTCCTCTTCATGGCAGTTTTAATACTCTCGTAAAACCTTTCTCTAAAAGAGAAACCCATGGATGGATGTTTTTGGGATTAGAACCTTAAACTCCAACATAACAAACCTGCTGACTATTACGTCATGGGAATTGCAAAATTGAAAACTGTTCGCTGCAAAAAAGCATTTTGCCATAGCCCGACATACTAACCATTACAGATTAGGAACGGGTGCAAAGTTGTGGAAATTTTAGAGAAAAAGGAAAATGCTTACAAAAACTGCACTTGCTACAACTTCCAGATTATATTTTCGTGTGCCCGGAGATGCCACTTGCACCCTTATACGTAAATACTTTAGTCCTCTTGCATAGTGACACAGTGCTCAAGTTAGAAATTTCTCAAACTTTTTTTCAGTGTTCGACACCGATCGCCCGAAGTGCTGAGGTTCATACCTGAACTACTAATTGTAAAAAATGTATTAGCCATTCTAATTTGTAAAGTGCCAAATGACAAATCCGAAGCGGTATAAAACATGAAAATCATTCTGTTGCTACTCAAAATCATTGAATGAATTATCCAATGACTCATTCAATAAAACATTGAGTGACTCATTGGACGACACATTAAATGATTCATTGTATATGAAACATTAGATTTAGCATTATAAGCAAACGAGCTGAATTGGCACTCCCGCTTCTAACATTCCGTTTTTTTTTCTTGTCTGTTCCCAATCTACACGCTTTTAAAATAGACTATGATTTGATTAGAGTCCTTTTAAGTAGTTTTATTACACAGATGGAAACATTACCTATATTCAGAATAAAGCCAACAAAGGGAATTGAACTTGTTTTGCTGGTCCTTAATTTCGTTTAACTGCTCACTCATAAACAAAAATTCTGGTTTGCGCACTAATAACTTGCCTGTAACAACTTTTAAGAAGTTTTAGGTCCCTAGTAGGGGAACTCCTAGTAGTAGTAGAGACTAGTAGTAGCAGGGACTAGTAGTAGTAGACCTAGAAGTAGGGACTCCCTATACTCACACAGACAGCTGCCACATTTTGATTTAACTGATCCATCAGTTCAGCTTAACAAGACATTATAAATACGTTTTCAGAACTGCGATTGTTCGTAGTTGTTGTTCAGTAAATTGCTACAAAAATCCAGCGCTAGAGAAGGAATGTTTTTGAAACTCTTTGTCTAAATAGTAGATTTTTGCTTTCCTACTTCGAGATCGAGTGGCAGAAGCTGGTTTCTGATATCGGTGGACACAGAACCACAATCCGGGTCTTTCAGCTAAAACGAGACAGCAAAAGTCTGATTTTGGAAGCAGCTATAAACGGCAACAATCATGTGGCTGTACCATCGACACTCGGGATCCACAGCCTCCACTGTCCCTCGAGATCTAGTCGATAGGATGTGGCTGACAACATAAATAACTACCGTCTAAGAACCGCAACCCACGAAGCAGCCAAGGTTTATGAACAAATGTGTCTTCAGATTTCAATAGTCGATTGAGTATTGACTCGTATGATATTCGCGTTGAGTAAATTTTTTAAGAATATTGAAGGCCTTGGCGACCTTTTTCAATGAATAGATATGATGCACGTTATTATCAATTCCTTAGTTTTTTTGTAGATATTTTATCATTTGTGAGCTCTCATCGTAAAAACGACCTAAAAGAAACTTATCCTTCTATAGCTGGCACTATAGGAAGTGGGCTTTTCTTTTTCATGATCAGCAAACAATGCTGCGGCTCAACACTTCGACCATTTATTTTTTCATCCCTGTCACGTAGATCAGCTGGTGCATCATCTTTTCAAGCTAATCAACTGCATTAAGAAGCTCTGCATCAAGACCATCGGTACCGGAAGCCTTTTTTTGATTCAAATTAACGTATATCCATGCTAAGCCCTAAACTCAACCTTACTTTCCTACGTCTTCACTGCGCAGAGTGTGTATAGAATGAATCAAAACATACAGCTGGTTTTTTATTCTATGCAAATGGATGCCAGAGCTCCTTCCTTCAAAATGCTTTGCTAACTCAGTATATGTAAACAGTATTTTTTTAAATGGTCTCTTCATATGCTCATTTCGTTATCTACACGTTAACACAAACATGGAATCAAAGGCACTGTCATCTTCATCATCATTTAAACGAAGAACAACAAAAGGAAATAAGGACATCAATCACCACTTAACAGCTGATTTCAGGAAGACGAAACACAAACAGAAAAAAGCTATTGAACTCATCACGTCCCTAATGACAGTCGAAATCATGACATCACGACTCCTTTTCATTTGCTTTTTGTTATTGGCTTCCATTTCCAGTCAGATACTACTTGTGGTTCACTTTATTTGCCAAGGCAAAGCAAAAAAAAAAACAAATCAACCCCGGAAACATCACATTTAAGGGATGAAAATGCAAAGTTGTTCAGATGCTGCTGTGCTTGTAAACTCGATACGGTATACAGTCGCTATTTTAGTAGGGACTAAAAGAGTCTTACTATTGGGACGCAATTTTCGATGATGGCCTGGGTTTTATTCCATAGACGAAAGTAGCAAGAAGAAGTTCTAAGGACTTGAAAAGAATTTTGTCGGAATATGCAATTTTGTATCAAAAAAAAAAAAAAAAAGAAGGAGAAAAAAGAATCTGTCGAAGAATGTGTTTGGTATGGTTTGTCTTATCAATTTACATTCCGTATCCAGGCAAGACTTGAAGACTTTTTCGGGGGTGTTTTGATGTTTGAGTTTGAGTTTATATATACCAGTCATTTAATTTGTCTAGTGATGTTGCTGTTCAGCGGGTATATTTAATCTCATTCGTTAAATTTAATTCAAAATTCAAATGAATGTGCTCATTTTCTCAGCAAACTTTTATAATTCGACTTTGGAAGAACGTAGATTGTTCTTAAATGCGGGTCGCGACACACAAAATACACCAATCTATGCTCATAACTAGAATTACAAAACCTTTTGTTGGAAAAAATACTCCATCGCCAATCTGTTCCAAAGCATTTCATATCAATTGCCCAGGGGCTGCTAGGCCATGTCTATCCCTCTCTCTCTCCTCTGACAATCGCATATTGCGCCCAATTCCAAACTAATAGTTTTTCAATTTTAAAAAAATTTACATTTTTTATTTTTATTTTATAAATAAAAGTTTTGAAATCGAAAACAAATATGTGTGTTGGCGTTTTTGCAATTTGGCGCTGAAAAGTTAAGCTCACTGAACTGGCATTGGAGAATGGAGATAGTAAAGCCATTTATTTCGATTTAATGGCAGAGCAACATATTTTGTTGGATTTAATTGAGTTCTACGGAAGGCTAGTGAAGCGAAATTGAAAGGAGAATCTCACCAAAACAATAATTGAGCCTTGGCTTAGCATTGCCTTCACATAGTATGAGTTGCTGTTCGTTCATTGGATAAGGTGTTCCTGGCAGAAATAATCTTAACCCTCGTTTACAAACCGGCAAAAGTCGTGTCCACCCGAACTGGGGTCCAAATGGACCCCACGATTTTTTGTTCGAAATTTTTTTGATTTCTGACTTATATTGTTCAGTTATAGTTCTTCTGGCTATTGTATGAATTGTTTCTAAGTATTATACATAGCAGGGATAAAGAAATTTAAGCAGAGATGTCATTATGCAGGTATGTAGGAGGTCAGATATAAAATTTTTCAATTTCAAAAACGATGAAAATTGCCTAGTTTCGCAAATCTGGGATTCCCGCTTATCATTTTCGATATGTCTTTTGTACGTAATTACTGATTGTAAAATTCATCCACATCAATTGTTCCTGGCAGGTATGCCTATCTCAAAAAAAATAGTCATTAGTTCAGTTTGGTCAAGTCATCAAATAATTTTATGACCTGAAAAGGATTGAATTTCCCCAATACATGCCAATCAAGCCTGCCATATATGGCTTGAAGTTTAGGTGGCTTAGTGAAAGCTCAAAGGGCTATCCACTGAAGTTTTCTATCTACACTAGTAGCTCTGACCAAAGTACAGGACTTGGTCGTGGATATGATATGATGCTGATGTCGTTTATGCCATCATATTTCAATTCTGGACGCAACCTCACTATTGATAATTTCTTTACGTCGGTGGATTTGGCATTGAAGTTGCTGGATAAGAAGATCACTAATCTTGGCACGATTCGGAAAAACAAAAGAGATTTGCCTAGACCTTTTGTAACGAAGGAGGTTCTTGATGACCAGAATGAGCCTGTAAAGGTCAATAACAAAAAGCAGTATCGTCCAGTCCACTCATCCATTTTTGGATTTTCTGGAAAAATGGCGTTGGTGAGTTATGTTCCGAAGCCAAACAAACAAGTGGTATTGCTATCAACACAACATAACTGTGAGAAAGCCACTTCCGGTCATCAAAGTAAGCCTGCAATGATACTGGATTATAACAGCACCAAAGGTGGAGTCGATGTATTCGACCAAATGGTCTCAGTTTATTCATGTACACGCAAAACAAATCGCTGGCCGATGGTTGTATTCTACAACTTACTGGACGTAGCAGCCCTAGCAACTGTTATCATTTTTACAGAAGTGATAAACTCATCGAACTAGCGGAGGAACTGGTTGAGTTAGAATTGAATAACCGTTCCCAACCTGCAACACAATCTGGCATTGGAAAATCTGCATTGGATGCTCTCTGTATTTTGGGGAGAGTTCAGGAAAAACAACCAACAGTCCCTGAAAGGTTCTCTTGTAAAAGAAGCAGATGTCACCTTTGCCCAAGAGCAGATGACAAGAAAACCAGAACCACCTGCGATGGATGTGGCAGATGTTGTTGCCCTTGCCACACTAGAACCTTATGTGTTAAATGTCTCCCGAAACTGCCCACAACTTCAAGTTAAATTCTTCTAAACATAAACTAGGCTGCTTTAAAAAAAAAATAATTATTTATTAGAAAAAATATGATTTTTCATAGAATTTCAGTACTGGGGCCCAAATGGACCCCAGTTCGGGTGGACGGGTTCTTTTCACAAAAAAATCGCAGAAAAATCTGTAAACATCTGATAGTCGTTTCAACTTAAGAAATGAATAAAAAATTGAATTTTGTTCACTGAGTAAAAATCCCATTTAAAAAAAATGAAAAACAAAAAAGTTATGAGTGTTCAAACATGCTCTGGGGTCCAAATGGACCCCAGTTTGTAAATTAGGGTTAATCAAAGGAGTTGTTCTTTGAAACATTCGTTTAAATAGGGTTCACAATTCTTGCTGTGTTTTGGTACATATTCGAATAAGACTTACTTAAAGGCCTTGAGACCTTGCATATTGGCTTTTTGGAATATTCTTAAAATCTATCCTTTGAGCACGGCAATACCAACACCGTTCGTTGTCTATTTTCTGCAAGATGAAGTATTTGGAGTGAACTTTTCCACTTCCTCAGAGCTCCTACCACGATCTTGTTACCGAAGAATTTGCATTTAAATTGTCATTAACTTCTATTGGACAATGGACGTTGTACTATTACAAAATTATGTGCAGTAATGGGACAGTTGATATTTTGATATATAAAGGGACATTTTATGTCACGGAATCTTTTACAAATCGGTAATCAGAAAAAAGTCACACAAAATCTCCAAAGATTATAAGTTATGACTTAGTTCAAGGATTCCCAAGCTATATAGAGATCCTTTTTCCAAAATGAACTGATACCTTAGAGCCCCATTGCCAAATTACTTTAAAAATCATGTCTCTAGTTTTTTAATTGCAAGTTTTGCCGTGGGCGTCGCGTCGTGCAGAAAGAAAATTTTGTAATAACAATAAAACATGATATAAAGATGATAGAGAAATCGAAAAAAGTGCATCCTCCAATTCTCTCTGTATGTCTATCTATCTGTGCCACTTGAAGGACATACATTGAAGGATTTTCTTCAAAATTAACAATTATTTTTAGTTAGGGTTTCTAGATTTTGAAATAACGGTACCTGCTAACTTATTTTTTCCAAAAGCGGCTCCAAGGATTTCAATAGAATTTTGTGTGAGGAATTAGGTTTTCCTATTAGTATTTAAAACTTACTAATTTTAGTTGGTTACCTAATTGAATAATTTATTTCTACTCAAAGTCATGCAATATTACCAGGCACGAAATTCAATAAACGTGAAGTATAATTCATAACTTTCAAGCGGTTTAATTTTTTCGTCAAAATGTTTGCAACCACACTGAAGCCTGTTCTTTTTCAACCAAATATGATGATGGAGAAACGATGAAATTTTTTTTCAACAATGTTCTACAATGTTTCAATGCTGCGCTGCAATCAGAAGTTCTGATAGATTTCTTTGAACTTTTGCTTAAGCTCTTCGTCAGTTTTGAGAGTGGTCGACTCTTCTTGCATTATCGCATTGGGTGCTTCCGTAGCTGTCATACTGTACGTACGGATTTATTATCTACTCAGAAATTTGTAGATTCATAAGATCCTCAAACCTATTGGTAAAATCTTTGTGTAGCGCGTCCAAGTCAGTGACATATGATAAAACAACATCGTCTTGAAGGATTTCTGATGATATTGACAAATGTGGAAACTGTTAGTATTCTTTCCCGCTTAAATTTTGCTTATAAAGAATTAGTTTTCAACATGTCTGCGTGTTATCCCAGCAGGAGCAGAGGCAAAAATGTTTTTCCACGGTGATACCATTTCGAAATGAATTGGCAAGTCCTCCGTTAGTAAAATCATTCTTCATAAATCCCCTTTCTCTCTTCTATACATTCTTCGGCAATTCCTGACAGTATGTACACTTTAATAAAAGTCTTGGGTAAAGATCAGTAAAGAACTTCATGAGTTTCTTGACATTAGCTAGCTTTTTAAGGGACATTTTGTTTTATGGTGGAGCTCCGTCAAGTAAGCAATATTAATAAATAGTTGAAAGCTTCTTTCAAAATGGCTTATCCATAGTGGTGAGGCCGCTAAAGGCTTTTATGTTTATGTCTTGTTTTTAGTAGCTTACTACCCTCACCCAACTTACGAGGGAGCGTTTTTATATTCGCGGAATGAGGGGGTTAGAGGGGGGTGACTATGCTCATTATAGTCGTACCGAAATCAGATACTCATAATTAATATAAATACGAGGTTTCATTGTTCTTAGACAATTTGTCTTCGAGCTATAGTCAACCAAGCAACATAATCTGGAGTAAAAAGTGAAATACGGAGAAAATCGAATATAGTGCCGTAACAAAGTTCTTTACCAAGCAAGAAAAATCAGTTCAGACCATACTGAATGATCATCCTGTCATGTCTAAGGTCAGCGCAAGATGGGTGCCGAGAATGCTCACGCCGCGCCGCCGCAAAAATAACAGCGCGTAGAGTGTTCACATGCATTTTTGGACCTCTGCAATGAAGACAAGGATCGTGTATTGAACCGAATTGTTAATGGAGACGAAACTTGGGTTCATCATTATGAGCCAGAAAATGAAAAAAGAGCTTCGGGGTAAGAAATTTACCAATGATGATGAAGATAAATTAATTGAAAGATCTGAAAAATGTATCCGTCTTGCAGGTGAATATATTGAAAAGGAAAAATAATTTGGTTTTTTTATTTCCACCCTATATCCCCCATTCCGCGAATATAAAAACGCTCCCTCGTATCTCGAAGCTTTGACTTAGGCTTCTAAGCGTCTTTTTTATAGTTCACGACAGCCCAGTCCTTTCCAAAGTGAAAACTGTCATGGTTCTTAAGAACAGTACTGAAGGTATTCTTCTGATGAAGTGATGATATCTTTCTCCCTATATACAAGGTGTCCCGTAATTCGTGTTACATTCTCTGGTATGTGATTCTTGGTCATAATCTAAGAAATAAATCGTATCGCAGGGAGGTTCCATCTCCCTTCATTTAGGCAGGAGAGGTAATTTAGTAAAAACTGGCATAATTACAAAAAAAAAAAAAAAATAGCTGACTACTATCGAGGCAACTTCCTGGGCTATCAGTCTCGAGAAAGGTATAAAGAGTAAGGTATTCCTTACTTTGATTTTTTTTCAGATTCTCATGTTGTAAATCCAAACATGTCTTGAATAAAATTCTTCTCCAGGTTGATTTTGCTGCAGACGAAAAACTTTTTCCATTGTGTCCTCTTTTGGATTGTTCATTAAGCCAGAATTGAACTCCGCAAAAAAAATTTTTATATTTGGACAGAATGCATGAGGGGTTTCCTGCTTCTCCCTAAGTGTCTGATAGACTGATATGATCCTCATTGCTGAACATAATTTTTCGTTAAAACAGCGGATTTTCATATGGCTTTTCGAAGGTCCATTCACCAAAAATATGACGTTGTAATAGGTCATTCGGCTTCAGTTCTTGTAGAAGTTGAATTTTATAGGCTTTCAAACCCAAACCGACACTTAAAATTATCCATATGGTTGAGTAACACATGCCTAATTGCTGATAATGTTGAAATGAGTTGACATTTCACGATATTCTCTTCGGAACGCACTGTACGCATGCGAGTCGATGCGATGGTTTGATGTCCAACAAAGTAGATCTCGTGCGAAACTTGGTGAAAGCAGCACGAATTTGTTGAATCGCCAGGTGTGACGAGGACGATCATAATATGGTCCTAACAAACGATGCACGTTTTTCACAGAGCACGAATTTTGATAGTAAATTTGAAAAGTTAACAGTCGTTGCTCTTTTGTAAGTCTTTCTTTGATGAAATGACGTATTATACTGAAAACTTTTCACTTTAACAGATGAAGTTTGGACGTCATTACCAACCAGTGCAGCCCACCTGAAGAAACAAACTCTAAAAAATCGCACTTTACTACCTGAGCCAGTTGTTTCCTTTTTCTGTTGGATTGTGTTTTCGACTTAAGGGGCTCTACTAGTTTCTCATTTTCAAAAAATTGATTTTTTTTCATTTTTCGATAGGTAAACATCTCAAAAATGATGTCCTAAAATATTGGAATGATATCATGGATATTTTTAAAATGGCAGAGTATGAAGAGAAGCATCTCGAGCGCTCAAACTCCACCCATCCCAACGCGGCGGGGCGCCCGACAGCTGCTTTGTCCTTAGTGTCCTACAATTCCTTGTATTGCCTGCGGCTTTAATTTTTGAATGCTCAAGGACATCTAGATCCTTTGTACTCCCTCCCTTTTAGTTGAATCGAAAACTGCTCCGAAAACCTTAAACGTGTTTTTCTCAAAACTGTATTTTTTCAAATTTGCCGCAGCTGTAACTCACGCAAATATTAACGAATCATCTTGAAATTTTAACTGCATTTTCTCCATATGTTTTTACATACAGCCATTTACAACTTTAACGATCGGATGAAAATTGTAATTTTGGCAGCGATCGAAAGACGAATTTTTTGGTGAAATTTGGACTTTTTTTTTTAAATTGCTGCCATTTTGTCAATTTTCAATTTTTCACTATAATTATTGATGGCTGTATGGGAAAAAGGGTCTACTTTAACGCCATTTTTTTATTTTCCAGTTACAGGTACCAGAAAAATTCAAAAAAAAGGGGCAAATTGAAGTCTTCTAATTTCAAGGAGTTCAAGAAATGGTCCATATCTCTCTTGGATTTCAATATTTTAACTCGAAATTTCGTGACAATATACATGAATATATGTTTTTATTATAAACTCCTACACAACTACAGAACATTTGAAGCTATAGTTTTTTTTTACACGCCTTCAAAAAATCACCTCTATTTGAGCTAGAGAAACTAGTGCTTGTGTTTGCTTAAGCCTTATATAGTTGAGCAAGGGTTTGCATGCACCAGATAATTTTTCCGTTCCAGAATGATCCTAATGACTCTTAGCTTCCAAAATTAAACTTTCTTTGCCCTCACACAAAAAGTGTAATTTTAAATGTTTCAATTAAAAATTTAATGTAGCAAATTGACGGCAGCCGAAATGAAGATGCTTCGGATGACAGCAGGAGTAACAAAGCTTGATCGAATTAGAAGTACTAAGATCCGTGGAAGCCTTCATGTCAAAAGTACCATCTTGGACAAAATTCAGCACGACCGGCTCAGTTGGTATTGTCATGTTCAAAGGAGAGGTCCGCAGAACCCCGTCCAAAAGGCAATATCGTACAACGTTTGCGACGAAAAAGAAAAGGCAGGCCAAAACACTCCTGGTACAAGCAAATGCAAAAACAGCAGCATTTGGTTGGCCTCAGACATGGAACAATCCAAAACCGGGAGGCTTGCCGACGCTTTCTGAGGTCAACGCGGCGTACCCCACAGGCGGATCACTAGTGTGAAGCAGAAAAGTGGGAGAGTTGTGATCGCTTCAAGATCACTACTCGTAACGCCGGAAATGGAAAGAAGAAAAGAATTAAAAATTTTATGTGATTTTGGATCTTCCCATAGATTGAAATAAGAAATTGTTAAGGTGCAGCAAACATGGGTGGGTCAGGGCCTAGTATATTCCTCTCAAACAAAAAAAGGAAATACATTTTTCTACTGACTACTTATGGTTACTTTTGAAAAGACTTTTTATGACGGTATGACTCTCGACAGACTTGAGAATCTTTTTCCAGAGTCGAAAACACGTTTTAGGATCGTACTAGGACTTGAACCCCGGGCTCCAAAGCAAAGTTCGACACTGGGGTCCATTTGGACCCCATGTTTGAACACTCATAATTTTTTGTTTTTAATTTTTTTTTAAGTGAGATTTAGTGAACAAAATACAATTTTTTTTTAATTTCTTACGTTAAAACGATTATCAGATGTCTACCGATTTTTCTGCGATTTTTTTGTGAAAAAAAGTCATCCACCCGACCTGGGGTCCATTTGGACCCCACTACTGAAATTCTATGAAAAATCATATTTTTTCTTATAAATAATTATTTTATTAAGTAACATAGTTTATGTTTAGCAAGGATTTAACTTGAAGTTGTTGGCAGTTCCGGGAGATATTTTACACAAAAGAAAAGGCAACAACGTCTGCCACATCCATCGCAGGTGGTTTTGCTTTTCTTGTTGTCTGCTCTTGGGCAAAGGTGACATCATCTGCTTCTTTTACAAGAGAGCCTTTCAGGGACTGTTCTACTAATACTTCTTGAACTCTCCCCAAAATACAGAGAGTATCCTATGCAAATTTTCCAATGCCGTATTGTGTTGCAGGTTGTGTACGGTTATTCAGTTCTGACTCCATCAGTTTTTCCGCTGGTTCGATAAGCTTATCACTTCTGAACAAATTTTTGTTTCTTCTATAGGTGGATTGAAGTGTCGTAAAATGATGACAGTTGCTAGGGCTGCTACGTCCAGTAGGTTGATGAATACAACTATCGGCCAGCGGTTTGTTTGACGTGTACATGAATTATATCGATACCATTTGATCGAATACATCGACTCCACCTTTGGTGCGGTTATAATCAAATATCATTGCAGGTTTCCTTTAATGAAACATAACGGAACATAACTCACCAATGCCATATTTATTATGAAAATCCAAAAGCGGATGAGCGTACCTACTGGACGAAATTGCTTTTTGTTATTGGCCTTTACAGGCTCATTCTGGTCATCAAGAACCTCCTTCGCTACAAAAGGTTAAGGCACATCTCTTTTGCTTTTCCGGATCGCATAGTGCCAAAAATGGTGATCTTCTCATCCAGCAACCTCAATGCCAAATCCTCCGACGACGTAAAGAAACTATCAATAGTGAGGTTGTGTCCAGAATTGAAATATGATGGCATCAATGATATCACCACATCATACCTACGACCAAGTCCTGTACATTGGTCAGAGCTACCAGTGTAGATAGAAAACTTCAGTGGATAGCCCGTTGAGCTTTCATTCAGCCACCAAAATTTCAAGCCATATATTTGGTAGGCTTGCTTGGCAAGTATTGGGGAAATTCAATCCTTTTTGAGGTCATAAAATTGTTTGATGACCTGAACAAACTGAAATAATGACTATTTTTTATTGATAGACATACCTGACGAGAACAACTGATATGGATGTATTTTTCATTCAGTAATTACCTAAAACAGACATATCGAAAGGGATAAGCGGGAGTCCCAGATTATCGAAATTATGCAATTTTTACCGATTTCGAAATTGAAAAATTTTGTTGATAACCTCTTACATACCTACATAATAACATTTCTGCTTAGATCTCTATATCACTGCAATAAAAAATATTTAGAATGAATTCATACGATAGCCAGAAGAATTATAACTGAACAATATAAATCAGAAATCAAAAAATTTTCAAAGAACAATCGTGGGGCCCATTTGGAACCCAGGTCGGGTGGACACGACTTTTGCCGGGTCGTAAAGGAGGGTTAAAAGGTGTTTTATCAAAATTATTGACTAGGTATTCAAAGTTTATTGACCACAATGTTGTCTTAGAAAACTCCGAGGTTTATTTACTTGAAAGCGATATCGCTACTTTCAATAGCGCGAATATGTGGAAATTATTGCGGTGAGTTTTTTGGCCGCGAAGTTTGATTGGAAACTTCACTCGTAGATATCATTTGCATCCTGTTACAGCTCAAGGACCTGACGTAGAAAACCAATACCTTCGATATTTTGGGATATTTTTTTAAGGTGGCTTTCAAAAATGAAAAAAAAGGATATTTTTGAAGACAATCCCATCGACTATTCCTTGTGTGGGAAATTGATACTACCAACACTTGACCCGGAATAACTTTTTTTAACTCCATTCAGAGTCCTTTTCCTTGTTTCGTAAAATCATTACGTGTAAATTAAATCCTTAATATTCTTTTATTCACGGTGTTGAGCATTGGCATTGGCTGAATTGTAAAAAAATTAATTTTGCATAAATTGAAAGCACTTTGTATAGGATTTTCAAGATATTTGCTTCTTTGGTTAAACTTCACACACAGGATAAATTCACCTACTCGCTTTGCTTAACTACAGTAAACACTCATAAATATAAATCTCCACAGAATCAATATTTTTATTGTGACACACACCATGGCCTAGTTTATTTAGGTGATTTCCGCGTCTGGCATTGAATAAATACCGCAGCTACGAGCATTTTATAAAAGTCGATTTACAACAGGGTGCGCTAAGCAGCAGTGAAACTGAGTCAGTCAAGGGATAGGCTTGGAAAGGACAATGGTGAGGGTGGGATTTTCGCCACCATGTTTCCACCATGTTAACATTGAAAATATTTGCATAAAATTCCTCTGAGATTCTATTTTCAGTTATGTAATACATTTTCAGTCCAATAACATTGAAGGGATTTCCCTACCATGTGCGGTTGTAGCTTTGGTTGGGGTAAAAGGCAGGGCTTGGGGTTGTTATAGAAGAATCACCGCCTTGGGAGAATGGAAGGAGTAAAGCAACACTTCCTTCATCCATGTGACAGAATGTTATTCAGGTGCTCTTACTCGATTTGTGGCTGATGTGGCAGTTAGCACACTTTAGTGAAACAAAACCTCATACACTTTTTACGTGAGTGTATTTGTGTGTGTGTATGTATGGGTGTGCCTGATAAACTGTATCTTTGTGGTAACAAAGGTGCCGTGACTGTGAATGCGGTGTACCCACTGCCACTATACGCCTCCGCACATCTTGTGTGTGTATGTATGAGAGTGAGGAGAGTGGAGTGTGTTTAATGGTTTCAAGTGAAGTACCTGTGGTCTTAGCTTCTGTTGTTTTATGGTAAGATATGATGTTTTAAGGACTATTGCCTTGTAATATAATCTTCCAAGGAATTCAATGCGATAAATCTACCAAAACACACACAACCGTACGGCTTTAAAAGATTTCGTAGGTTATTAACGTTGGATGATGGCGCAATTGCAAATCTAGCTTAAGAGTTGTACAATTGCCTACATTACGATGTGATTTAATACTAATGTTGGAACATTTGCAATGAGGGATGAGTAATAAAATCTCTGGCAGAGAAACAAAAAAAAACCTCTTAAATTAGAAGAGATGTTATTGTACTCGAGACTAATGTGAATCATTTGTACATAGCGATAATTTGGAATGTTTTAAGAGTGTGTCACCGTGGAAATTTTTTACATTAAAAGTTTAATACGTTAAAGGTGTGACGTGTTCTTTTTTCTTATGAATAAGCTAACAAACATGGTTATGATATGATTCTACTACTTCTGCCGCATCGAAAGATGATCCAAGGTAATTGAGGATAAGCTTAGGAAAAAATTCAGCCATGACTTAAGCTCCATCATTCTTCAGCCGATGTTATTACTCACTCATAAGCTACACCTAAATTAATGAGCTGGGGTACCCCAAGGAAGCGTTATAAGTCCAACTGTATTTATTGATATCAAAAAGAAGATTTTCTACTCTTATTTCAAAATTTTTCTGTGAAAATGTTTATGTTTGACAACCGCTGGCTTACAAAACTAAACTAGACACGTGCACCCAAGAGGACCCTAGCGTCCATAGGTTTTTCTTAAAACCCACCTCTGTCTATCAACTCCTACTCTCACCTCCACGTGGTGAACGTTGGGTGCCTAGTACCTCAACTGGAGATTGGGTCTCAACCCTAGTGGAAGGTTGTTGGTGGCAGCAAACGAGAGAGAGGGGGAGAGGTGTTCCCACTAAAGCACCTCTTCTTTCATCCAGACGGCAGCGGAGGAATTATCTAGATGGAATCAACGGTGGCGTCTACAGTTCCAGTATTTTTATTATTCCGGCTCCCCATCTTTGGAGTTATACAAGGATCTGGCCCTCCAGGTTGGGGGTCGTGCTGTCGGGGTCACTTCTCGGCCACGAAAAGAAATCGTTAGTTGCGAAGCACCAACAAGCCTCGGATACGGACGGATTTACTGATGACGAACCTAGCAAACGAAAAACGGACAACGAACTTCGGATCTGTACGTGGAATGTTAGGTCCCTTAATAGACCACGTGCAGCCGAACAATTAGCGGAAGCCCTCAACTGCTACAAAGCAGATATTACTGCTATCCATGAAATGCGATGGGATGGACCAGGTAGACGCAAATTAAAAGACTGCGATATCTACTACGGCGATTGCTACCGAGAACAAAAGCAGCGAGTGTTTGGATGTGGATTTGTTGTTGGAACTAGACTCAGGCAAAAAGTCTTGAGTTTCAACTATGTGAACGAGCGCATAGCAACAATCCGCATCAAGGCTCAATTCGTCAACATAAGCCTCATTTGCGCACACGCCCCCACAGAGGAAAACGATGAAGACACCAAAGACGTATTCTACGAGCTCCTGGACAAAACATATGAGCAGTGCCCTGGCTATGACATTAAGATTGTTCTAGGAGATTTTAATGCTAATCTAGGAAGAGAGGATATCTTTGGTGGAATAATCGGAAGATACAGTGCAGGCTGTATTACAACACCTCCGATAACGGATTCAGGCTGATCGATTTCGCTGCGGGGTGAGATGTTCTGGTAGCTAGTAAAACATTGACTCGGACCACTACCTTGTTGTAGCCAAGGTACGACTGCGAATATTCCGATCCAAGCCAAAACAAGGAAATACTGTGAGAAAATTCGACGTTGGACGATTACAATCGCAAGAGATCGCCAAGTCCTTTTCCGATCGAGTCTCTTACAACCTCTTAAGGAGTCCTATGCCGCCAGCATCAAGTATAGAGAACCAGTGGCAGCACTGCCAATCAGCCATCAGAGATGCCGCCTCTGAAGTGCTGGGTTTCACACGGCCACCACAACGAAACCCCTGGTTTGACGACGAATGCCGGCAAGCACATGCAGCTAAACAGGAAGCATACAAAGCGGCGCTGCACAAAAAGACTAGAACTGCTTACGAGCTCTACAAGCAGAAGAGGAGAGACGAACACCGGCTTTTCAGACGGAAAAAGTGAGAGCATGAGAAGCGCGTGATCGAGGAGATAGAAGGGTGCCACAGCAGGAATGAGGTTCGGAAGTTTTACCAAAAGGTAAAAACAACAGCCTCGGGCTATAAGCGGCGAGTCGAAGCCTGCAAAGACGATCAAGGGAACATCGTGGTGGAACCGCATTCAATACTGAGGATATGGAAAGACACTTCTCCAAGCTCTATAACGGCGATGATGAACCCAATTCTGCTGTTAGAGAGATAGAACCATTCGATTTAGGCGACGTAGACCAACAATTCCGCCAACCCGACCTGAATGAAGTGAAAACAGCAGTATCCAAGCTAAAGTCCAACAAAGCTGCTGATGGCCTCACCAGGCGATGACCTGGTCAGGAGTATGCACCAGCTCATTTGCAAAATATGGTCGGAAGAAAGCATGCCCGATGAATGGAACCTCAGTATTGTTTCCCCGGTCCTCAAGAAAGGAGACTTTCTGAACTGCGCCAACTACAGAGGTATCAGTCTTCTTAACATCGCGTACAAGATCCTCTCTGCCGTACTGTGTGAGCGTCTGAAGCCATTCGTCAACAACCTGATAGGTCCTTATCAGTGCGGCTTTAGACCAGGAAAGTCCACCATAGACCAAATCTTCACACTACGGCAGATCTTGGAAAAAACCCAGGAGCTTCAAATCGATACCTACCACCATTTTATCGATTTTAAGGCCGCATGACAGCATCTATAGAGAGGAGTTATATAGAGCCATGTCTAGTTTTGGCATCCCTACCAAACTTGTCCGATTGTGTAGGATGACGATGGAGAACGCACGCTGCTCCATCAGGTTCGGAAAAGATCTCACCGATACATTCGATATCAAAAAAGGTTTTAGGCAAGGCGATGCGCTGTCATGCGACTTCTTCAACGTCGTTCTTGAAAGAATAGTGCAAAACTTCCACGTCAACACAAGAGGCACAATCTTTCAAAGATCCGTTCAATTGCTCGGATATGCCGACGATATTGACATAATTGGAAGAACGCAGCGTGATGTCAATGGCGCGTTTATGAGCATTGAGACGGAAGCGAAGAAGATGGGTTTAGTGGTCAATGAGGGCAAGACCAAGTATATGCTGTCATCAAGAAAGGACACCCAACACCAACGTCTTGGACAGAACGTCACGATAGACAGCTATAACTTTGAGGTAGTTAAGGACTTTGTCTACCTAGGCGCCGCTATTGATTCAGACAACGACACCAGCGCTGCAATCAAACGAAGAATAACTCTTGCCAATCGCTGTTTCTTCGGACTAAGAAGGCAATAATTGAGTAGTAAAGTCCTCTCTCGAGCAACTAAAGTGTCCCTGTATAAGACACTTATCATCCCGGTTCTTATATATGGCGCAGAGGCATGGACCTTGTCAAAGGCAGACGAGAACGCTTCAGGATGCTTCGAGAAAAAAATTCTTCGGGTGATTTTTGGTCCCGTCTGCATAGATGGAGAGTGGAGAAGAAGATTTAACGACGAATTGTACGTTAAGGTCCAGCGGCTTAGATGGCTGGGTCATGTAGAGCGAATGGACACCAACGCTCCGGCCCGGAAAGTCTTCGTATCCAATCACGAGGGACGGCGCAGTAGAGGAAGACCGCGACTCAGGTGGCGCACGCAAGTAGGAGAGGACCTCAACCAACTTGGCGTGCAAAACTGGAGGCAGCTAGCTAGGGAACGAGCTGGCTGGAGAAGCATGTTGGTTGAGGCCCTAGTCCGACCCGGACTGTAGCGCCACCTTAAGTAGGTAAGTAAGTCTATATTATAGTTTTCACGCCTATGAGAATTACGTAAGATGTTATATCAGCTGATGCATCAAGGTTTCCGTCGAGAAAGCGCGATGATCAGTAAAAGTTTTCAAGGAAATTATTGAAGCCGTCCCAATTGGGTTTCTCATATTGCTACACCGTTTTTTTGGGACTTTATCTTTTTATCATATCATTTTATCACTTCACGAACTCATTCTAAGCGATTCCCGATCTCAAAATGTAAAGTAGTTCTCAAACTGTGTTCTAAAGGGTTCTAAAACGTTCTAAATGATCATTTTCCAATTGGATTTTTCCGCGCTTGAGTTTTGTTACCATTTTTCATAATTGAATTTTTTCAACGACTCATATGCTGCAATGAAAAGAAATTTATCATAATATGAAAAAAATTTGACATTTAAGGTTGGATTTTCACTAATCGAGAATCGAATTTTCGGTGAAGCTGCGTGATAAAAGTTTTTATTTCACAACTTCACAGATCGGGAATTGACCCCCAAGTCTTATTTGTTAACTGAGTAACCAGATATATCCGGTACCCAAGCTCAATTACTTGACAAAACACAAAACTCATCAAACTAAAACTTTTAGATACAAAACGATTTGAATGATTTTCGGCGGATGGATCGTCTATATGAGTAGTAACAAGAACTCAACCAAAGCCGTAGAATAATTCTAAATCTTGAAATATTAACCACCGTACTCCTCTTTAAAAAAAAATCTGCACACATTGAGAGTTTCTGAATACACAAGCTAACATTTTGCAAGTTTTTGGAGTCCTTTCGTCACCCATCGACTTAATTTAGAAATTAAGTTTTATGTCATAGTCGTATAAAAATACGATTTTAAAATACAGTCTAAAATTTAAAAGCCTTTTCGCTTCAAATGAATAATTCGATTTGTGTTCATAGATTTCATTTGACGTAGTTTTGACTATCTGTGGCTCTCGTTGCATGCTTAGAATCATGTCATTTTTTTTTGTGTAAGTCGAAGCTTCAAATACCAGAAACATTCAAATGCTTCTTCGCACGTTTCTTTTTCGTGAAAAAACGACAAACCGTCTTATAGTAATTTTACCACCATGAAAAGCGGTCGTTTGAGATAAAAAAAATTGTAGACTCCCCTCATTTCTCATATCGTCGATATCAATTTCAACAAAAACATTATTTTTTTCAAGAAAATGTTTCTGTGACGTGTCGCGCCATCTACTGGTCACAGAATGAACTAGTTAGTAAGTGAATTCGGTCTGTAAAATAAAAAGGAAGTTTTTTTTAGTCTCCTGCAAATTTTTTTTTTTTCATTTAGAAGGTCCTGTATTGACGACAATGATATGGTTCAGAGAAATGTCTGTGTGGTACCTACCCTCGCCCAGCTTGTGGTGTCCGACTGTTCATTTTGTTTAATTTATTTGATTTTGTCTTAAGAGCTACGACTTTCTTCTAACTTGAATTTTAATGAGTTAACATTAAGCTATCAACCACTAATTTCTAATTACAGGTGACCACAAAATTGCAACCACCACTTCAAGTTTGCGGTTTAATCTCCCATCATACAAAAATAATTGCAAATTTGAAACAAATATTTCTGCGGTGTTGATTTATTGACACAAAGTGTGTTTGTTGCTTTACGATGGGAAGGTTAAGTAGCAGTAACTTTTCCAAAATTAAGCCAATTAGCCTTTGCGTTGAATAACTAAAGCTGAATTAATCTCAGATGCTAATGTTGCTCATTAGTAAAAAAATTTTAGAAGAATAAATAGCGAAAAGCTGCAAAAAGCATCGAATGCACATTTTATATCCTCGAAATCCTTAAAATTGCCGGTAGTTCTATTCTAAATGTGCGTATTTAATTTGTTGCTCTATGAAGAAAATATTTTTTAATTTTTCTTTTGAAGTTGCTTAAACATTTGAATATAATGAAAAAGAAAAGTCAAGTGTTGCAGAACATATGCTAGAAAATAGTCATAGCTTTAGTTTGCAAAATTTAAAACTAATAAGAAATGTAAATAGCAATTATGAATTAGATGCTTTTGAATCATTTTACATATTTAAAAACAAAAATAATCTAATGAATAGTGATGATGGACCAATCAAAGATTCAATATTCAAAAAATTTTTTAATAGATTCAACTCAAATCAACTGTAATTTTTGTTTAGAAACATTTTTGTTTATTATTAGTTTTTTGACAAATAATTTAATTTAATTTAATTTTATAAATCTCACTGACGATGGAAGCATTGCTTCTGAAATGTACATCTGAGGAAATAAAATAAGTGTTTTAACTGTTAAAAACTTTACTAATCTTTTCATTTATTTGAATCCCTTTAAACTCACTTTCTTATTGTAGAGTGTTCCTATATTTATGGATAGATAGATAGATAGATAGATAAATAATTTTATTTTCAGTTAAATTTTTACAAAAACATGAGTTTGCTAATTTTCAAAATTAAATTTGACAATAACTTGTTTTAAGTTGTCTGTCAGGTTCAAAAATTTATTTACTTTATAATAGCAAAGCTAAGTGAGTTCTAACTATATTCGTTAATTATAAGGCTTCGATATTTAAGTGAGTTTTTCAAAAATTTGTATAGGTTTTGGTAATTTGAGCCATTTAAGAAATCTAGAAATGTAGTCCTGTCCAATATTTCGCTCCCTAGGTATGTTTTACGGTATCCTTTAAAGATGGGGCACATACCAACGAAGTGATATGTGTTTTTTGAAGCATCCATATTACATATACTGCATACCTATATGCCTACAGTGTCATTGCGAAAAGCTCTAGCATTTAAGTTTAAAAGACCACATCGTGCTTTGAAGACCAAATTTATCATTTCGCGCGGATTGCTATCTTGAAAATAGTTTGGGACATCAGAGTGTATTAGGTTGCTATATTCGTCGTAAAATTGTGATTGATGTGCCTTTCCCACAAAATCAACCCAGTATTTTTCGGAAAGCTTTGTAAGTAGTATGTTGTGATATTCATTCCACATTAAGCGCGGGGCTTCAAAACTGAAGTCCATTTGTGTTTGTTGGAAAAGGCCTGACCATTCCTGGGCCCAATAAATATTTTTCTGAATTATAACGTCAGAAAGAATACGTGGGAGACGATTACGTGGCATTGACATTACTTTCCGTATTTACGTAAAATGAATTTTCAAAGTTGTAAGGAATGATTTTGGAATGCCAGTTTCAATATGAATTGCATAATTAGGTGTGTTGTCTGGCAACCCGAAGCATCTCTTCACGAAGAAACGTTGGAGCTTTTCAATCTGAAGGTACTCTTTGAATCCCCACACCTGTGCACAGTAATGCATTATTGATTTGGTGGCTGCGTCATGCACTTTGTATTTAGCAGAGTGTGTAACAAACTTATTTTGAACAAATTTGGACCATGTCGAGTTTATTGAGTTTTTTGACATTGCAAGACGTTTTGACAAGTGTTCGGACCAGGACATGTTATATGTGAAGATAACGCCGAGATATTTGTACTGATTTGTTATTCTTATTTCTCCGTCATTAAAATACCATTTTTCAGCACCCGCTCTCCTACCGCCGTTTCTAAAAATCACAATTTCTTACTTTTCTAGGTTAACATCTAGGTTCCATTTGATACAGTACCTACCTACTGAAGGCGTCAATAATCCTTTGCAGTATATTAGACTTATCAGAAAGGAGAACTATGTCATCTGCGTATAAAAGTACGTTTATTTTCAAATTATTCAGAGTAAGACCAGTTGGTAGTTCAAAGTGGAGATCCTCTAAGAACAGAACGAAAAGTAAGGCGCTTAGTATGCAACCTTGTTTGACTCCTTTGGTTGGCTGAAAGAAGCTTGTTATACTTTTTCCGTCCCAAACTGTCGCAGAAGTGTCTTTGTACAAGGATTTTATAATTGAAACCATTTTCGATGAGACTCCTAATTTAAGTAATTTGTAAAACAGCGCCTCACGATTGATGTTGTCGAAAGCTGCTGATAGATCAACAAAAAAGGCGTAAAGCTTTTTCCTATGACTTAGTTGAATTTGAACTATACACGATAGGTTAAACACTTGGTCAACAGTGCTGTATTGACTTCTGTATGCAGCCTGGTATTCATTTAGTACGTGGTTCTCTTCTATCAAATAAGTAAGTCTATATAACAACACTGTGGTAAATATTTTGTAGAGTGTGTCTAAAAATGAAAGCCCGCGGTAGTTTGAAGGAAGACTTGGGTCACCCTTTTTGTAAAGAGGGAAAATTATCGATTTTTTGAACGATGTAGGTATGGTTTCTGTATGAAAGATGTTTTTGAGCAAAACATAAATTTCTTCAATAAACAGGGTGCTGGAGTTTTTGTAGAATTCATTAGGAATACCATCAATACCGGGAGCTTTGTTTTCCTTTGATGATTCTATTGCTCTGATGACTTCATCTAATTCTATCGGTCTATCAAGTTTTTGGTTGTAAACGGATTCCAAAGAGGATATGGCTGTCATGCTTTGTGACGACGTTGAATTCAATGTTCCTCTGAAGTGGGTCAAGAGCTCGTTTGCAGTGACTTGCATACAATTTTTTTAATGAATCTCCTCGAATTTCTCTTGCTATATTTATGGTTTATGGCAACAAAAAATGTATGATGGTAAATGTAGCTAGTCAGGGCAGACTATAACTCGGCTATTTTTTTGCCATTTTCACGTTCAGTACTTTACTTACTTACTTCTTTACTTTTATCCTTCACTGGAGGCTATGGGCTTGATATACAGGGTGTCCCGAAATTCGTGTTACATACTTTGGGATGTAATTCTTGGTCATATTTAAAAAAAAAAATTGTTCTACAGTAAAGTCTGTTTCTCAACTTTGACATCACTTTTTGACAATTTAAAAAATGCTAACTTTGGTGTACCCTGACCTGTGTTAAACTCGATTTCTCTGTCAATATTGATGGTAGAGACCTAACTTTTAGACTTAATTTTTTGAAGGATCGTTTCGAAGAGCGAAGGCGAAGGAATATCTGATGAAGAGATATGATTCCAGAGAAAAATGTTCTCCTAGGAGCATCGTGATCTCGAATGGATAACAGGCCACGGCTCTACCACTTTACTGCTTCACACTAGTGATTCGCTGGTGGGGTACGCCGCTTTGGCGTCAGAATGCGTAGGCACGTTTCCCAGTTTTGGATTATTTCATCTCTGAGCCCAACCAAATGCAGATGGCGTTGCATTTTTCTGTACCAAAAATTCTTGGGGTGCAATCGTGTCTTAAATGATATTGACTTCTTGACGGGTTCTCTGGAACTTCCCTTTGAACGCGACAATGTCATCTAAGCAAGTCGTGGTCTATTTTTTCCAAGATCAAATTGTTCGAGTGGGTATAGTTCAAACCAAGGAATTGTCTAGGACGTAGTAACAGGGACGCTCTGAAACTCGTAGTTTGTAAATATTTATGCGGCAATATTTTCAAAATTTTGTTCATAATTGAAGTTGCTGCCTTGTCTTGAAGTTTTAAAAAATTGCGTAGCATCTGATAGACCATTTTGTTAACCAAAACAGTTTTAAAAATTGGTCTGGACCTTAATTTCTTTAGTTACGTTGAACGATTTAATGGTTTTTCAATGGCGAAACTCAGCGGTCTGTTTTGATTTTAATCACCAAATAATAATAATAATTTTCTTGATTTATTGGAAAATTAAAAAGGTGAATTTATCTCCTACTTCGGGAACAGAAGGTTACTATGTGTATGGTCATCCAATTGATTGCTTATAATAAATTTAAAGGGATATCCTAAGTATTCAACTATTTTTCCAGTACACAATTGTGGGTATTTTTATGGGAGAGTGTGTTCAATTTTGATTCCAAAGAAATTTGTGGTTTGTTTCCGATTACTTGCTCCAATTGATGAGTTACTACCACTAATTTCGACAAGTGTGGTTCGTTACCTTTATTTACGTCCTATGATTATCTTGACTACGAATGGGACGAATTTCATAATGAGCTTCCTCCCACCACCCCCTCTTCGTTCTGTTCACAGATTAATAGACTGATACTATTACATGTTTCACAACAGCTTATACTCGTTACAAAACTTCACAGAAGTCCTAATTCAAGTGGACATTAAACAAGAACTTTTGAGCCATAAAGCTAATGAACCTCAACGTTAGATTTTTGTAGATTAGGTTCACCAAGAATTTGTCATGGGAAAAGCCACATATGTCCGTAACATCAATTTCCGATAATTGAACAACAACATCGCATGTTTTGCCTATGGGTAATTGATTTTTCCCCCGAATTCAATATTTTCTATTCTGAACACAATACAATAAAAAAAAAAATATGTAGTTTACATAAAAATTCTCATCTGTTGATATTGAAAAGAGGGCTTTTCATTTAAACCCCTTCTTTGGCCTTCGGTGGATCTGTCTGTTTCACATGTAAGACAGCCGTAATATTACACAAGAGAGCACGAGTAAGTAGGATTCTTTGAATGGGGTGACGTGACAGCGATACAAAGATAAGTATTTGAGTAGGTCCTTCTCGTAATCTGTTCCATTATTTAAATGGGTTGAATTTAATGTTTGTATATACGTATAAATGTGAATTTAAGACGGTTGTCACCAACGAACGACTTGACATATACTCTTACCGCACACACATATTATATCGGGTCCTAGAGAGTCCTCATTTGCTGAGTGGGTTGATTTCGACATTTTGGTTGTGAATATTTCTATACACAGCACACTCACTCGGGTATGCAAACGTGCTAAGACTTACGGGTTATTAGATGCCATTGAATATTTTGGGGATTGAATTTTGGATTCTTAATTGTCATGAGATTTTATACGTTCGCATGAATTCAAATGAATCTGAGGGTATTTGTGTGTACGTTTTATTTTTCGTCGTTAGGGTTTGGTTTTATAGCATTGCAAGATTTTGTGCTGCCTGTCACACTAAATTAGTTGTAGGAGTCGGGGTTTCACGGAGATAGCAATACGTCGGTCGTATACGAGAAGAAACGTTATTTTTTATGGTTCCTTGAATACGTTTTGAGTATTACTCCTCGGAAACTGATGATGCCATCTTCTTTTAAATTGATATTCTTAGTCACTCGAGTTGAAATTAAGTGAAAACGGGCTCATTTGGATGATTAATGAACTCGAGGCATCTAAGTGGAAAACTGCGTTGAAGTGACAGGTCCTTGGGGGTTGAAATCACAATTCTTTCTTTAAGCATTTGTAGGCGTTCTGTCGGTGTTTTTTGAAATACTAGCTGGAGCACTCAGACTTAAATTTTTGTTTCTGTCGGAGGTAAGTGACGCTATGGAATTGAAATTTGAAAGAAGTTTTGTTCAGTAAGGAAACATGAACGGTTAAAAATATGAAGTAGTTCTAAATATTGGATATGTTCTCAGACTGTTACATTTGGTAGGATATCAAATTTCCGCATACATTCAAAAGCATTGCCATTTTGAAATCATAACTTAATCATTCGGTAGCGTTGTTTGATCACAATCTTCGCACAAATGTTTTCACGAAAGTCTTCGGGTCCATCCGATGAATCATGCAGTGACATGGCTGTGGATAGCGATTTATACACAGTGCTTTTTTCATGACAGAATTAATTGGTTATTCCGCTCTGTTTAGCTAATTTAAAAGCTATATGAAAAATTTCCTTCCTAAACAAAGCGAACCCGTGTACCTAAAACTTTTTTTTTATATGGGGAACGGTTTTTTCTTCTCTTTACTCTCCTTGACAGCGCAAGATTCCCAAACTTGGTATTTTAAGGTCTCCTCCTTTGAGAAGTTTTCTAAATATATAGTCAAATGAATCACAAAAGTCTTTTCAGCAGCTTTTTTTCGGGCTTATTTGGCCCGAATTGCTGAAGCTTTTTAATATACTGTGAACATTTCTAAGAAAATAGTAGGAAAAAGTGTTAGTGAAAAAATAAATGGGTTCAATAGTAGAAGCGAAGGGTAACCCCATGTTTCAGGGTGCCATATCCTCCTTTTGACAACACTTTTGACCCATTCGTTGCCATTTGCTCAGTTATTGCCATAAGCTAACACAAAAACACAACAGTTCTGGTTTTTTTTATGTTAAAGTCAAATAATTCAAATAATTTTGCAACCACATGACCATCACTTATACAAATGTGCTCCTTTTTGCTTTTGTCCGTTTTTAAATTTTAAGTCGCAGTGTTTACTGCGGATTCGAATGGATCAACTGAAAACTTACTTCAGACTGAATTTTCTTTTGAATTTTTTGTTTTAAGAAATAAGTCAGCAAGAGGAAGATATTAAAAGTGCCATATCACCCGTGGTGTCAAATCATCCGACTTTACCCTAGAAATGAAAGGGTGTAGAAGCTGTAAAAACGAAGCGACTAAGAATTGCTCCCTATTTCAAGTAAATAACACAGAGGGCATGATCGGGAGCAGGAAAAAATGTTTACGGAGCAGAGAACCCAGAGGCCTAGCGCATTTCTTACAACCATATCTTGTCAGGAAACGGACAGGGCCTACAATTTCCTGCCGATTCATGGCAATGAATTTAGGTGCAGGGAATTAACTTCACGGGCACTACCTTCACATGGGAAATAACTTCACCTCAAGTGGGATATAATATCACATTTTTGTTGACTTGTCAATTCCTGTTGCTATTCGATCTATACGATCATCCCGCCAAACAGACAGACTCGTCTAAATGCCTCTTCAAAATGTAGATAAAGCCCGTGTTTTCCATTTTTTTTTTTTTTTTCAGGAAATAAGACTTAAGGGTCTTGTTGCCGCTGGGCTTAGCGTAAGTGTTGTTTTTTTATAATGTAAATTAAAATTTTTAAATAAAGAAACGTTTGTGCATCACGCCTACGTACGAAAGTTACCGACTTTTAATGTGGCCTAAAGAAACCTGATGGCGTATGGTCCGACTTTCAGGGGGTTAAATATGTGACGACGGACGTGGCAATTGTGAGTGGAGCCGGACATCACATTTGCCTAAGGGAAATCCCACCAACGATGGCCGACGGGGTTTCAGGAGGGGTGGAAAAAGGCCGCACTATATAACAGCCGTATAGCTTGGAGTGAGGTGTGGTGGTGGATAAAAATGTTGGCACAATATTAAATTTTTTTTTTTGATAGGAGGTAACACATCACATTTCATATGCTTAAAGGTGATTTTGTTTTTCAAAAGGTTGAATTTGGTTTGTAAAAGAACGTAATCATTTTGTCCACCGTGATTTTCATCAAATGTAAAAACTGTCTTGACGAAGTTATATTGGTTACCAATGGTTTATTTTTATATATGTTTTTTATTTGGAATAAAAGGGAAGCGGAAAAACGCGTCATTATTCCACGATGGCATCATAACACTTTAGAAAACGACTTTTGGCCATTCGTTCGAATACGCCATGATGCTCCTCAACCCTAATAATCAAGTCACCATACCCAATCTTTTATTCTGCTTCTCATTTACCTATGTATGTACCTCCTATAATCCGTTATCACGGCGAGCACAGTAGATTCTCTTTGATCTTAGGTTTTACAAGGTATTGCTACTTGAAGTTACCTAACCTTTTCGCAGTGATCTTACGAATACTTTGTAAATTACTCATCAAATTGCTTATTAATATTTGATTAATTTATTTTAGATCAAATTATATTTTTTTTAAAATACGAATAAATTTTAATGTGTTTCCCTTTTTCTATTTCCAGGTAAGTACCGACTGCTCCTAAGCGTATTGTAAGTACGAGGATAATATTTTGTCATCTGTATGTCAATAAGTAATCATTCAAATATCTGCTTTTTCTTTTGGATCATATTCCATAAATTTTATCCACGCATAAGAGAAAAGCGTTCTAAAATTAATATTTGCTACTGTAAAATACTAACTTATTTAGACATTTTTCTTTTCTGGCAGAGAGATAAATATTCCTAAATCCTTTGGATTGTGGAATTGACACTCGTCTTAAATATCTATGAGAGCTACCAGCTATTGTCTGATCTTACAAAAAATATTTTCAGAAGTGGTTCACTAGACTTTCTGAAATTTAAAACACCTCAGCTCCGCACATCCATAGGGTCTTGTATGACTATCGACTAAAATCACTTCACACTTTACGTGACAAAGAGAACCTTCCGAAGATAAGACGAAGAATCTTAAAATCGATGTTCATCGTAAGTCGATGATTACCAAAAGTGATTCCTTTCACTTTTCGTAACCATCGCCCTTTTGAATTAAGACAAAAGGAAATAAAATTCACTCTATCCTGATGAATTCACGAGATATTCGTAATTATCGCGACTGGACTGTGGCAATCAAAACAATCCTGTAATTCAAAATGTACCATCAAGACAGAAGCTCAATCCCAACATTAATACCAAGAAAGGAGAATTGGCAAAGCCATTTGCAAGTACATGACCAGGCCGACGAATAGACAAAGAGAGACGGAATTTTGGCTTCTGTTTTGTTCATATAACAAAAGGATTCATTTCGCTATGTACTTCAAGTTCAAATTTTAATTTTCAAAATTTAATGCACGTCCATAAAAAAAATGATTTCCACTTGCTAATAAATCTTTTTTATGAGTCTGACGGTTTTGTGCATACTCATTAGGGAATTTTTATTGCAAATGAGCAAGGCTCTTAAAAAGGACTAAAGCCTGCTCCAGTGAAAACCAGAACAGCAATCTAGGAGTATCTATATTTGTACTTCTAAAGTAATTTAACATTTAACAAATTTCTCTCCAACCAAAAAGCTTTACCCACCTACCTTCAACCGCGAAAAGATAAATGAGAAAGAAAAAAGTAACTAAAAATGCCCACATAGCCATAAAACTGATTCCTTCATATAGCATTTCGACCATATCTGCACATGCCAATGCCGAGGGCATTTTAATTTAGAAAACAAACTTATTTCCTAATGGAAAAAGTTTTCTGTTTTGTTGCGGTAAAGCAAAATACGAAGAGAAAAAAACTGATAAAGCAGAGTTTTTTTTTGCTGTCCGACACAATCTGTCTGAACTATTCCATGAACACATTTTAATAACTTCCTTTTATCTTTATTTTGCCTGGATTATCCCCATCCAGCAACAGTTTCTTTCTTGACACTGAATAACACAGTCCAGTCAAACCAATTCAACGAAATTATTAACTTTTGGGATAAGCGGCACGAAATTCGTGGGAGACCATAAGTGGCACTTTTACCCTAATCAAATTGCAGGAATAAACTTTCAAAAACATAAATGAGGAAGCAAAATATAAAAACAAGTAAAAATACTGTGAGAGTTGTGAGTTGGAACACCGAACAAAAATAAAAAGGTTTTAGTTTGTACAGGATGGCGTCTCTTAAGCAAGTGACAAAGCAAAAGTAAATTAAATTTTTTTCTAAACGTCCGCAAAAAGTGAAAGTTCTCTGTAGGGCACCTTGATTTAACTGCCTTAACCGCTCACCCTTATTAATCGTTCACATGCAGGCAAACCTTCCTGCTCATAGCAGCAAGAATTTTGTACTGGAAAGAATTATGTAATTTCTTTTCCTGGATAAATTTGGAAGTTCTTTTTACAGAGTAAAAACTTATTTGTCTATTCATCTAGAAGAAATGTCCTTTGGAGGACATTCAAAATTTCGGGTCATGTTAAATATAGCTCAGCAAAAGGGAAATTAAAAAAGGGTTGGAAGCTCTGCCTACTTCATTTCAACTTTCTTTTAAAAGAAGTCACTATGTCATGAAACCGACCCAAGCATTAAATTAGTAGGTTTTCCTTTAAAACAGGATTTAGATTCTGTAAGGGCCATGTTAATGGGCTTCTGTAAGTGTTCCTATGTCATCATAAAATTAAACTTTATTTTTGCAAAGAAAATCTGAAAGCAAGGGTTGCCCATTTGGATTAAATAACAATATACTTGCCCTTCAAAGCATATCTCAAAATACAATCAATTTGTAAGAAAAACATGAATAACATTGGACATTTCAAATCATTCAAACTATTCCGTCCCTTAAAAAATGCCGATTTTTATTTCAGTATAAAAAAGGGTGCTACTTCGTCGCACGAACTTGCGACCCAGTCGTGTATGCTAATTGTAATATCAAAACCTTAAGGCTGAGTTTATTAGTAGATATAAACGCTGAAAATTATATCAAAATCGTTACCGCAGTTTTTTAGAAAACCGTTTTAATATATTTCACTTTTCTAAAAACTTGTTTTTTAAAAATCAAGTATGCAAGTTTTTAGATGTTGCTAGAAGATAATTTGAAAAAAAGTATTCAAAAATTCAAAACAAAAAAAAAATTCTAAAAATTCTAAAAATTAAAACTTTTCAAATGTTGATACGCAGTCTTTGTTAACCCACCCTAACAGTTCGCGTACACCAAAACCGAATTATCGGCCGACATCGGGTCGGAACTACTCGGACGACTTTCTCGGACGATCTTCTGCATACACTGCATCCGATCTAGGACGGTGCCGGTCTGTAGTCTGACTTTGTGAAACTTTAATTGAAGAAATTTATATTTTAGAAAGTTCATACCGCCAACTAATCCGGCAACGTCGAAGATGTCTGTTGTGTATACACTTTATCAATTTTTCGTTGTCCATATTTTTTTTTCGTGAACTTTATTTATTTATTAAATGCTTGAAACGTTATAATTCAACCCGACAACTGACGAAAAATCCAAACATGTTCGGATTATGCCGGCTTATCGGTTATTATCGGGCGTCATCGTACGTCAACGGACGATGTCGCTTTCAGTGGTGTACGCGCTCTCTTTTCCTTCTATGTGTTTGGTTCGATCGGCCGAGTTCGGCCGACAACGTCCGATCATACTTCGGCCGATGACGGATTTGGTGTACGCGAGCCGTAAGACTTAAGATAAAATTTCGTCAAAATCGTGTTAGTCATTAAAGAGACAGTCGGTTTGGAAAGAAAACGGTACTAAAGGGTGTACCGTTTTTATTTTAACATCATAAGCAGGACCTTTAAGAAAAATACTTTACATCAATTTTATTGTAATCGTTGACCGTTCTCGAGAAAAATAAGTGTTATCATATCGGTTGTATTTCAGGTGCCGTTATTTCAAGACCTAGAAACTCAATTTAAGGAATCCACAATCTTACAATTTTACGTGACTCAGTTATAAATGGCTTTGTAAAGGGTTGTCACTGATACTATATTCACTGATTTTTCCAAGGCGTTTGATAGGGTAAATCATGAAATCTTATTATACACACTGTCTAAAACAGGATTCAGTTAAAATTTTTTAAAGTGGATTTGTTCATATCTTTTAAATCGACTGCAATACGTTAAGATAGGGAAATTTATGTCAATATGTATTAAGGTTACTTCAGGAGTTCCACAAGGAAGTCACATTGGCCCATTATTGTTCAATTTATTCATAAACTAGCTGTGCCCGCGACTTCGTCCGCGTGGAATAGTGACTTTCGGCAGCATTTTATTTTTAAAGCTACTTATTTTGCAAATAAGACACATTCATGCGTTTTAGTAAACTATTGTTATACTATTTTATTTCAGTACATTTTTGCACACGACGTTCTTACTTTTTCCATCATTTATCAAATAAAAAGGTTTTGCCTTTCGCTGCTCCAGTCATTATTAAAACTTTTATAATGGCGCATCCCAGATGTGTAATTTGTAGCTGTGTACGATTCTAGATTACTTATTATTGGCATTCACCAACTTGCAGCCACTCCTGATAATTCTAATGAATTGAGAAACTCTATAGGGTATGATGTGACTTGCTCAGTGTCCATAATATTGTCCACTGATAGATATTCGACATATAATTTATAATAATAATTTATTAGTTTATATAATTAACTATCTCGTTAGTCGGCGCCGAAATCGACTTTTCCCACAGCCATTACCGATTGCCAATATTTCTTTGAAGATCAAGATAGACATTTCTTCTCAGGTCAACTGTGTAATCGACAATTTAACAGAAATCACCTCACGGTGAAAGAACTTTTGAAATCGGTCCAGTAGCTTCAAGGTTCCCGTTTACGTTGCCGTAAACTTAGGAATATTGGGATAATAAATACAGCCCATGTCCTTCTTCAGGCTCAAGACCATCTCTGCACCAAAATTCATACAAATAGGTTCAATAGTTTTGGCGGTAGATAGTAACAAAGAAAAACAGACAGACGGAGTTGATTTCGGATCTATAATGTTAGTAAGTACTTCCGTTCCCATAGGAATATGGGGATAAATTAAAGTTAATGTTACTTTGAGATAGTGTAACATTCTAACTGGGAAATAATTCTTGAAATCAGTTCAGTAGTATCAAGGTTCCGGTTAAAGTTTGCGTTCTTGTGGGAATACAGGGATAACATATACTTATAGCCTATGTCCATTTTCAGGCTGAAGACTATGACTCTGTACCAAAATTCATATAAATGAATTTAATAGCTTGGGCGGTTTTGATAACAAATAAAAAATTAGACAGACAGATTTCATTTCAGACTTATGATATTAGTAAAGACTCCCATTCCCGTGGGAATATGGTGACCGTTCAAGTAGAATTATGGGGATGACTTACAGTTTATGCTACTCAGGGATTGTGTAAACATTCTAACGGTGGAAGAATTTTTGAAATCGGTGCTATAGTGTCAAAGTTCCCGTATGAGTTCTCGTTCCCGTGGGAATATAGGGATAAAATATATAGCGTATGTCCTTTTTTAAATTTTAGACAAAATTTATCATACAAAATTTCATTTAAATCTGTTCATTAGTTTGGGCGGGAGATGGTAACATAGAAAGGCGAACAGACAGAGCTACTTTCGCACTTATTTTATCTGTAAGGGCTCCCGTTCCCGTAGGAATATGGGGATGAATTAATCTTTATGTTACTCGGGGATAGTGTAGCATTCTAACGGTGGAAAATTTTCGAAATCGGTGCTGTAGCTTCTAAGTTCCCGTATACGTTCCCGTTCCCGTGGGAATTTAGGGATAAAAAATATAGCCTATGTCCTTCCTCAAGTTTTAGACTATCTCTGTATCAAATTTTATTTAAATCGGTTCAGTAGTTTGGGCGGGAGATGGTTACATAGAAAGCCGGACAGACAGAGTGACTTTCACATTTATAATATTAGTTAGGATTAGGATGATTGATATACCAGGTATTTTTCAGCATTCTAAACATTTATTGTATGCAGATGATCCAAAAATATTTAAATACACAAACACAGTCCATGACTGTCTTTTGTTCCAGGAAGACTTAACAAAGCTTACTGAGTGGTGTAAGAAAAATCAACTTTTTCTAAATGTGTCCCAATGTGAAAGTTTTATATGCTGCAGGAAAAAGTCGTATATAGTTTTTGATTACTATCAATAGTATAACACTAGAAAAGGTTAGTCAAAAAAAGGACTTAGAAGTTATTTTAGACCCTATGTTATCTTTCATACTTCATATTGATTACATAGTCAATAAAGCTTATAAGATGCTAGGTTTTATAAGACGGAATGCAAAAGAGTTCTCAGATCGTTTTACACTGAAAACGCTGTATGTAGCCTTTGTTATTCTTGAATATTGTTTCGTGGTATGGAATCCATATTATAATACACATCCTTATAGAATAGAGAAAATTCAAAAAAGCTTTAATAAGCTGAACTGGCATATTGAAAGGCCACCATATAATGTCAGATGCCTACTTTTCGACATAGGAACACTTGAGCTTAGTTGGAAATATTTTTCAATTATGATAATAGCAGATGTCATTAAAGCCCATATAATTTGCTCAAACTTGCTGAAGCGAATTGATTTTCATTCTCCTAGTAGGAGTCTCCGTTTACCTTTTAATTTCCGGGAAACATTCATGCCCACTAATTATGGTAGAAATGGACCAATTGCTCGTTGCATCCCCTACCTCCTCCCAAAAGACCGCACCAAAACAGTGCAGTATTTATTTCTATCAAAATCACCTCCTGCGTAATTTAATTATAAAGTAAATGCTTACTCGCTGGGCTATGAAGGCCAAACATTGTTTACTCCGTGCCTTGTCACTCCTTGTGCATTTTCTTATTGGGAAATACATTGGCAATATATCCATCCAATTTTTCATTCAAATTTATCACTGACATTCGGTTTCAGTGATAAAGTTAAAGTTAGAAAAAGAATTCTAGGGTTCTGAGTGTTGTGGCTTGTTCTCAACCGGACAATTAGAATTTTCCTGTTTGTTACTTTTTCTCGCTTCACCGTAAAGGTGATTTAATCGTTGCTGTTTTCAGCCGGGCGTTTAGGTCTTTCTTATTTTTTGACTTTGAAGTCTCCGTAAATTAAATTTGATCGTTGTGGCTTGTTTTCAGCCGGGTATTTGGATTCTGGGTGCCGAACAACTCGCGGATTTCATTTGGCAAACGATGATCTCGCGGATTTCTAAAAATTTTTCATTTAGTTCGCAACAGCCAGCTCGCAAATTGTAATTTCGTCTTGCACTCATCTCGCTGAAACATTAACTCGCACAAGTTATTGTGCATTTTCTTCTTTTGCATTCCAATCAACTGGCTCATACTGCAACTGGCTGATAATACTTTCGGATTCCCTTATCTCGCAAACAATTAATTCGCCACACGCTACTAATCCACTTGTTAATTCAATTCTTTGCACGCATTCTTTTTATCAGTTTTATTGATGTTGTTGATCTCATGTTCACAAATTTCATAAAGTGAAAACCAAACAAATTAAAAAAATAATAATAATAATATTTTACCAAATAACATAAAGCGAAATATCAAAAAGCGAAATAAATCAATGCGAGATAAGGTAAAGCGATTTAAGTAACAGCGAAGTAATGAATGCGAGATGATCTTACAGCGAGATGAACGCCAAACCAAACATGAATTTGCCAAACGAAAAAACAATATGCGAATTGTTGATATGCGAAACAAGAAATAGCGTATTGACCTTTGCGAAGTAAACGTTTACGAGAAAAAAACCGCGAGTTTGCCCCTACCCTTGGATTCTCTTTATTTTTAGACGTTGCGTTTTCGTGAAGGAAATTTAATCGTTGTGGTTTGTTTCCAGCCGGGCGTTTAGACTTTCCTTGTTCGGTCTTTGCAGGCTTTCCGGTTCCATAAAGGAAATTTAATCGTTTTGGCTTCTTCTCACCCGGCGTTTAGATTTTTTTTGGTTAGGCATTGCGTCTCCGCAAAGGGAGTTTACATCGTGGTACGTAATCGCAGACCTCTTCTACGAAATACGCCGCCGCGCCGTCGACAGAGTGTTCTGCCCCTAGTAAACGCAGGCACTTTCAACGAAGTCCGCTGTGCCGTCGCCGATAAATTGCTCTGCCTTGGATGCAACGCAGGCACTTTCTACGAAGTCCATCCGCCGATAAATTGCGTGTCACGTCGCAAGCACTTTGCTACGAAATCCGCTGCTGCCAAAGGAGCGCCCTGCCTAACACTGATCTAGGTAGAAGTTCACCGCCGCCGACAGAGGAAGTAGCTGCCGTGGTTTACAACCATATCCCCAGAGGAACCACCGCCACTACAAAATTGAAGATCGATACCGGCCAGAAATCGACCTTATTCAATAAATCATACAACTTGCTTTCCTTAATAATATTAATAAAAATTGTTAATTTGTAAACCTAATCCCGAGAGAAAATATTGCAATAAATTTAGAGTTAATTAAAATTCAACCTGCCGTTCCGCGTATTATTTTGAGAAGTTGGACCGCCGTAAACCAAGTCTTACGAAGCTTCCTTGGGTAGACCCTGGACACCCTGAGTTTGCCTTTGTAAAAGAAGCATCACAGCGTCACTAGTGAACTAAAGACATGTGGGAGAGTAATAATCCTTTTTAAATTGAAATCGAGGTACTTTTAGCACCCGCTACCGCGCATGTAAGAAAACTGTTATCTGTAAAGAAGCTCAGTTGTTCATAAAGCATAATGGATACTTATAACAAAAAAAAAAAAAATGGGTTTGAAGAGCAACATTATGAATGCGTCTATTACTTCTAAGAATTCATAGACATGCATAGGGAAACAACGCCTGGAGAAGCAGTTTTTTCACAAAAGTAGAGTCCTTTTATAGTGGAATTGAAAATTATCTGATGAAAATGTTCCCAAAGTAGAATCGTTATGCCAGATTAAGATCCAATTTTTGGCCGCCTCTCATTTTTACTGTTTTGTTGATTACGTTGAGTATATATTGATTACACCTCATTATAAAAATTAATCTCTTCGTTTGTCAACAAAAAAAAAAAAAACGACTTCTGCTAAGCTGGTCTAATATTTATATTTGCTTTTTCCAACTCTCAACCTAAACACACACAAACAAGTATCAAAGAGATTCGATCATTATCTTTCTAGCCCATGAAGTAATCCTGGCAACAGTTTCTTTATCTTCAACAATAATCCCAGAATTCATGTCCTTTTTCGAATATCAGAGAACAAATTCTCTTTTATGAAGGACACCATCTCCATTGACAACCTCTTAAGCTCACTGCTGTACGTTGTCGTGCGTGATTTCAAATAGATTATAAGTTATTTTTTGTGTGTTTGCCAAACTTAGTCTTAAAGACCAAGTAATGTTATCATTCAACATGGAAACTTGAGCTTCAGTGCGTCAGATGGGGTCTCCGGCGTCTATCGTCATGTGTCGTGACAAACCACAACACAAAAACGCTTTGGTTTTGTCGTATTATGAGTTAATCAACCAACCATCACCATGGAGATATGCCAATGAAATGGAATTCTATTTTTGTTTATACGTTGGGCTTGGGCATATGAAAGCGGAATATAATGACCACGAAATGAGGCATCATTCTCATGATGGGGTGGCTGCTGAGGGAAGCAAGAGTGGATCTTTTCTGAATAATTTTTCCCATTTTGTCACATGAAACAGTGTAATGCCATTGTTTTGTCGACGGCGTAATTATGGCGGCAGCCAAGGCGTTTTTATTCATTTCTTTCATTTTTCCATTTTTGAAAGCGCAAGAAAATGACTTTAATTAGCTAAAAATGAAGAAAATAAGTCCTTGAATTTTTTTTTATTTTTATTGTCTCTTCCCTCTCTTTCACTGATGATTTGTGCTTGCCCGTGGAAAAGGGAAACCCTAACATCAGCGAGTAATAATGTTTCTATGTGTTCAGGGGTGGTGATGATAACCACCTTGCATAATGTCGTTTTGTTTGCTTTTGTTTTCCATGGTGAATTGTGTCTCGGTGTTGACAGATTTCTACGTTGAAATGCTGAAGCAAAGGAAGAACCCACTCCATGACTGGGGCTTTTGAAGTCACGAGCTGTTCTATTTACCCCCACCGAGTAAGTGCTTTTAATCTTCAACGGCCAAGCGACCCAGCAAAGTGAAATCGAGTTTTTTAATAGCTTATGAATAATTAAAGCCAAATAAACTGTTTTTAAAGAACTCACGCAACTGAACATATAATTGACTAGAATAGAATTTTTAATAAACTGCTGCATAATTGAAATCGAATTTAGTGACCCCTGAACTGCATGTCGTTGGCATAGTTTCCAAATTAAATCAAAAACTTGTTAAGTGTGCCATAGTCTGTTGGCCTGGCCGGCCATGATATTGTATAGATGCATAGGTAAAGTGTCGCTTTTCCGAACTGGATATGAATATTTGTACGCCGTACGGTTGATCATAAGTTAATTTCCCATGGGAAATTACCTGTTTACAGTTTGAAATAATATCCAGAGAGACATATTGTTGTTTTGTTTTTTGTTGATTGCCAATGGACGTAAGTTTAACCGGATGGAAATGGGTAAAGCATATTACAACAATACGTTTTTGAAGGATTAAAACAAATTGATGGTATTGTTACTTGTGTTGTAGGGCAAAAGGTTTTAATCACTATTATTACGATAATGTTGAAGTTCATCTAAGGGCTTTTTTCCCCCTCTACGCTACGTCGGTCGATGGTGGTGTGGGCCTTGCCATAGCCACAAATAGCCAATTACAGATAGGACATAGAAGTCAAAATTTGTTCAAACCGAATAAAAAGGTGTTTTGATTGATTTTTCCAACAAAAAACGCTCAAATTTTATTTTTGTTCTAACCCGATTTAAGTGTGTAACTCACATATACCGGGTAAGTATACTATTTGGTCAATCGATCCAATGCGGAGGTATTTAATTTTATTTATTTTATTTTTATCAATAACTAGCTGAGCCGCCCGGCGCGGCGTTGCTCGGGTCTGTAGTTTTAAGGTTCCCGTTCTCGTTCTTCGCTTCCGTGGGAATATGGGGATGAAATGTAGTCTTTTTTACTGTGGGACTATGAGGCATCCCAACGCCGCGCCGTTCCCGTGGAATTATGTGAATGAAATAGTCTATGTCACTAAAGAATGATGTAAGAATTTTTGAAATCGGTCAAGTAACTTTAATGTTCCCGTTCTCGTTCCCGTTTCTGTTCCCATGAGATTATAAAAAGGAAATATAGTCTAAGTTACTGATGGGGGAGGATAATGTAGCACCCCTGATGCTAAAAGATTTTTTGAAATCTCTGTTCCGCATTAAAGGCAATAAATAAACAGATTTTTAAATTTATTAAGTTTGTTTTTTATTAGAAAAATACCAAAAAAAAAATTAAGTACCTACATTAATCATTCATTATTGTTTCTGTATTTTAGTACATAGATTGCGCTTCACTTAAGTAACTTGTGATACACGACATTTTTTGTTTTATTATAAGGCGCAAAAACAAACAACGCAGATGGTCTTCCGACCCGTGAACATGCCACATATAATTGACCATGGGAAAAACATGGATGTTCAAACCACAAACTTTTAAGGATTGGCCTTGTGATTTGTTGATGATCATGACAAATTCAAGAGGATCGGTAATTGAATTCTTTTAAATTCAAAGGGCATATCGTTTGGGATCAATGGAATCTTCGGAATGAGAACTTCCTCACCTTTGAATTTTCCTTTCAGTATCGACGCGTAAATTATATTGTTTCTAAATTTTCTAACCACCAAACGCGTACCGTTGCACAGTTTTGGTTGTTTATGCTTCGAAGCATGATTACTACGGAGCCAACCTTTAGGCGCAAATTGTGCGGTAATAAGTCAGGCACATCCAAGGAGTTTAAAAATTCAATTGGATAGTCGGTGACTTCATCTTCATTTGTGACGCAGTCAATAGATTTGAATGAATGCATTGTTCCAATGATCTTATTTTGAATTATGTAGTTCAGGTCATCTACATCTTTATTCTTAGCCGCTAAAATTGCTCGCTCACTCAACCATTCATTACTTTTGTAGTTTGAAATAATATTTGGAAATACATTGTTGATAAGTTCGTCTTTTTGTGGCATCTCCGAGTAAAGCAAAGTTCATGTAAACGGATCGCTTTGGCTGATCGCAAAGAAATTGGTCAATGTAGTTGTAGTTGGAGGTGTTTCAGCACGTTGCATAGCTTTCGGAGCCGTGAAATATACTCATGGACCATTTAGTGCAGTCAATGAAGCGAAAAATAGGGCCCAACCTCCGAATTTTTTTACTGTGAACCGATTTGCATGAAATTTTGGAATTAGGCTCATCTTACCCTTAAATTCAAAAGTGAAAATGATTTGCACACCGCCACCACACTGGGGGCGGTTGCCACCCCTTCTCGGGGGTGATTTTTTTTTTTTTTTAATAACCTCGGATATCGATAGAAGGCCTAATTTTAAGCAAAAAAACAAATATAAAGTTTTTTGTTAAGTCCAATACTTTTCGAGTTATTGGCAATTGAAAATTCGCAATTTGTTCACGTTTTTCATCTATTTATTGCAAATATCTCCTTAACTATACGTTTTATCGAAAATTTTATAATGAACAAAATTGTAGCAGGTAAAACATTGAACAATTTGGTTTTTTATAAAGTATTCTAAGAACAATATTAAGCTAGATATAAAAGATCAAAACCATTTTTTATTTTGTCTGAAATTTACTGGTTGTAGTCAATGCCATTTAGCGGCGAGCAGATGCATTTTATGCATTCTAATACAAGAGGATGTTTTGTAGTGCTTGAAATAAGCTTTAAAATGAGCACTATTAAAAGTCTTTTGCATGTAAAATAAGTGAGCTGTAGTGCAAATAAGGGGAGCATCTAATGTTTTTTTCTTTTAAATCAATGGCTTTCATAAGTGCCATTTCCACCAAAATTAAATTTAATCGTATTCCGCCTAAAATTAACTTTGTTATGAAGAGTTTGATAGATAGTATCAGTTTGGCTGCTTTTGGACACATATTTTTCAAAAAAGTCACGATTAAAAAAAAACAACAAATTTTCAAATTTTTAAAAACCCCATTTTTTTTCATAATATCTCAAAAATGACTACAGATACGTATAATAGTGTTAGAATAAAAAATTTTGGTATTTTTTTGACAAACAATTTGGTCTTTTAGTTTTTTCTGTCAAACAAAAATTGACGGAGATATGATTGTTTAAAGAGCGCGTGGCAGCGCAATCACAGCCTCTCTTAAGTCCTTTAACCCTTCACCGTTTTAGCAAAAAGTTGTTTACTATATATTGCAATCAAGGATGTTTTAGCTCTCTTAATTACCTTTACAATGGTTTCTTACAAATTGTGATAGCATAAAAATTGAAGGAGTTATGGTCCAAAAACTCATTGATTTAAAAGAAAAAAACATTAGATGCTCTCCTTATTTGCACTACAGCTCACTTATTTTACGTGCAAAAGACTTTTAATAGTGCTCATTTTAAAGCTTATTTCAAGCACTACAAAACATCCTCTTGTATTAGAATGCATAAAATGCATCTGCTCGCCGCTAAATGGCATTGACTACAACCATTAAATTTCAGACAAAATAAAAAATGGTTTTGATCTTTTATATCTAGCTTAATATTGTTCTTAGAATACTTTATAAAAAACCAAATTGTTCAATGTTTTACCTGCTACAATTTTGTTCATTATAAAATTTTCGATAAAACGTATAGTTTTGGAGATATTTGCAATAAATAGATGAAAAACGTGAACAAATTGCGAATTTTCAATTGCCAATAACTCGAAAAGTTTTGGACTTAACAAAAAACTTTATATTTGTTTTTTTGCTTAAAATTAGGCCTTCTATCGATATCCGAGGTTATTTCAAAAAAAAAAAAAATTCACCCCCGAGAAGGGGTGGCAACCGCCCCCAGGGTGGTGGCGGTGTGCAAATCATTTTCACTTTTGAATTTAAGGGTAAGATGAGCCTAATTCCAAAATTTCATGCAAATCGGTTCACAGTAAAAAAATTCGGACCTAAAATGCTTCATTGACTGCACTAATTCTCCAGATGCACCGCCAAATGCACTTCACTTTATTATATAGGCAATGGCTTTATTTAATAGATTATATTATATTTATTTAATATTGATTTCATACAAAAATCAAATTTATTTCTCACAACTAGTCAATTTTCAGTATTTTGTATATAACGAAAGCTAACGCATTGCACTGATGTCGTACCCATAGAAATATAGGGATAAAAAGTATCCTATGTCCGTCTCCTGGTCCTAAGCTCCCTCTCCACCAATTTTCAGACAAATCGGTTCAGCCGTTCTTGAGTAATGAATAGTGTAACTAACACGACTTTCTTTTATATATTTAAATATTTTACTAATACTAAGTTTAAGAGCACTAGCGGCGAATGGCTGTCGGCTCAATGTGAAGATAAATTGTTGTCCCACTTCTAAAATATGCCAATCAAACATTATTGTAATTTGGATGTGGGATCAAAGTTTGGCAGGTTTTCCTTGCACTGGAGAGTTATAGCTACAGTTGTAGGTCACAGACATCAAGTGTTAAGATTGAGAAATCTCTGTTTACATTTGTCAAAAGACAGGTAAACTCAAAATCAGACTTTAAGTCACATATTCCAAGTCCTGCCTTGGGCGCCAATTGAAGTTCTTCACTCACTGCCTATGCATATTTAGTAGAATACAGTTAGGACGGAGAAACATTTTGGTTCGGGAAGTCTGTTTTCATTCGTCATGATTCTAGATAAATAAAAGACAGTCACTTCTCTGCATCGGCGCAGTTACTTAAGTGCCCTTCCAAGTCACGAGTAGAATACTAGTCTGTCAGTAAAACGTTTCAATTTAGATGTGGTGGGGACTTTGTTTTCTGTTGTTGGACAAATCGATTAAGACGATAGAACTTTCTTTGACTATATAATGCGGATGATAGGTAAAATTCTGGTAAGTTTAAAGATTGTTCCTTGCTTGGGCGCAAATTAGGGAGTAAAAAATGGGAGTAAAAAAACCACTTAAATAAAAATATGCTGTTGATTATGGTTTTTAAAACAACAACTTATTTGGGTGGTGCAACCTAGCTGAGAAAACCTTGTGGCTTAATGCATTTCAAGGACCTACAATTGTATGCCTATTCAGAACAGCTAAATTAGAGAGCGCTTTTGATGGCAGTATTTATTCTCGCAGGAATAACTAATTCCTCGCATGGATACACCCGTAAAAAACATTTTTTTTATGCTTCTGTGAACTACGAACTTGCCACCTAACAAGCAGACATGCTAACAACTACGCCACAGGAGCACCACCTTTTAAATGGAATAAGTTTCCTAGTAGTGATAAATTTAAAGGGAAGCTCTAACTGATTATTTGATTTGAATTAAGATTTTATTGACTCTGCGCTGGTCGCAATCGAGGCGCATAATTTGTGCCAGCCGGCGTTTCGGAGAATACAAAACAAAATGGGTTTTGATTTAGGTGTCATTGGTTTCTTTTAGAGAGCTATGAGTTGGCATTAAAGCAAACGATGACTGGTAACCGTTTGGACCCGCATCTGGTCTTTAAACAAGTGGGTGTCCTATACCTAAAGTCTGCAGAAGTTTCAGGCATAGTAAAACACAATGGGATAAGACATTTGTTGAGTTGTAGTTGTATTGTTTTTCTGTATCAAATAATTGAATAGCTCGAAGACTTTCAAGTCCTTGCTTGGGCGCCACTGACGTGCCGGTTGGAATTTATCAACTAAATGCCTTGGATTATAAATATAACAAGAGTTGGGACAAAATTTATAACAGTTTGAATATTCCCCTCATTATTTATAATAACAGGGAATTAAAAAAATGTTCAATTTGGAAGAAGTTTGAACTTTGTCTAGGTTCTTGCTTAAGCTTCAATTCAAGTCCTTCGGTTTGAGAGCATGTATCACTTTTCAGATCGATGAGCAAAGCCTGTCTTCGTGTCTTAAAAAATTGGACATCTCAAAAGTTGACAGCCCCATGTTTGGGAACCAATTACAGTACTACAAGATTGGGCTGCGTATCACCTGAAAAATACACATCTGCTGGAAAGAAGAATCATTTCGGTTCGGAATCACTTTAAATGGCTTTGGTAGTGTATGAATCAGTTAGAATAGAAACATCTTTGGACTAAGGTATGGTGGAGACCCTGTAATCGTATGCCAAGCTACGGGATGACTCAAAGTCATACTGTGACTGTAAAACTTTTGAACGTTCTTTATTTCCTTGGTTGAGCTCGCAGTGTATAAGTCAACACTTTGAATCAAGTGGTAAAATGCGAGTTTTAGTTAGAGGAATACCTGGACACGTAAAAAAGCAGTCTTTGACATAAGCTTCAGAGCTTTTCTTAATACGAACATCTATACTTGGCTGTCATGTTTTTTTTAAGACGCAGATGAAGTTTCATCTATTCAAATTATTTTTCCACTTTTAACGCCAGCTGCCAGAAATCGACACATCCTTCGCAAGTAATTGGACTGCTATGAAAAGAGTCTTCTAACTTGGTCGTTCTGAATCGTCAACAATTTGTAGGTCCCCTCCATTCGTCATGAGATATAGTTGAGAGAAACGCGCTAGATCTTGGGGCTGCTTCAGCTCTCTTTATTTCATGTTGAATTGAATAGTTTTTTGAGATTAGAATTATCAAGACAAATGAAAGACATTGCCACAACAGCTAGGACAATGGTTAGCATGCCTGCCTATTACGCGGAAAGTTCACAGTTTGAATCCAAAAATCAAAATATTTTTGGAGCGAAAATGGGAAGCTCTCCGAAAGTAAATTACACACTTCCATGAAAAGTCCTTTCAAAATTAGTTCGGAATCAGAATAAGATTGCAGGTCCTTCAAATGCGTTAGGTTCCATGATTTCCTTTGCTTTGATACTTCACTTAGCTTGTTTATTTACAACGATTCGGAAAGAGCCAGGGTCCAGTGCATTTCTCTCAACTTTTCCTAAGGAGAACGGGAGGAATCTACGATCTTCTGCCGGTTCCAAACGCTCTTAAGGCGGTATTACCTTCAGAAAACTTTCCGGTTCCTTGCAAAATTTTATAACCGAGAAAAACACTTGAGATTTTGCTGGAGGTCTATCCGGAGCTCACATTAGTATTCCGATAAGGTAGCCATGTGAATGTACTTAAATTTGCTTCGAAAGTTTGGGACATGTAGAGCGGATGCATATCAATTATCAACGCTCCGGCTCGACGTGTTCTCGAAAGCACATTGCCAGGAAATTGCGGAAGGAGTTGACTTCGTTTTAGGTGGGGGAATGAAGTAGAAGAAAATCTCAACATGCTAAGAGTGCAGAACTAGAGAGACTCTAACTTATTAACGAAAGATATTCTTTGATGCTCTGGAACAACCAAAGTAGATAAGTTTAGGTACTTACACCTCAAATATATGTATACAAATATCATGTCTTGGTATTTCTCTTGGACAGAGACCTTTTTTGTCATAAAACTTGCTCGTTCTGCCATAGAATCATAAATGCATGAAGAACACTCCTGATTCCTGAGCTACATGTATTTCTATTTCCTCTCATTCAAACATATCAAGCTACTTTTCTCGCCTTAAATAGACAAAGAACGTAACTCAATCCACATTCCTACTCCCCCAAACTTTTTGTAACTTCAGATTGATTCAGACAAGATACAACACCATGAATAATTAGAGTTTGCATCTCTGTCAGACTCGTACCATCTTTTCGAACAAATGATGAATGTTTTTCTTCCTAGGCGATTAAACTCCCATATTAAGCAAAACTGATGCTTTTTCAGAAATTGTTATGATTAATTCAACATTTCGTTCCCGCGTGGTGCTCTCTAAATGTTGTTTTAATTTGATTCAAGCCACACTGTGACCCATTCGTCTTCTCGCATGTTGCTCATGTTATTTATTTATGTTTTTCTCTTTCTTTCTTTTTTATGTGGCAAATCATGCGAAGAACATTTCATATTCACATCCATAATTGAGCATAACTTTGCTTTTCTTTTGTTACAAATGTGATGATATTCAGCGCACACACACACACGCCATTGTTTGCTTGAATGTAAGTTTGCTGGACCAGTAAAGTTGCAATTTAGTAACAATAAAGTTTGATTTCTTTATAGCTTCGGGTAAAGCTCCCAATTCACTAAGCGGAAAATCTTCGATCTGCAAGCAACGGATTTAGGGGATATACATATTTTAGCTCTTAGAGACATAAAAGCGGAATAAGAAAAACTCTGTACTATGAAGTTTCTAAGCTTTGGCCAATTGGAATTTATATTTGGAATGTTCGTTCCGGGTTCAATGGGCTCAAATTGGTTTGTAATTTTTCGATTTTAATTAATTGCCTAAAGGATCCATAAAATCGAAGAAGCATACCATTCTTAGCCATCTAAGTTGGTGCATGTACTCGTACATATACATTATTAAATGGGTATCGATTTTTGAATCGTAGTTTCCGGGTTCGATAGTAGTATACGAAGACGAAGGACGATAGTGTTATAACTATGAGTAAGGGTTGTTCAAGGCAACTCGTGATGTGTGGAAATCATGCGACCCTATATTTTGCATTGAGGTTTAATGTACACATTAAACGATGAATACCAAAATTTATCAAAAAGAAGCAATAAAACATGACAGATTGACTGGGGTGAACAACTGCCTATGATTCCTTGATTGGGTGTTGGATTTGAAAAGACGTAGGTACGTACATACTTCTTGCTCTTAATTACATTAGACTTATAATACTTTTCTTTATTACAACGTCGCGTCGGCTTGATGTGCCACAAAAGATTTACTTTGAGATCATGTTACATTCTACCCCAGTTTAAATTTACTCGCCTTCAAAAGGCCCCGGTCCATAGAATCCGTTGCGTCCGTTCGATACCAGATTCAACTGACAGCTTTGAGTTTTGCCGGACACAACCGGATAGGGGTAACCCACAGAATCCGTTGCGGTGTTTTGACAGATATAAATTAGTCAAAATAAATAAGACAAACTAGAGATGAGTCGACGAGTCAACTGCTACTAGAGATGAGTGAGCTCTTCATAAAATTTTTCACAGTTAAATTTTTTTTGAGGTGGTTTATGTTTGAACTTGGCATATCAGGCCATAGAACCATCATGAGCCATACAGATATAGACATTCAAACAGACTATAGAGAGACTAAAGATCCGAGTAAGGTGCTGCCACTTGTGGCTGAACCCCCCACTCAACCTAACCTAAGTTATGTAGAACTTTGTAAGGTTTTTATAAAAGTATCAACCAAAGTACGAATTATGATTACAAAGAATAAAAGTGAGGACTTTCATTATAAAGATTTTATTTCAGAGACACTCTTCTTTAGTTCATAGCGTGTTTTTGAGAAAAATCGCTTTTATTAGTAAAAACAAAATGAAATAAAAGCAAATATAGTAATGTAAATATATATACAACATACATTGCTTAGATTTTATATAAAATGGATATTTCGATTACCTCCGAACGCACCGAACTACATGCTAATACTGGAAACGGGAATATCTCCATTGTTTATTAAAACACTGAAGTTGAATGTTGACGACATATGTAAGGTTCTGCAGATGTCAGATGAGCGTCTCCCGAAAATAGCAGCACTCCAGGTGATACAGAGAAAATCAGGTTGGTTCAGAGAGTGGCTAGAGCTAGCTGAAGAAGAAGGTATAAATCTGGCACCTGAAGACTATCTTACGTAGAAACCTCTTATGTACCAATTGATTGCTGCAGTAGACGATCGATATAGACTGAGGTGCACATCCGAGGCGAAAGAATCCATCTATAGAATGTCGTACAGTAAGATGAACTACAATCTTAATCAAAAGAATTATTTCAGAGATGACCTAACAACGGATCAAATATCTATGATATTTAGACTTAGAGGAGAACTGCTCAACCTAAATTTCATTCCCCATAGAGAAGACTTACCTTTGATGTGCGAATTATGCAATATGGGTGAAAGAGAAAACATTTTTCATTTTATGGGTAGATGTCCAGTGCTACGAGAAACAAGAAGACATGTCTTTGGAACCGATGTTTTATCAGAAGAGATGATCACTCATCATCTAAATGAAGTAGATGCTCCCCTGTTGTATAAATACTGTAAAATTGCATTAGAATACAGAAACAGAATTATTAATGAAAATTTTTAAAGATTGTAAAAGACATATACATTTGTGTATAGAATAAAAAGTTGTCAATCAGGCAGACGGCAGACAGCCATGCTATATATGTATTTGTAATATTTGTAATTTGTAATATTTGTAATATTTGTATAAATAAATAGAAATTCAAAAATAAATATACAACATACACAATATATACATATACTAGCAGACCTGCCCGGCGTAGCTCGGGTCCTACTTCGACCTAATGTATAGCATAGTATCTGCTCTCAATATTTGAATAAGAAAAAGAAACATTCTAATGTTGAAAGAATTCAGGAAATCTGTTTAGCGCTCGGTGCTAGTCGCTGAAAGCGTTCGGTGTTAGACTCCGAAAAGCAAGCTCGTGATGTTCTGGCATTCTGATACTAAAATCGCTGAAAACGCTTGGTAGTAGACACCGATACGCGAGCTTGTGAATATCTTTTATTTTGATTGGCAAAACGTTTTGAACGTTTAGTGATAGACTCTATAGCTTGAGATTGCGAAGTATGCTCCCTTTGAATTGTAAGGCGTTTGTCTGTTTCTATTGAAGACTTTGAAAGCCGTGATCTTCTTATTTAGGCATACCTACTTACTGTTTATTTGAAAAAGCTTTTTGAAAAAGGTGATAGGAAATTGCCGGTTATTGTGGATTGGAGTGTAAGTAAGACGAAAGGCAGGGTAGACTGAATTCTTAACACAGAATCTTATTTAATTCACACTTTGTTATTTGCTTATTTTTGAGGTGAGGAGATTACTAAAAAGAACACTTTCGTAGTGACTGTTCAGTGATTAATTCCTTTGAACTATAAAAACAGGCGTATTTTTTTAAAGTAATCTTTTATTTTAAAATATAGTTCACCCGCCCGGCTAGCTGCTTTTATACACAGGGTGTCCCGTAATTCGTGTAACATACTTTCTGAAATAATTCTTGGTCATATTCTAAGAAAAAAATGTTTGTGTGTTTAGATTCGATTTGTGTTTAGATTCGTATACAGCTGTATCTGAATATTTCATCATCTTTTATTAATACAAACAATTGGACATCAAACCATGTAGACAATTATGTTTAAACAACGATGTATGAAGGTACCAACACAGATGCAACAAAAATGAAAACCCTTTTGCATACTTACTTACTCTTACTTTTGCTTACTTACTTTTGCATACATACTTACTCATACAAGGAACCCCATTTTGAAGTTGGAGTGGTTTTAACTGTAACCGGCACTTTTTTTTAAAAACTCGCTGATTTTTTAAAATTTGCGGGCATTGCTCATGATTTAGTTCCAAAAATAAAACTATTTGGATTTTTTTTTCGACATTTAAAAATGGCTCTGAAATACAATAAATTCTTTTATTCCTTCTCTCGAAATTAATATTATGAACACTCTCGTCCAAATTCAATTTTTTTTTTTTTTATCAAAGTTTAATCCTTTGTGAAGAAGCACCTTGTGCCCATGATTATTTTGCATTAAGTTGACAAGGTACCCATTCCATACAAACACGTTAGACGTTGACTTTTTCGTCTGACTTTTATTGAAAATATGGTAGCGGAAAAGAGAAAGCAGTCGAGATCATTTATCTTATCATTTGTGTGGTCAAAGAAGAATCTGAAGAAAATTATGAACGCAAAGTTCGACATGTAAAATGTGGTCTCTTACGTACAAAGCCCAATGTATTATAATGTGGGTGAAATATAACTCTGAATAGTTTTCCAACTTTTGCGTTGCAGTTTTGGATATTCTTCAAGTCTCTCTTTAAGACAGCGTTTTCGTCTTTTGCAGTTATGTAGGACATTTTGTCAATTGATTAGCTACATCACTGATTAGCAATTTTCTAGGTTTTTGTTTTTGTAGTTCCCTGAATTTTTTCCTTCTCCAATCTCCATAGTTCATAACACTTTGATATTTTGTGCATTGTTTTGAAGAAACCTTACTAACTTTTTTCCAAACAAAACATAAATATATACATATACAGCTCAAAAAGTATCTTTCAAATTGCTTTAAAACTTTTTTTAAGGAGTGAGTAGAAAGGTTTCCAACGATCTCCGAGCAAAAGCTTCTTTAAGAGGTCTTAAATAAGTTCTGCAAAGTGTCCGTTTGAAAAACGATTGCTAAAGAAGTCTTAACATATCTTAAAGAGTTTTTGGTTACACCTAAAACAAACATCACTTCCAAAGAGCTAAGAAAGATGTTATTAGATGAAATAGTATTCTCAAGATCAAATTAAGTCCATTTTTGTTTGTAGTTTTTTTTTTTTTTGATAACTCTGCAAGAGCTTGTGAAGCTGAAATTGATATACTTAAATTGAATGAAAATTCGTAGTGGCTTTTATCGCAACTGTAAAAGGACATAAATGGGGCAAAACGTTTCTATTAATATTGATTATTGAGCCTTGGTCTGCATCTGTTCAAGAGCATATTAAACTTTTGGGCGTATCACTGCATTCCTTAAATGACGGAAAGAATTCCTAAATCCAATTTTAGCCTTGTTTATTGCTGAGTGGAGAGTCTTAGATTTTCATTACAGATAGATTTGGTCCTTGTGAGGAGATCTCTAAGGAATTTTTTGTTGGCCAGAAAAAAAAACTTTCTGTAACAGCATTTCCTCAAAACTCTTTCCTTCTGATTATAGACCTTAAGTTTTGTCATTTTCCTAGCTGCTTATTGAATGTAATTTCATTTGCTGCCACCGAATTCCAAAAGTTTACTCCATTTTCCTCTAATATGTCAGTCAAATTTCAAATGATTTCAGTAACTTAATGCACTCCACCGAACTTTAAATACAACCCTTTTTCAATCAACGAAAAAACAGACTATAGTTTTGACACTAAAGTCTGTGGTTAGAACCGATTAAAAGTCTGCAGAGAATTGGAATTAATTTGATGCACACAATTTTGACCAAAAGACCAAAAGTAATGCAAAAAGCCAACGCCACAAAATTTCATATTTCATGGTTTAACTTCCGGTGGCTCCAACAACTACACCGACTGCATTGTGAATTAATGTTCGCTTCAAGCTTTTCTCTGTTTTTTCTTTCTTTTTTCGCTAAATATTGTAATAGATGCACAAAAAAAAAAAAAAAATATTATGGAAATATCCGCATAAACGAAGCCAGATGGAGATGAATTTTAATTGTTTCCCTTCTGTTAAACAAGCATTGCGATTCGGTTGCCATCGCCTGACCCAAAGGTAAATACACTTGTGCATGTGTTTAATTAAAAAGTCAAAACCAAATTATGTATGCACCGCATATCCTTCTAGGAAAACATCTAACCCAAGTTCTTCGCTCCTGTCCTCTCATCTTTAACAGCTATGAATGTAAGTAGCGTACGAACATATTTTCCTTCATTTTGTCGCTCTTTACGAGTGCTTTATTTTGTCGTATCCTTTGAACGAAGCAGCAAAGTGCAATTGACCCAAATTAGAAAATAACAAAATATAATTTTACAAGCTTCACCCACTGACAGCCATAAATAAATTTGCTGCCCAACGACTGGGTGAAGTCATATAGGTGCATGGTAGACACACACACAGTAACACACACACTCCCCCAACATATGTTGGAGATTAGAAATGCAAGTGATGCTTCCTTGCTGTTTTGGCCTTGGCTTCAGTGTTCACTTTATCACACCAGATGGCAAGAGCAAATACAAAAACAACAGCAAAATCGAAAGAAGAAAATAAACGAAAAAATAGTACGCATACGCCATGTTGAACCAAATCAATTTGCGTCATTCTCTACACTCCAAGCGCAATTTATGAAGGAAGAGCCAGGAAGCAATGCAAAACAAAAATAATGAAAAGCTTCATATAAATAAGTGACACATGTGGATGCTGACGTTACGATATGATGTTGGTATTGCTCCAGCAGCTGCTACGTTGCCATACTGCGTACTTTGATTTATATGAAGCAAAGGAAATCATTTATTTATTTTTTGTTTTTACTGTTCTATTCTTTGAGGAAGATGTTTGTGTAGAAAATCAGTTCTAGGGATTCTCAATCAATTCGTTTCTAGAAATTGTCTGCATTGCATTTTAACCAAAGGAAATATTTTATGATGAATTTATTACGAAGGGCAATTATGATGATGTGCTGCATAGCACTCTTTGCTATTCACCTACAGCTGCTATTTGTCTGTTTTGAAGTCAAGCCACAAAGGATAAAGTCACCAATAGCTAACAAATTCGTCTATTTTCTTCGAAATTGGTGTTTTTAGAACTAAACGTTTAAGTCCTGAGGTTAATTTTTGTCAAAAACGCGATTCAAACGTATTTCACTAGACTTTTCTGTTGGGCTTGACAAAATAATAAGTTGAGCAAAACATGAAGAAAGAAAGTAAAAGAGTTGATTCGTTAAAAGGATTAAAAGTTTCATCCAAGAGAGACAAAAAGGAGCTCTGTGGCTCACAAGCATTGCTAAAGTGAGTATCAGATTTGAAACCATCCAACACAACTTGTTTTGAACGATCGGAAAGGTAATTTTTAATGCCACAAAGAAGTGACACATCTTTACCAAAAGCACGCATTTTCTTAGGAGAGCTTTATGCCAAACGCCATCAAATGCATAACAAATATCTTCTTGTTCTTCCTTTTAGACGTTACGATCATCAGGATCTCGAAGTTATCACACACTGACACTTTACTGCTTCACACTACTGATCTGCTCGGTACACCGCCGCGCCGTTTGCTTGCTTAAGAAGTATAAAGCATAGTAATATTTTTTCCCAAATAGTGTTAAGATTAGTTCGAGCCTTTTGTGACATATGCCGACCTTCTACTAGAAGAATATCTGCTTCATGTTTAAATTTACAGACTCAAGCACAAAGGAAGTCAGTCTTCGATTAGGAAGTTTTGTGTTAGTAGCCAATTGAACAAATTGAGCTACTTTACAATTCAAACTGCGTAGAAAATACACTCTCAACTTTTGGTCGTTTAAGGATACCTTAGAAAATATTGTTACCGATTTTTTACGGATGGTTCCAGAACATATGACAGATCTTATGTTAGGTTGTATGATTGGATGGAGTGCAGACGCAACTGGCCACATATCACTCGGTTCTAATCCATTGTGCCCCCGGAATAACGGTGAATGAGGAGGGAGGTTTAAAAGGTGATGAATAGGAGAGGATTGATTTGGTGACTAGGTTATTGGGATTGAAAACTCTCACTGACCTTTAATGAACTTTACATAGATGCAGTTCAGCGGAAGGTAAGAAATGTCGCACAGGTCGTCGATGAAATATTCTCCGAGAACCTTTTTCCAAGTGTGGGCACTCACAGAAGAAGTGGAATGATTCTTCCCCTGGCCTCTTCGCATCCTCTGCACAGGATGGAAGTGCTTATCCTCATTATCATCATGTAGGTACACAATGAGTTGCGAGATGACCCTTGAGAATGCCACTCAAAGGATATAACCTAGGCCTACTAAGCTGGAGTGTTTTTTTCCTTGGACACATTTGGCCATAGGTTCCTGGAAACCTGGCCAGTTTCTAAAGATGGCGTCCAGTCATTGGTGATATTCAGTAACTTTCGTTGAATTCTGTTTTCTTTTTGCTCTAGTGGCTTGAATACAGAAGTATTGGTCTTGCTGATCTCATTTTTGCCAGCTTATCCGTAATTTCTTTATAAGTTATGTCACGGTGTCCTGAAACCCAAATTAAAGTTACGGTGGTCATTGACCTAGGCAGTCTCAAATTACTGCGACAGCTTTCTATAAATTTAGATTTTGTGACATTGGATGAGATAGCTATTATGATCGCCTGGCTATCTATGAAAATGTCAATATTTTGTTTATTAACAAGTATGTAAGTATTTCTGGAGCTGTATTAATTTAAATGTGGATCTGATGTTGGTGCATATATGGAGAGCGATGACATATAACTTGCCGCATCATTAGACACATACGTTTCTCTGTTTTCCAAGCAGGGGCGTATGCTTTCTAAATGGCTATAAGCCACCTTACGAAGAATCGCTGGATGTGAGGTATTCATGGCTCTACTTAAACCCTCAACTACTTCGAAAGTGATGCAGGAATGAAAAACTTCTCCAAATGCGTCGGATGACTAAATTTTTTGAGTCATGTTTAGGTTCCTGTACGTTACGGAATAGCTGGAAATAAGATCGCCGATAAATTAACAATGCAAAGATCTCAGACAGCTTTACCAGGACCTGAACCAGCGCTTGGTCTGCTGGGGTCTTCAGTGGCGTCTTCAATCAACGATTGCACTGTTGTTTTGTTTTTTTTTTTTTTTTGTTACAGATGATGAAGAAAGATTATTGGGACTTTAGTCCGCAATCATGTGGCCATCAGGGCCGTAGCTAGAGTTGATTTTAAGGTAGAGCATCAGTGATAAAAGGTAGGGCGGAAGTAAAATTTCTATTTGATGTAAAATTTGGTCAGATTTTGTAAAGGTGGTACTCAATTGTCGGGAGGGGGTGATAATAAATAGTAAACATTCATTTATGTATTTTATTATTATTTTTAACATATCATATTAAGTATACCTTCATAAATAATAATACAAAGTTTATAAAAATAACTAAATTCGTCCATTCGCCATATTATTAAAAATTCAAAGGACTTCATCCAGATTAACTGACTCTGTTAATTTTTTTTCAAATACCATAATTACTATGCCTACCATAGTGGAAATACTCAGACTTACCATTCTTTCATGACTCATTGATAGCCTCTGAAGCCTATTGATTGCATTCAAAGTTTTTAATGATGATTAGCACACAGCAGTGCTGCATCCTATGTTAGCCACAGATGCATAAAGCTATCATTGAACGCCTCTCGCTGCTTGAGCAAAACACCATTTGTTTTTTACTTTTTATCTTTGATCCGACTTAAAAAAGCTTTTGCCACAGCAGTCTCTCCTCTTGATGGCATTGTAAGACCTAAAAATCAGTTTTAACGTTTTACATTTTTCCATCAGAAATTACAAATAGTTTTGCATTCTAACACTTACCTAAGTTTTTCAACAGTAACATTTTGTCTACATCCAACTCATCTATACGCTACTGAATTTAGTAGATAGTCGTTGCCCGAAAGTCTCCTTTGTAATTCAGCATTAAATATGTCCAACTTTTCGAAATACTCAGACTTAAATGGCTGAGCGCTTTGATTTTCTATATAAAGAGGAACAGAGAGGGCCATATACCAAGAAGTAATCCATCCGATTTGATTTCTTGGTTTGCCTCTTTTGGGTAACTGTCGTATTTGTGGAATCACCCCTTTTCATAGACTTAGCTTCTTCCAATATTTAATGACTTTCTTGGGAACGCGACGTCATCATCTTTAAAATTGTCATTTCTTTCGACCACTCAATGATAATTGCATTTTTAAGCTATTGCTATTTCAATATTTTGGGGGTTATTTTTATCTCTCGTACCATTTTCCATTATAGTAAAACAGTTTTCGTCCGATTCATTAATATCTTGCGTAGAAAATACACTCTCAACTTTTGGTCGTTTAAGGATACCTTAGAAAATATTGTTACCGATTTTTTACGGATGGTTCCAGAACATATGACAGATCTTATGTTAGGTTGTATGATTGGATGGAGTGCAGACGCAACTGGCCACATATCACTCGGTTCTAATCCATTGTGCCCCCGGAATAACGGTGAATGAGGAGGGAGGTTTAAAAGGTGATGAATAGGAGAGGATTGATTTGGTGACTAGGTTATTGGGATTGAAAACTCTCACTGACCTTTAATGAACTTTACATAGATGCAGTTCAGCGGAAGGTAAGAAATGTCGCACAGGTCGTCGATGAAATATTCTCCGAGAACCTTTTTCCAAGTGTGGGCACTCACAGAAGAAGTGGAATGATTCTTCCCCTGGCCTCTTCGCATCCTCTGCACAGGATGGAAGTGCTTATCCTCATTATCATCATGTAGGTACACAATGAGTTGCGAGATGACCCTTGAGAATGCCACTCAAAGGATATAACCTAGGCCTACTAAGCTGGAGTGTTTTTTTCCTTGGACACATTTGGCCATAGGTTCCTGGAAACCTGGCCAGTTTCTAAAGATGGCGTCCAGTCATTGGTGATATTCAGTAACTTTCGTTGAATTCTGTTTTCTTTTTGCTCTAGTGGCTTGAATACAGAAGTATTGGTCTTGCTGATCTCATTTTTGCCAGCTTATCCGTAATTTCTTTATAAGTTATGTCACGGTGTCCTGAAACCCAAATTAAAGTTACGGTGGTCATTGACCTAGGCAGTCTCAAATTACTGCGACAGCTTTCTATAAATTTAGATTTTGTGACATTGGATGAGATAGCTATTATGATCGCCTGGCTATCTATGAAAATGTCAATATTTTGTTTATTAACAAGTATGTAAGTATTTCTGGAGCTGTATTAATTTAAATGTGGATCTGATGTTGGTGCATATATGGAGAGCGATGACATATAACTTGCCGCATCATTAGACACATACGTTTCTCTGTTTTCCAAGCAGGGGCGTATGCTTTCTAAATGGCTATAAGCCACCTTACGAAGAATCGCTGGATGTGAGGTATTCATGGCTCTACTTAAACCCTCAACTACTTCGAAAGTGATGCAGGAATGAAAAACTTCTCCAAATGCGTCGGATGACTAAATTTTTTGAGTCATGTTTAGGTTCCTGTACGTTACGGAATAGCTGGAAATAAGATCGCCGATAAATTAACAATGCAAAGATCTCAGACAGCTTTACCAGGACCTGAACCAGCGCTTGGTCTGCTGGGGTCTTCAGTGGCGTCTTCAATCAACGATTGCACTGTTGTTTTGTTTTTTTTTTTTTTTTTGTTACAGATGATGAAGAAAGATTATTGGGACTTTAGTCCGCAATCATGTGGCCATCAGGGCCGTAGCTAGAGTTGATTTTAAGGTAGAGCATCAGTGATAAAAGGTAGGGCGGAAGTAAAATTTCTATTTGATGTAAAATTTGGTCAGATTTTGTAAAGGTGGTACTCAATTGTCGGGAGGGGGTGATAATAAATAGTAAACATTCATTTATGTATTTTATTATTATTTTTAACATATCATATTAAGTATACCTTCATAAATAATAATACAAAGTTTATAAAAATAACTAAATTCGTCCATTCGCCATATTATTAAAAATTCAAAGGACTTCATCCAGATTAACTGACTCTGTTAATTTTTTTTCAAATACCATAATTACTATGCCTACCATAGTGGAAATACTCAGACTTACCATTCTTTCATGACTCATTGATAGCCTCTGAAGCCTATTGATTGCATTCAAAGTTTTTAATGATGATTAGCACACAGCAGTGCTGCATCCTATGTTAGCCACAGATGCATAAAGCTATCATTGAACGCCTCTCGCTGCTTGAGCAAAACACCATTTGTTTTTTACTTTTTATCTTTGATCCGACTTAAAAAAGCTTTTGCCACAGCAGTCTCTCCTCTTGATGGCATTGTAAGACCTAAAAATCAGTTTTAACGTTTTACATTTTTCCATCAGAAATTACAAATAGTTTTGCATTCTAACACTTACCTAAGTTTTTCAACAGTAACATTTTGTCTACATCCAACTCATCTATACGCTACTGAATTTAGTAGATAGTCGTTGCCCGAAAGTCTCCTTTGTAATTCAGCATTAAATATGTCCAACTTTTCGAAATACTCAGACTTAAATGGCTGAGCGCTTTGATTTTCTATATAAAGAGGAACAGAGAGGGCCATATACCAAGAAGTAATCCATCCGATTTGATTTCTTGGTTTGCCTCTTTTGGGTAACTGTCGTATTTGTGGAATCACCCCTTTTCATAGACTTAGCTTCTTCCAATATTTAATGACTTTCTTGGGAACGCGACGTCATCATCTTTAAAATTGTCATTTCTTTCGACCACTCAATGATAATTGCATTTTTAAGCTATTGCTATTTCAATATTTTGGGGGTTATTTTTATCTCTCGTACCATTTTCCATTATAGTAAAACAGTTTTCGTCCGATTCATTAATATCTTGCAATTTTTGGTTTATGACTAAGAGACTTTTTCAAATTTAAATCTTTCACGCAGGTGTATTCAAACAAATTCTGAAATAATCCTTGTTCTTTTTCTTACTCTAAAACAAAATTTCCACTCAAAGCTAGTTCGTTGACTAATGGAAATTATGTATCGACCTAACTAAGTACCTATGTTTTTATTTACTTTTTGATTTATCAACGTTTCAAAATTGCTACCTGTAGAGACTCTATTTAACTTGTCATGCCACATCGCCATAGCTTGGATGTGGGAAATGGTTTTTTTGTGTTTTGGAAAACCATTTTTTGAACCAGTGGCATTTTCTATTTTGTTAATCCTGTAGAAGTGTATATACGAAGTCTGGTTGCAAAAAAAGTGTAGCAAAATGTCGCATCTTTCTCGAAAGAATACGGCAGCCATTTATATCGCTTGAATCAGGCCACCGAAAATACCCTGTTGGAATTGCTGACTTTTTATGGTAGGGCATCGAAGGTTCCAAGGTAGGGCATTGCCCTCTAATGTCTCCTCCCTAGCTACGGCCATGGTGTCCATTAATACGTTGCCAATCAATATGAAGCCAATATCAAATTTTTATATAGTCTTTTTCAGGGTGGCAGAATCGAACTATATATATGTTTATACAGCAGATTACTTTTTTTCATAGTAATTTTTAATGGAACCATTTCGTGCTTACAAGAAAGCGAGAGAGGCGCAGGGCTTCGATGTGAGTAAGATCACTAGGGTCATCAACGAAATACAAACTTAGCAGGTGTATCCTACGTTTGTGAGCTAAAGCTGGGCATGAACAGAGAAGGTGGAAAATAGTTTCCTCTTCCTCCTCATCCATACAGCTTTTGCAAAAATCGTTTGAGACGACTCCTAACCTTGCGGCATGTCTTCCAATAAGACAGTGTCCTGTGATGACAGCTATCGTCGCACTAATGTGTTTTCTTTTGAAAGAGATCAAGCCGTTCGACCGCTTAAGATCTAGCTTGGGATAGATCTGTTTCATTCAGTGCTTAGTCAATATATTTTCCCTAGAAGCAGTCCATTGACTTGTGTCCAATTTTCACAACAATAAATGTCAATAATCAAGTTGAATGCCTTACTTCAGCAATCAATGATTTATTTAACAAACATGTTCCATTGAAAACTCGAACTTTAAAGTCACGTAGCTTTCCATAGCTTTCTTCTGAAATTCTAAGTGCAATTAAAACACGAGATATAGCATACCGTCGTTGGAAACGATTTGGTTGCCTAGATATGCTAAGACAATTTAAAATTTCCCGAAACTTAGTAACTAAATTAGTACAATCTGCAAAATACAATTATTATAATAACAGGTTTAACTCAGATCGTTCGTCTAAATTTTTATGGAAGGAAATTAAGAACATCGGTTTAAAAAAAGATGCATCTGTTTCGGACGAGAACATTGACTTAGATGAGTTGAATCAAAATTTCGTAACACCCCCAGCACAATTTACTATTGGTACGGATATAGCGGTGAATGATATAGATGATAAATTTTCTATAAGTGGAGTAGATGCATATCAAGTTGGTAATGCAATTTTTAGTATCAAATCAAAATCCATGGGACTTGATAACATTCATCCTGATTTTATTAAAATCCTCCTTCCCGTCATACTTCCTCACATAACTTATATCTTTAACACCATAATAATGACCTCAACCTACCCCACATCCTGGAAAAAATCAAAAATTATTCCTATCCCTAAACAAGGTAAAAAAAAAGAATATAGACCCATAGCCATCCTTTCTTTCCTATCCAAGGCTTTTGAAGTTATTTTGAGTGATCAGATAAAAGCATATATCAAAGATAAACAACTCCTTTGCTCTTTGCAGTCTGGATTTAGACCTGGACATAGCTGCATTTCAGCCCTTATTAAAGTTTCTGATGATATAAGACAAGCTTTAGATAATAATTATACAACTGTGATAACCTTACTTGACTTTTCCAAAGCGTTTGACTGCGTGGACTCTAATCTTCTCTGTGATAAGCTGATAAACTATTTCAATTTCTGTGATACAACTAAAAATTTAATATATTCTTTTTTGACAAAACGCATGCAAGCTGTATCTTGTAATGGTAAACTTTCCTCGTTCCTTCCTGTTCATACTGGTGTTCCTCAGGGATCAATCCTTGGACCTTTACTTTTTTCTATGTTCGTTAATGATTTACCAAGTGTTTTATCTTATTGTCAGTTCCATATATATGCAGATGATGTTCAGTTGTACATAAGTTTTCCTATAGGCATGGTTGAAGATGCTATAGTTAAAATGAATTCAGATTTAAGTTCAATATACGATTGGTCTATTCGCAATGGACTTAGACTGAATCCAGAAAAAACCAAAGCCATTCCCATATCAAAAAATAAACCTTACCTTCAAAACTTTCCCCCCATCCTTCTAAACTCCTCCCAAATTGAATATGTCACTCAAGCAAAAAACCTAGGTATAATTTTTAATGACAAGCTAACGTGGGACACTCATATAGTTTCTATAATTTCAAAAATTTATGCTTCATTGAGAGGCCTATCTGTAACCAAATCAATTCTTCCAACTGAAGTTAAATTAAAACTAGTCAAATCACTTATCATACCGATACTATCTTATGGATGTGAGTTATTCGCTGATCCTGATTCCCATTCGCTTCAAAAGCTAAAAGTTGCTTTTAATGCGATTGCTCGTTTCGTTTTCAATCTTCGTAGGTATGATCATGTCTCGGCAGGCTCGTAAACTCCTAGGCTGTTCTTTGGAAGCTTTTTTCAAGTACCGCTGTTGTTCTTTTCTCTATAAAATAATTGTTAACAAGACTCCCAGCTATCTGTATACCGCACTTAATTTTTGCCACTCTAATCGAAATTCCTTATTGCGTTCGTCCAGATATACTTGTTTGACATCACGCAGACAATTTTTCGTTTATGCTGTCAGACTGTGGAATGATCTTCCCAGTCACCTGAGATCTGGAATCGAACACAGAAAATTTCATACGCAATGCTTCGAACATTTTGCAAACTTAAACTGAAACTTACTTTTTTTTTCCAATTTTATACATATTATACATGTTGCGACCTTAAGTTTTCTTTAATTCTTGACTTTATATTTATTTTTGTCTATCTTTCAATTTTGCTGAAATTTGTAATGGTAAATTTTATATTATATTGTAGTCGAATTTTTTGTTTTTGTAAATCTTGCACTATTTATAAAATGTAATATATCCTGTACAAATTATAAGTTTATTCTTAATGTACAGTTGTTAAAAAATCAATAAAATCAAATCAAATCAAGCATGGCCAAAGTCTAGAGGCTGAGCGTAACTATGGCTTCTATTGATGCTATTTAAAATCATATAAAATCATATCATATCAGCAGATAAAAGAAAATCAGGAGCCTTATATCAATACACGCATCACCTATTTGGGTATCGATACAGTAATCCTTTCGATCTGCAGGATAGGGGAAGAGAATGTGACTTTCACTGCTTATTAAAAAAATGTGACAACATTTTTGGCAACCTCTTTCTCACCAGACAGGAAAGAGTTTACCCGTGGAGTGATGGTTAGCATGTCTGCCTGTTAACCCAGTGGTTCGTGGTTCGAATCTCAACAGAAGGAAATTGTTTTTCCAGCCTTTCGCGAGGTATTGGCAAGTCCACTGTTATTAAATTCATTGAAATGAAAAGCACTTTGGATTATCCGTTCGTAACCGGCAGAAAATTGTAGTTCCTCTCCATTCCCATTAAAGGCATGTTTCTAAGAAACGAGCTAGGCCCTGGGGCACCTCGCTCTGTTGCGCCACTCTATTTATTTATAATATGGAAACTGCGGGCTACAATTGTTAGCGTATGTAAGAGTGAAAATGACGTATTGAACGACGTTGCAGTTTTTGAAGCACTATCAACAAGCCTTTGGACTCATTAAGTTTGGTTAAGGTAACTACGTTCTTTACTTGACTGTGGTCACTGTGAATATATCCAAAAGGAGATTCGAAAAACATCCTCCCATTTGCTCTCTTTTTATCCGTGAAATTGATTCTTCTATCTCGTTGAATGTACTCAAAGGAAGGGTACAGTAAAATTAAAACAACGACACGGGCGCTCAAGCTCATAAAACTGCAAGTAAGCCACTCATTTCTTTTCACTCAATAGCATGTCAACGAAGTATCCCAATCATTTCCAAACCGCATACAACAGCCACTTTATTTAAATTAACAGAAATCATTCAGCTATCTCATGGGGAAAAACGACTCATTAGTTTGGTAAAAGGTCTTATCACGCCAATGTCACAAAAAAAGGTTTAGCCTTCAAAACCAATTTCGGTCCCCCATAAACGTTAAAAAAATCAGGTAGCTTCACCAAATGTACACCCAAAAAAGATCAATTTACCCACAACCTCACCAACAAAAAAAAAAAATCCCTTGTCTAATAGAAATGGTAGAACGAGTCCTGTCAAAGGAAATTTCATGCCACCTCCTTGGGTGTGATGTTTATTTTGGACAGTAATAAGGAAAGGAAAAAAAGACAAAAAGGCGCCTTCCTTTTCAAATAAATAGATAAAACTTTTGTTTGCTGAGGTGCCATGGGATGATGAAGAACCGTATTGAGTGCCATCAAGATCCAAAAGCTTAACGCTGCCGTTGTCAATCAATGCGAATGGCCGTTTTAAGTGCGAATCAATTTGTCAAAAGACTGTGGTGCTATAACAAACACAAAACACAATAGAAAAAGTGTATGAGGATTTAATTTTTTGGAAGCTTTAACCACAACTTAAGGACAGACACCAAAGTTAACATAAGCCCGTTCGCCAATTAAAACCAACCAATTCGACTATTATAGCTTCTTGAGGGAAGCTCCATATTTGTTGGCAGTGAAATCCTAATCCTTAGGTATCAGCATGTCCATTCGTGGGTGAGTTATTTAGGATCTCCAATTAACATTGACATCGGAAAGGATATCAAGTGGAAATGAGAGAGAGAGAGAATTATTCTTTTGAGTGTGGGGAGGCTTTTGTGGAATTGGGATCACGTGGAATAACCTTTTGGTTTTGTTTTATATTAATAAATTCGAGTGTTTTGTAAATAAATTCAGCATTTTGTCCCTTTGGATCAATTAACTTTTTTGCCTGACGCAGGATTATTGCGTTGGAGTGGGAGTGGGAGTGGGAGCCACGCAGAGACTCGCAGAGCGATGGTGGACGGAGTGAACGAAATGAAAATTGATGTTTAGGCTTGAGGGTATAATTTATGGCTGACGGTTAAAGTTTTATTAATTATTTAGCCTTTTTTGGGCATTTTTCGTTTGGTTTTGATTGAAAAGCCTGTCGTTCAAGCTTTCGTTGGTATATGGGTGTGAATTAATTAATTGCTTGTGAGCTGGGCTCTTCGGTCTTTGGTCATGTTCTCAAAAAAGCAATAAATCATTGGGTCGTGGAAAGGACGATTAGTAGGTTGATAAAAAGGCTTTACTTTTGGATGACTTCTCCTACAATGTGAGCAAGGACGAGCGGATGAATGAATGAAATAAGTTGATTGAACAAAAAATTTACACCAACTTGAGTCTATTCAACTCCCCATGGTCGTGCACCTTATGAACCATTCTTACAATTGAACACACTTAGGTAAGTGATTTGCCCAGACGGAAAGAAAAACCCAAACTCCTCAACTGTCTTCCAGAAAATTGACAGGTGCATTAAAAGTACTTCATCATGATGAATATTAACCTCAGTTCTTTCTACACGAACCACGAAGCATTGCTTTTATAACTCTTTATGTGATGCCATTGAACTCTGAGGGCAAGACAATAGCAAAAGAACTCATACTCATACATCAAAACAATCACACACCGAGCCAAAGTAATGAATAAAATTTGTTTTATTCTTCTTGCCCTGTGCAAAGAATCCTTTTTGACTCTGTGACAACTGTGTGCAATCTCGGTATATCACAACACACCATCTAATACTACAGTACCGTTACTTGGAGCCCACACAGGAATGCCAAAGTGTCATAGTGTCACAACGACAAAGGATCTAAAAGCTCTGATGTTATACGTGGGTGCGGTGGCTTGTGTATGTCTCCTCTTCACCTTGTGTCAGCTTTTTTCATTGTTCTAGTTTGTTGGTTGGTAGAGAGGTGTGAATAGTGAAATTGTTCTCGTAACGGCACTGTGGTGACGTGTACATTATATCAAGAACAGACGCAAGCCGTGACATCGCACTTAACGTCAGCGTCTACGTCCTCGGTTGGGTGGTCCCTTTTTTGTTTATTGAAGGAAGAGACTTTCCAGTAATATGACTATGAAAATCTTCAACGACAAAGCCGATTATGTGGTGTCCTGAACGATGTCAAAACACTGGTTTTTGCATAGTGGAAACTATAGTCTACTGAATTGCTGTAAATTTTAGGGCTCTAAGCGTTTTCGTGACATCCTTAAGACAAGCAACAGTTTTTTGTTATTCGACTTTGACAAGGGCCTTTAACAAGACATGTCTTCTTGAGCTCAATGGGTGCGCAATGTGTAAAAAATCCACAAGTGAAATCAAAAAGCGGGGCGTAGCCTTCAATTAATGTCCTGAAAAATTTTAGTAGGTTCTTTGTTCCTTTTGTTTTAAGGAACTACTAACAAAGTTAGGGTAAAAAAGGCTGATGGTATGAGTATTGGTAGGATAAAGGTTCCGATTTTTAGGTTGCGTCATCACCTTTGCTTGTCGCAATGTTGAATTGTTGAAAAAAAATTTAACTTGGATGCTCCGTCCGGAGAGGACCTGCTAAACTAGTAAAAGCGAGTACATATTGACAAAGGGCCAAAGAAAAAATAATTCAACACTATAATGCTCTGCGAGCAATGACTGACTGCCCGAACCTCACTGGTCTGCCAGAACTTATTGGAAATTTCTCAAGTAATGAATTCGACTAACTGAATCAACGGTGGACCTCAGCAGTAAAAAAAAACAGAAACTCTATATGAGCCACTCCAACATACTTGGTTTAAAGGTCTTTCAGGGTCTTTCAATACTATGACAGGGTATTGAAGAAGAGATGGTGGGGGATGACCTCCTGGCAAGCCAACGACAGCTCTCATACCCCTAGAGCAGGGTACTGCTTCTGGATTATCAGGCTCTTTATGTCCAAGGGCATCCTAAAGAACCTTGCCCTCCACGTTGGGAGTTAACTACCCAACCACGTAAAAGTTCTATGTTTGCAAAACAGCCATTAGCTTCGAATAATAATTATGGTTTCAACGTTTACGACGCAAGTAAACAAAAAAACGGACAAAGGCCTCCGGAGAATAAGCGGACGCCCTAGACTGCTGCAGAGCAGACATAACATTAATCCAGGAAGTGCGATTGAATGGGCCGGGCACAAAGAATATGAAAAACTGCGACATTTACTATGGCGACAGCTACAGACAACAGAAAATTGCTTATTTGGGTTAGAGGTGTACTAATGAAAAAAGAAATCAGCAAAAATCCAGCTAATTAGCGTATGTTGACCATCCGCACAAGGGCTGAATTCGAAAACATTATCTTAATATGTGACCCAAAAGATTGTTTCTACGAGCTCCTTGAAGAAACTTATGAGCAGGGTTGTTCCATGGTAATAACACCCGAAACGCACATTTTTCGACTCATAAAACTGTTAATCCTTATGATAATATCTACAAATCTTACAATTAAGATAAACAACTAAAAACGTAGAAAATTAAAAAAAGAAGCACTCCGGGAGTGCCGACAGAAGTGAAAACAGAATTGAATTTTCAGTAAATATTTTAATGTACAGGAAAATCTTTTCATTGAAATTGTTTAAGTTTCATTTATTATTATATTTCAACAACTTGTACGTCCAAGAATTTAATACCTTTATTTTTCATTCATAATTTCATCTTGCAACTTGCATGTGCAAGAATTCAATACTTTTGTTTGTTCACCTAGTAACGAGAGCCACTGTGTGAACCATTGCTCCTACAACTTGCCAGACGCAATAGGAAACTTGCGTATTTTTGTTGGCACGTTTTGTTTAGTTTGCGATTCCCACGTATTGACTGGAACTTATAATCAACATGGTTCACACAGTAGCTCTCCCAAAATATTTTCTGTACCTGTAGCTAGTTAAGAATAAAATCATTACCTGTCTAACGTTAAAATACAACAGTCGTGTTTCTCTTGAGTGGTTTGAGTTGAAATTGTCGTGTTCTTATTTTCGAATTTGCAATTTATTTTTCTTTCGTTTAAAACATTTAAACAGAAATGTTTCTTCTTAGTGCTTATGTAAAATAAAAATAGATAAATAGTGGCAAAGTTTTATTCAATGTTTTATAATATATGTACATGTACATATGGAAGAACATCAATGAAACTTATGAGTTTTCATTCACATTTTCAGCTTTTCCATTATCATCTCATGCAATCATCGTATTCTAATAATAGCCGCGTTTTATTGGGAATTTTCTATATTCAGTTATGTTCATTTAGAATAAAACGATTTTTTGGTTTATATTCATTTAGCACGTCACTTTCAATTTTCACTTTCAAAGTTGGTACCCTTTGCACTTGTTCTAAGGATAAGAACCATTAAAAATTTGCATTCAGAAGGATATAAATGCATACCTTTTATTTTCCATTTCTATTTTTCTCTATTTAATTCTCGATTCTCAATTTATTTGCCGCATTTCAACTTTTTACTTTCGATGTAAACAAAACAAATGTCACTTTAATTTTTTTTCGCAATGGCTGTGTTCAATTAGATTCATTTTGTGACTCAAGTTTTTGGTTGCCTTGGTTCTGATGTTCTTATGTGTTCTGTCTGATGTTCTTTTTTTCTGACCGATTGCGAAACTTTCCTTGTGTGTGCGTGTGTGTGTGTGTTAGTAACTGCGTGTCTGTTTATGTCCCCACCAAGTCACCACCTGACTCTTCTATTAGCTATTAGGTGTGTTTCTTTACTGAAAATTCGCACGAAATGCACCGAAATTCGGCGAAAGTCAGTCTAATCCCGTTCCAATTTTTCGTAGCAGTGCACAAAAAAGAGAGTGCTCTCGAGAGAATAGAAAAATTTCCCCGTCCTGCGAATTTCCGCCACCAAAATTTCTGTGGACAGAAATCATGCACAGCCAAAACAAATACCACAACTGTCAAACAGACGTTTTTCCAAAGCGTTGCGTTGCTGCGAATGTTTTGTTCAAGGCGTTTCTTTACTCTTAAGACAATTACGCTCTTTCAGAGAGTTTCAGAAAGAATTTTACAACCACTCCTTAAAACAAAAATTTCTGTGCACAAAAAGTAAAGAAACAGACTTATTCAATCTGTTGTCGAAAATCAGAAAATATGAACGAACACAACCCAAAGACTGCCAACCTCTGGGTGCCAAAAAAGAAATTTAACCAACCGTCCCTGTTGTGCAGTTAGCTAACTGCGATATTTATGTTCATTTAGGCTATTGACATAAGGAGTTGTTGTTTTTCCATGAGAGCTGTTTTACTGAAATGAACATAATTTCACATAGAATTTCGATAAAACGCGCCTAATGAAGTAATAGGCCTATGGTGACTAAAATAGGAAACGAAAAATTTTGACTCGAATCTATTTAAAGATTTTCTTCGAAAATTGATTATCCACTGTTGCCATTTCTTGCCACCATTCTTACTATTGCTCGGATGCATATCTTTCTATTGTTCAAATTGAGTTAGTCTGAAATTGAGAAATGTCAAATGAAATGCAGAAAAAAGTTGTAGGTGTGACTCACATTCGACAAAGGATCTTAAATTTTAACCATCCTTTATATGTATATCGGATATGCGTTTAAGTCTATCAGATAAAATTAGTCTTGAAGAGTGTATTCGCAAAGCACGTGATTGAGGCATTTAGAAGCATATTCGCAGTGAAATCTAAAAACATATTTTACCATTTTTATTGCGTTTTAGTACAAAATAACCAAAACCGTTTTCGATACAAAAGCTGTTAGATATTTTCTTTTTTCCAAAAGCGGAATAGGTGACACATATGTTTTCAAACCGTTTTTATGTTCCAGCTGGAACTGGGTTTTCGTTTATAAGAACAGTCGCCACACAATTCAGGAAACAAAAAAGAATCACCCAAGCTACTTCATTTAATCTCAATTTATCACACAAAGTACTTGCAATTAAATCTCTAATCTAATGTAATGTTATCTACTCAGGTACAATTAAGGAAGCACGCGAATACTTCCCTGTGAAGCAGAAAATAAATTCACAGAGAAAAGCTCCCGAACAGGGAGACAAATAAATAACATTTTCGTTTATCGTATGTAACTTTTAGCGACAATATTTGTGACGTTGGTTTGTGGTGCCTTGTTATGTGGGAGGTTTGAGGTGCGAGTTAGAGAAACATCAAAGAAAAAAACAATTTTTCACGGGTTTCACCTTTCGTGAGGAAGCCCTCCGAGAGTAGAGAGTGTAGGTCCTAGAAATGCGCTAGACACAAAGGTTTCCATAGCTTTGTTATGCCACTCCATTTAATGTATTTCTTGGCCCTATATTTATTATTACTTTATGACTCAAACCCATTTGCTTGTAAATAAAAAGATAAATTTGCTTTAAAATCTGTCGCAAAATAAGAATAAAGCAGGAATCAAAGTAGTGCTAGTGAAATTTTGTATAAAATAGGAGTTCCAAAGATGAACTTGAAGTTGTGATAGCTGTCTAAAAAGTTTAGCACAAAGTTATGTTGGTGAAATCAGCTTTTCAAGAGGCGCTGTTTTGTTACTAAGGTTTATGCTCTAATTTATTATGACGCTCCAGAATCAAAACAAGTAAAGCAAACTAACCCATTTGTGATATTAAATCAGCTACTGAAGCAAGGAATCTTAAATTTTCAGGAACTGTTATTATAACCAATCTTATAAAATTTTTCATTTCATTTTTCCTTGCACTAGTAAGTAAGTAAGTAAGTAAGTAAGTAATTCATTTTATTTTGTTTTTCCATAGTTGGTTTATAATATAATGAATGAATTTAAAGCTATGGCATTGCCGTCAGCTCGGTTAGCAATTTTATTCAAAAAACATTTAAATATATATATATATAGTTTTTTTTTTTATTTTATTGTTATTATTAAGCTTGTTTTTTTTTTATTACTTAGTTAAAAAATTTGCAAAGTTAATCATATTCCGTTATCAGTAGAGTTCTATACTTGTAGAGTTGATATACAAATTTGTAGAGGTTTTTCCAGTTGAACTCGTTCAAGGTTATAATTGTTTCTTGCATAGTTAAGGTTTTCTTTCCGAAATATGCAAGGCGCTGAGAAGAGAATATTGGACAGATACTTAAAAAATGGAAACAATCTTCTTTTGCTTTCAGGTTGCACAATGAGCAGAATTGGTTGAAACTTCCGTTGTATGGACTTCCATTTAGATGAAGGAGTTCACATCTTGTTTTGAAAATAAGAGATATTTCTCTGTAGCTGTACATATCGTTGAAATAATTCATGCTTAACAAAGTAGTGTTTAGTTGCGAGTATATGATCCTACTCTCAGATTCTCGAGCAATAGATGAAAACTCATCACGAACAGAATTTTCATACTTTTCAATAACTCTATAAAATTGTTCTTTGATGCAATTTAAGTTATTCGTGTCTATCGAAACGATTTCTCCACAAGCGATTCCTAAGCTTTTCCACTTGGATAGCCACCAATCGTGATTTCTTAGTTCATAAAACATCATTTTCTTTGTCAGACGAGTATCTGCGTGCGAGACAACTTTGGTAATGTAGTCGGCGTGCAGTTTAAGAGTATATGTGAAAAGCTTTGGTAGTCCTGTTTCAAGATAAATTGCGTAATTGGGTGTATTCAATGGTAAGTTAAACAATTTTTTCAGGAAGTTCCTTTGAAATTTTTCGATGGACTCGTATTCATCAATTCCCCAAACTTGTCCAGCATAACATAAGGAGGACTTAACAACAGCATCAAAAATTTTATACTTTGCTGAGAGACTTATTCGATCATTAAAAAAGATTTTTCTCCATGACATATTGAGAAGGCTTTGTGATGAATTTGACTTTTCTTGGAGATGTAGGTTAAAATCTAGGGACCGGTTCAGTTTTACACCTAAATATTTGTATTCGTCAACGGTCTCCAGTTTAGTACTATTATAGAACCAGTTGTAAGATATTTGGCTTCTGGTTGACGGGCTGAATATCATTACTTTCGATTTGCTTGCGTTGATTACAAGACACCATTCATGACAGTAATCCGACAGGCGGTTGATCATAAGTTGAAGGTTTTCGGGTGACTCAGATAGAATCACTAGATCATCAGCATACATTAATACATTTATGTTTGAATCGACTATTCGAATTCCACCAGGAAGGCATGCAACCACATCGTTAATAAATAGTGAAAACAGCATGGCACTGAGAAGACAACCTTGTTTTACCCCGTTATCAGTTTCGAACCATTCCGAGTAACTGGATCCATCCCACACCGCCGCTTTTGAGTCCGTGTATAGTTCTTTTATTAGCCTAATGAACTTCGTGGAAACTCCTAGTTTTGAAAGCTTGTAAAACAGAGCATTTCGATTTACAAGGTCGAAGGCAGCTCTAAAATCAACGAAGAAAGCGTATACTTTCTTATTCCTTGCTTGAAAGGCTTTCACAATTGATGTTAGTGTGAAGATATGGTCAACCGACGAGTAATTCTTCCGAAAACCGGCCTGAAAATCTGACAAGACACAGTTCATATCCACCCAAGTCTCTAATCTGTTTACTAGTATTCCACAGAATAATTTTGCAAGAACATTCATAAAAGAGATGCCACGATAATTTTCTACGTTGTTCAAGTCACCTTTTTTGTGTATCGGAAAAATTACTGACCTTTTGAATGAAGATGGTATTACTTCCGTCGAGAATATTTTATTGAACAACGAATGAAGTTGTGAATAAAACGTTTCAGTAGCATTCTTGTAAAATTCGTACGGGACTCCGTCTTCTCCAGGGGCTTTTCCATTTTTTCCTTTGAGAACAGCCAATTTTAGCTCTTCAAGAGAGATTTCGGAATCCAAAATTTCGTCGGATAACCATGGTTCAGCATATAAGAATTTTACATTAGTTTGACCATATAGTAAAGAACTAAAATAATTAGACAGGTCATCAGCTGAAACTCCTATTCCAATTCTAAAGTTTTCACAATTAATCTCTCTCGCTACCTTCCAAAATTCTTTCGAGTTTTTAATTTGGCCAAGTTTATAGGCTTGATTACTTTCAAAATTAATTTTTTTGTTGTAACACAATTTTTTGTACGCTGTATTCGCTTCGTTGTACCATTTCTTGAGGGTTTGAGAATACGAGCTTCTCAGTGTATTTAACAAGTCGAACGACACTTTTCGGGCCAGCAAACATTCCTTGTCAAACCATTTTGCTTTGTACTTTGAAGCTTTATTTTGAGTAATGTTGTTTGAGGAGCTTTTTAACGCTTGGACGAGTTTTTCTGCAGATATTTCAACTGACTCAGCCAATGTATCGATTGTGGCTAAATTGTCATCCAATTTCTGCTGGAAAGAATCGACATTATTCTGGTTCCACTTTAACCGCGGGAGGAGTTTAAGGTTTTTTTCCGTAGCTACATATTCGCTACTCAGTTCCACAATTATTGGCATGTGATCGGAATATATTTTACTTTGAACTTCAAACTTCTTCACTACATTTTTCCAGTTATTATTCACCATACAAAAGTCGATGACTGATTTTCCTTGTCCTCCAAGGAAAGTAAACCTGCCATCATAATCACCATTAGTACATCCATTTAAGATTTCAAAGTCGTACATCTGCATGAATTCCATAATTTTTTTTCCATTTTGATTACATACTTCATCCATTGATACTCTATGGTTGATGTTTAAATCCATATTGTTTGTATTGCATCCAACTGCTACTTGTAGATTAGCTATTCTAGCATTAAAGTCACCAATCATTAAAATATTTTTATTTGCAACATTCATCATCATACTGTTAAGACGATCGAAGTCTTCGTTCCATTTATTGCAGTTGATATAACAGGGAATGATGATAAAATTAGGCTTCCGGATTAGTTTAACAACAGTGATTCCTTCGTGTTCGTCAAAGTTGTAGTATTTTAAAAGCGTTGTCTTGATTCCATAGAGTGTTCCACCACTAGCACGACCTTTGGTATATGTTTTCACTGCAGCTTTCCATATTAACTTGAAACCGTTAAAGTATTTGGTAAATTTGTTAAAATTTTCTAGTGTTACATGAGTTTCATACAGAAAAAACAAATCAAAGCTTTTTATATAATTAAAAAAATCGATAAATAAGAGTTTATTATTGATACCTGACACATTATACGATAAAATATTACAATTACATAAAGGTAATGAGCTGACGGCATCACAATTTCAATTTTGTACTATCGTACTAGGCTTCGTACTATTTTGGTACAAAGGCATCACTGATATATTTTCATTGATTGGTTTATACCATTCATTTTGACGTTTCCTTGACAGTGTCAGCATCTTGACAGGTTCAAAATCTATATCGCCATACATTTCGTGAAGTTGTTTTTCACCATCTTCATTTTTATATTTTAAAATATTATATTTGCTTAAATAAAATACTTTATCTGCAATCGTAAGCGTACTGTTTTTGATTTGGATGGATTCATTCGGTCTTTTTGTTTTGATGACTTTTCTATAGGCAAGAAGAACACGACGTTTCAACTGCATTTGTTTTGATAGGTCTCGTTGAATAAACACACCTGTTCCTTTGAGTTTTGCTGAATTTCTTAGCATTTTTGTAGCATTATCGTTGGAGCCGGTGTTGATTTTCAGTTTAACAACAGTGTTATTTTGACTAATTTTCGTCATCTCAGTGATTTGGTTTGAGTCGCCAAGTAAAATGTGTCCTATGTCTTGCACTTTTTCTCTAGCATCGACGTTACTTGGAAGAGTGAGGATGATGTTTTTTCCTCGCAGGATGCGGCTTTGCATTTCTAGCTCATCTTCCAGCATTTCACACCTCTCTTCAAAATGTTGTACCTTCCTTGTTAGTTCTTCATTTTGCAGGCTCAGAACATTGATTTTTTCGTTCAACTTGAGAACGTCATCTTTTGTGGCAAGCTTTGCAGTCGCTACGGTGAGCTCTTTCTGCAGAGATGAATCGATGATTTGCTTAATTTTTTCGAAGTCGGCATCAGTAATGGACATGTTTTTGACAGAAGGGTATATGTTTGTTACACGATTGGAGGATTTTGGTTTTGGGGTGGGAAAATTTTCGGGTGAAGTTTGGTTAATTTTCCTTTTGTGATCGGACATATGAAACCGGTGACAGCCAAGCAATTTTAATTTATTGATATTTTCTTGTTTACCTTTTGAATCAGCAAAATATTGTTTGTGGTCGTATTCAAACTGACTTGGAAACACGAATATATTAAATTTGATATTAATTACATGTACTTTTCCAATTTAAAATAAAAAATTATCGGAGCGAAACTAAAATTGATACAATCACTTTTACAGCAGAGTTGCCAACATCCTTGCACTATAATAGAGACGAAAGATTTTTTTGTTTTTTGAATTGTTTTGTGATTTTATCTCATATTCCATCTGGAACGATTTGTCCCTGAGTATTATTATATTACAGGGTGGCGTGTAGGCGGTGCTACAATAAGAAATTTAAATAAATTTTATTTGAATCGATGTATTTCATAAATTTTTTAATCATTGAATTAAAAACCAAATTTTGTTTTAAATAACTAATGGTTTTTAAAGATGATAGACCGCAAATGTTCTCCACGCTCATCAACGCATATGCGGCACTTGATCAGAAAATTGTTCATTGCGGCCCTGAAGGGTTGCCGATGCAACATCCACGATTGTATCCTGAACTCGTACATTGGGATCTCAATGATTCGCTCTTCGTTCAATGCTTCCAGATTCAAAATGGTCAGTAAATTCATTGCCATAAAAAGCGCTTTCTCGATTAGCCGTTCGGAACCGGCAGAAAAATGTAGGTCCCTTCCATTCCCTCACTAGGCATGGTTTTGAGAAAAGCGCTAGTCCCTGCAGCTCCTCGCTCTGTTACGCCACCTTATATTTTTTTATTTATTAAAAGGTATTTGCCTTGGTTTTTCTAGAGAGGGTTTTGTTTCTCAATCGCCTTCTTAACATAAAGAAGCAGCGGCTACCCAAAGTGATTCTTCGATTGATCTAAGATAGATGTTGTTTTTCGTGTATATTGGGGATCCTAGGTAGACGAAATCTTGTACAACTTTGAAGTTATGTCTGTCAATTGTGACGTTTTGTCCAATTCGTCGATATTCTGTGTCCCTGTTTGATGGCAGCATATGCTTCGTTATATGCATATACCTTGACGTCTGCAGAAAAAAGTATAATGATGCCAACAAAAAGTACAGGTGTTTATGTAAAACTAAAAAGGAAGCTTATTTTCAAGACATTGCCAAAAGCCTACAGTTTGTTTCTTCAGCAAAAGATTGGTGGAAAATTGCCAAGGAGATACTTGGTAACAGTTTTAGTACACCAATAGGAGTTAAAGTCTGTGAACTCAAGAATCATTATGAGAAGTTATACTAACGCAGTCAATTGATATAGCTACTATCTCGTATGCTCTTCCTCACAAACAAGTACCTGAGCTGGATTGCCAAATAGAGCTTCACGAGATATATTCTGCCATAACTGTCTCAAAAGATCACAAAACTCCTGGGTTGGACGGAATACCTTATGAGTTTTATAAAAATGCGAACCCGTCTCTGGTTATGGAAATATATAAGTTATTTAATGGAATCTTTGAAACTGAAAAAAAATCAAAAATATACCCGCTATTTAAGAAAGGAGATGCTAATGTGGTGTCTAACTTTAGAGGACTGTCTTTCCTCGACACGCTTTATAAGTTATTTACTACTGTTCTCTTAAACAGACTGACGTCTTGGCTGGAAGCAAACAACATTATAAACGAGTTTCAAGCAGCTAACAGGAAGAACTACTCTGCAGTGAACCAAGTTTACAATCTTTCATGTATTATACAGCTTCAGCTATGTCAAAAGAAGAAGCTATACTTTTTTTTCATCGATCTAAAGGCTGCTTTTGACAATGTTGATAGAAATGCTTTATTCTACTAATTATCTACTCACGGAATCTCTTCGAAGATTATTGCTATTATAAAATCTCTTTATGTGGACACTGCTGCTGCTGTTTGGGATGGCTCGAGCTCGTCAGATTTCTTTTTCACCAACAAAGGTGTCCGACAAGGTTGTGTACTGAGTTCGCTTCTCTTTGTCCTCTTTTTAAATGATTTACATGATGAACTACCTATTGATCTGTTTTTAGATTATCTTTAGATTAACGCCCTCTTATATGCTGACGAGTGACGACATTATTCTCTTATCAGATAATCCTGCTTATCTACAACAACTTATTGATAGCTTTAGTACATACTGCAAAAAGTGGAACCTTGAAGTTAATCCTGGCAAATCGGAAGTAGTAATTTTTCGAAATGGGGGGTGCAGAGCGACTTGTGAAAAATGGTCCCTCAATAATGCCGAAATAAATGTGTCAAACCAATACAAATATCTAGGTGTAGTTTTCAACCACAACGTGTCTTGAAACGAGCATCTAAATAATAGATTGGAATCATCTAAGAACTCCATCAATTCATCATGGTGCAAGCTACTGAGAAATAAATCTGTCCAGCATTCTACAAAATTTAAAATATATGATGCTGCTTTTAGAGCTATAATGATGTTTTGTGCTCAGGTATGGGGATATCGTGAACACAACCAAGTTGAAAAATTGCAACGATTTTTTATAAAGAGATGTTTCCTGCTACCGGATAACATGCCGAACTATGCTTTGCACATCGAGACTGGTTTACCTAAAGCATTTCTTACATCTCTCAAGCTTCATTTTTCATACATAAGAAGAACCTTATCTCTTCCAAGTGATAGACTACCCAAAATCTTATCAGAAGCCATTATTATGGAAAAAACCTTCTGGGCTAAGGAATGGTTGGATCTCTTTCATAATGCGTCGATTGACTTTTCTTTCGACACAAGTTTGCCTGATGGGCATGGAATGCATAGTATTCTTCTATCAAAGCTTAAAGAAAAACACTGGATTGAATTTACCACCAGCGCCACACAGTCGCAATTTCATGATGAATACTGCAACTTGCTTTACTCCGAAGTACCAAACTATTTTGATGACTCGAACTCTTGTGATATGATTTCAATCATCTTTAAAGCTCGTTGTAAGCTTCTCAATCTCAATGGAAGAGCGTTCCAGAAAGATACTGATGGTATATGTACAGTTTGCAAAATGGATCCATCGGAAAATACTTTCCACAGATCGGATCCTGTCCAATCTTTAAAGGCTTCAGAAGAGCGTTTCTGGGCAGTGACGTGCTGTCCCGCTCACAACTTCTCAACGTTTTCAATCGCAACTGCTACCTCAACCTATACAATTTTCTAAAAGCTGCAATCAAGTATCGCAACTTAATTTTAAATGAATTTTCGTAGTTAATGAAATTAAATCTACTCACTAAACTTAAATTTTAGTTTACCTCTTAACATGACAGGCAACTTAAAGTTATTGTCTTAATTAATTTTATACCAGCATACACTGTGTGTAGTGTTACCCGTGGTGTGATGGATAGCATGCCCGCCTGTTAGTCCAGAGGTTCGAGTTCGAATCCCAACAGAGGCAAAAATGTTTTTTTCACGGGTATCGCCTTTCGCGAGGAATTGGCAAGTCCTCCGTTAGTATTCATTGCCATGAAAAGCGCTTTCTCGATTAGCCGTTCGGAACCGGCAGAAAATTGTAGGTCCCCTCCATTCCCTCACAACGCATGGTTGTGAGAAATGCGCTAGGCCCAGGGGCTCCTCGCTCTGTTGCGCCACCCTATTTATTTATTGATACACTATTTTTGTAAAATCTTTTTTGAAATAAAATTATCTGTCTATATCTATCTATCTATCTATACCTCGTTTTGCCCTCATCAAACTCTTTTTTGCCGCTTCTGTTTCAATGCTCGCAAAAGCACCTTTATGACACCACGTTTGCTTCTTCCCATTACGTCGATATCGTCTGCTTAAATGAGTAATTGTACCGACTTTTGAAATATTATTCCTCTTTTGTTGACTTTTGAGTTTTGTACAATCTTTTCAATGACGTTGAAGAAATAACATTACAGTTTGTCGCCTGGCCTTCAAATAAATTTGGTTGGTTGAAAACCGAAAAGCACCTGACTTCTGACCTATGTATGGGTTGCAGATAACAACCAGGCCAGGTAAAAAAAGTTAAAAATTCTAACAGGTTCGAAGAAGGCCCAAGCACATTGCAGCATTTTTGAACGATATCAAGTTTATGATTTTATCACTAAAAATGGTTGATATTGTACATACCGAGGATTGAAAGCTGTTCAGCTGTAAGTTTCAAATTAACGACAAAAGACAACATTAAGTTTTGAAAGTCTTAATTTCAACATAGTTCATCTTTACTCATTTAGGAATGCTGTCAAGATCAGAACTTCACTATAGTTTCGCTTGGATAAAAAACTCGTTTATACATTACAATGAATAAAAAGCTCTGTACTAAGATTTCCAAATCACTTTCTTAAAAATGTCAATCATCGATAAACCTTTAAACAACTTTAAAGCAAACTTGAACGAGACATAGCATCCTAATATGTAAAACCAAGTTACTTTTTTGTTCGTATGCGATAAACTCGCGAACTGCTGATCTGATTTTGATGGTTTTCTGTTTTAAGCTTAACACTGAATACTTCATACTTAAATACTTCACATTCGATGAAGACCTTCTTCATGCGGTCTTCTTCCATGTTTATTTGTCAGATGTTGTAAAGATCCAATATTCATCTAAATAAGCGTTGAAAAACTGAATTTGTACCACTTTGTTAGCTTGTTAAACTCTCTCGGTGGAGGTTGTCGACACTCATTTCTCATGGGAAACGTTCCAGATACGTTAGACTTTTGTTCAAGATATTCCCTGATTCAATGCCACCATCCTTAACCATTACTCTCTGCTAACTCGTCGGTCTGTAAATGGCACTAAAAGCTTATTCGAGTCAAAACTCTGATTCATTTTCTGTTTGGCAATCTCTGCGAAATGATTAGCGACCTCTTTCAAAAGTCGATAGACGTAACGTCGAGGGGCAAAAGTCCATTACTATTAAGATGAATATCCAACGATCAAACGTTAACCACTTATTCTCTTGCGAAAACAGTAGAAGCTGTCTCCCCAAAAGACGAAACTCATTTAAGAAAACTGGACGAGAATATTTTTCGTTGAAGTCTTACAACTCACGAAGGGTTGTGGATGAGGAAAATAAGACAAAGTAAAGAGAATTTAAGGACAAAAATCCTTCTCAACATAGAAAGTCCTTGCACGTCCTTTGTTATCTGACGTGAAGCTCATTTCAACCATTACCATTAGAATAACAGTCCAAGAACCGGTTACTCGTCTTCTCCGAAAACAAATGGAAAGACAAATGAATCGACATCTGTCAATGCATTTCAATCCCTTCTCACGTTCACAAAGCTTTCCAATTCTCCCATTCCATAAAATCTGTTTTTTGCGTAACCTGAGATTTTAATTGAGATATCAGTTTGCAAATCCAATCAATCTTTTTGAATGAATGTAAATTACCTTTTGAGTAAATTAATGGTCCGGTCATTTACCCAATGTACCTACCAGTATCAGAATCAGTACCCGTGCAAACACAAAAATAAAATCAAGAGAAAAAACCGAAATGAGGAACGATTTAATTAGTCCTATCGATCTCCGGGGAGCTCACTCTTAATTAAATTACCTTCACCATTCGCTTTTATGCAAACGGAAAGCCAAACTATACGAGTTCGTTAATTTAATTGAAACCAAAGGAACACATGGTAGCGGCGCAGCGTCGACTATGCTGTGGACGGTTTTCCTCCAAATTGAAAAATAACATCGCACCTTTTTCCGGAGCTCGACTCTGGAGAGATAGCCCAGATCACTCATTCGCCTTTGGTCCCAAATTAATAAATTTATTTGGATCATTTATAAAACACGACGACAACGACAACGACGACGACACTAACCAACGTTTGGGGGGAAAAAATGAAGAAAAAAAACCACAGCAACCCCCTTATGAGTCCACCCCTTTCTTAGGAACACACATTCACACAGAAGAGCACACGTTTATTCAATTTCATATACCAACTACTGACGAAATCGATATCAAAATGTGAAAGAAGAGAATGAACGAGGAGCAAAAGAGATGCCCTTGGCCAACCGCAAGGTTAGTAATTATATTTTAAGTGGAGCACACCACCCGGTGTGCCCTCTGGGGTAGAGTTAGAGCAACAGCAGCGACGGCGGCGCTCAAGCAGAGGATACATCTGGTGTTCCACTTTCATTACAATTACAAAGTACGTTAAAGCAAAGACGCTTTTCGGTTTATATTCTCGGATTGTTTCCAGTCCTGCCATCGCAAGATGCGGACTCCGAGGACCTCAAGAGAGAAAAACAATGGGGTCGACCATCAACAATGGGCTGAGGAGGGGAATGATTTTGAAAAATGTACCCAGTTCCAATGATTGTGTGTAGTTCCCGCCTCTCGCCTGCTGCTTCACTTTACCGCAGCTATTCATTGAATACAACAACGATGACGACGACGACAGCGACAACGGGGGACAGCTATTGGAAATGGAAAATTATGCCTTTTCTCGTTCCTCGAAATTAAATTGTGCAGGACGTTTTGAAATGGAATGGGAATCGATTTTTTTTGCTTCACTTTTTTTTCCATTTGTGTGAGAGCCTGGCCTACATCGGAGGATGATGATAATAATATTAAACAGACTTTGCGAGCCTTTGTTATGGCAAAGGATTCCCATGACAAGGGCGTGGGAAATGAAAATTTGTTGCTGCCTTTTATTCGAAGATAAATATTCAAAGTGTGACCCGATTTTTTTGTATTATTGGTAATTCAGTGAAAGTGTTGAGTCTTACTGATGACTGCTGTGATTCTTTTTTCTAAAACCCAACATTTGAAATCGGGTTCAATAGCGGCTTATGAGAGCTTACGCTGTTTGTAAAGGTGGTACGAGTAACTAATTCAGTTGGATTTTATATTCATACATAAACGAAGCCTTGAAATGTTTTGTAGAGACCGAATGAGACTTTTTATGCTTTAAATGGAGCAGGTGAGCTGCCACGACGTGAGGGTGAGACTACGATAAGCACAAACGCTCCGGTTCGATAGGTTTTCCAAGGCACATTGGACGACAGTCACGGAATTTGGATCTCAGGTGGCAAGATAAGAAAAACTTGAGAGAGCTCGCTTTAAATCAAAATTTTTGGCAATTGTTGGCTGCGGTCCCATGTTCACCTTGAACTGTATGTTATGACCACCTTAAAAGATAAGTCAGTAAGAAGTTGAGCAGAGTTTACTCTCTCTTAGTTCATCAATTTATTCAGCAAACTCAACATTCGCATTCACGAACGAGCAACGTCTGAACATTTTTGAAATGCCCTACCGAAACTCCAAGGAACTTTAAGAGCTTTTCCAACGATTTTGGGTCGTAATTCTTCCCCAAGTAGGCATTGTATAACAAGTTTAGTACACACACTTCTGTCTACATATTTGTCGTCAATCGTCATGTCATTTTGTCAGTGAGACCAGGGGTTGGTCGAAGTGTCGAAAATATAGCTGCTGTTAAGGCGTCCGTCCGTAGCAAACGATCCAAATGAGTCAATTCAACGACCGGCGCAGGCGTCCAATTGGACCCAACGAGTTAAGCGCTGCATGACAACGAAGTCATGTTCCATTCAAAATATCTCAAATGGCTAACGTTTTTAAAGAACTTGTCCTTATTGGAAAACCCGATAACAGCGAAATGACGCGATAGACAAGGAGTTGTAACAACAATTTTTGGGTTATTTTGAGAAAAAATCGGGTTTTATGAAATTATTTAATTCACTGAGCTCATTCAATGAGCTCATTTACTAATTTCATTCATTGAGTTAATTTATTGAGCTCATTCAATAAAGTTTAGGCCACAGTGAAGTGGCCACTAAAGAATTTCATTCACTGAGGTCTGTCATTGAGCATATAATAAAAGTTTACTAAAACAGCTGCTTCCCTAAGAGTATTAACTACGGTCATTCGCTGAGTTTAGACAAAGGAGCTCATTCAATGAATGCATTCGCTGAGGCCTTTCGTGAAGCATAAAAAGAGTTTCCTTTAGTTGAGTTACTTTATTGAGCATATTTAAAGCGTACATTCACAGATGTCATCATCTGGAGCTCATTCACTGAGCTTATCTATTGTGCTGATTACTGTAATTATTCACTGAGATCTTTAAAAAAAACTCATTTCATCATTGAACACGAAATTAAAGTTTGTTGACTGAACTGTTTCAGTTAGCTACTCCTATGGGCTCATTCACTGTGCTCATTCAATAAGCAAATTCCTTGAGCTTATTCAATAAACTCATTCGCTGTAGCCATCTATTGATTTCGTTCAATAAATTTATGAACTGAGTTTATTCAATGGTCATATTTACTGATCTCATTCAATAAACTGAATCATTGAACTCATTAAATGAGCTCATTAACGCAGCTTATTCATTGCTGTTGTGTTAAATGAAATTTTTGTTATGTTTGATCTGTGAAGTAGACTCCTGGTCTATCTTAGCCGTTACTGCTAAGCAAGGACAAAAATACTCTATTCTAATTAATCTGAACTTTTACAATTCCAGGTTCAATTCGTGCAGTCATATCATTTCAGTCCTTATAACTCCTGGGAAGGTCTCTTTACCATTTGGTAGAACTTGTAGACACTGCAAACAGTATCTGCCAAGTCATCCCTCAACGGAATAGATCGCTCCCTTACCATCTCTATTTTCTTTTTTGAAAGCCGTTGTTCCTTTTTAAATCTTGTTTCCACACAGATGTCACATACCTACTGCTCGGCCAGTTATCGTTCAATCGTCCTTCATCGTTTGTATCGTCAACAAAGAATTTTTCATGTAATCACTTACAGCGGTTGAAGCAAAGCTATTTTACTTCCATCCCACAAATTTTGGTAACTTTTTAGGGGTATCCGGGGCCAGTATTTTCACAGACGGAATTGCCAGGGGTTGGAGATCCGTGTCAGTTCGTGACCATGCATAACAACTACTGCTTACTCACATTTTATGTTTTTCATTTCTCATATCGTTCTAACTTGACTTTTTTCTTTTCAATAATTCTGAGTATCTATCTCTCTCTTTAAAACATACTTTTTGTTCCTTTCTTTGATTCAAATAAATCTTTATATATTTATATTCTAAAAATCTTTTGGTTTTTCCAATTAAATTATCATTCTAATAGCTCGAATCGTATAAGCTAATTGGCTACACAGGTCATTTCTCAAGAGAAAGTTTATTTTATTTAATTGTAAAACCTTTACTTAGCTCCAATTTTTTTTTTGTGGTACCCGTGGTATGATGCTTAGCAGATCCGCCTGTTTACCCAGAAGTTATTGGTTCGAATCCCAACAGAAGAAAAAATGTTTTTTCCTCTGGTATCGCCTTTCGCGAGGAATTGCCATAAAAAGCGCTTTTTCGATTAACCTTTCGCAACCGGCAGAAAATTTTAGGTCCCCTCTATTCCCTCACAAAGAATGGTTCTGAGAAATGCGCTAGGCCCTGGGGCTTTTCGCTCTGTTGCGCTACCTTTTTTATTTTAATTAAATTTTTCGTTTTCTGTTTATAATGGAGCAATCAAGTTCTCATAGAATGGATCCATTGACGAAGAAAAATTACGACACATTGTAATGTTCCCTGGTTCCCAAACTACCAACTCGCCAAGCATTCACTGCTGTAGGCTCAAACCTCTTCGCTCTAACTGCAAAGTTGAGGTATGGTAGTGGAAACACTTAGAACTATCCAGGAATTGTTGTCGGCTCAATGCCTTATATTAACAAATGCCAGAGGTTTCGTTCAGATCGAGTCCACGATCACTATTGATAATTTATTCTCAGATTCATACCCTATTTATACAACGTTGTTATGCTCCAATTCTGGTTATCGAACAATCGACCACACTTCGATATCCGATTAAAACGCTTCATCATCACATTCTTTTGGGTGAGCGCCAATGACCTATATCATAAACAAATGCTCATACCCAAAGACTATTGCTGTGACATAAACAGCGCGCATGCAGTCAAAGAAATATGATGCCTTATTACTTCTGTCAGCTGGCAGTGGCCTGCCGGCCGTTGGGAATCATATTGTTCCGAGTACAATGCACTCTTTGGATACACAAGCAAGTCAAGTGTTATGTATTTCTATGCAATGCAACTGAATGTGAGAGGATCGGATATCGAGGCACAGCCGAGGGTTGACAACCTGTTAATAGTAATAATAGAGCAATTAATTAAGAGGTCGTTGGCTGTGACTCCTTCACAACATTGTGTCTTCAAGTATAGGCATTAGGTACTCGTCAAAAACGAATCATTGGAGTATGAGCCTGGTGAAAAACCTAAACCACCAGAACCAGCGGAAGGAGACGAACTAAATGTAAAAAGGACTTTCTCTACTTAGCAACGGCAGGTCGAAAAGTCAACAACTTACCTGGTTTTGGCAATCTCCCCATCCGAGCTCAAACATGGCTGTAGTTGTGAAACGTCTCATTATTTGGGAGAAGCTTGAATCCATTCATATGTCGTCCGGTCCAGCTTGAAAAGCCACATTACTGAAGCAGCTCACAAAAAGGAGATGAAATCCAAAACCACGTGAACAAGTTTTATGATACCGTCAACAAACTCAGGGCAATGGATGCAAAAACTCACAAAGATTTATTGAGCACAATGCTTTTGTACAGCTTACCAGAATCGTAGAATAATTTTCGCTGCACTATTGAGACTCAGGATGTTCTTGCTGACGCTAAAAGTCTTAAAATAATTCTCGAAGAAGCCGAAGCACGAAAGCAGAAATCAAAAGAGTTTGAAAGTGTAGTGATGGTTGCAACTAGAAGTTTTACTTCGAAGCAGCAAACTAAAAAAAATTTACCTTTTCGACGTAGTAAGTGGCTAGCAATTAATCTTTTCGAAAGCACATTGCGGGGAGATCCGGAAGGGGAACACCTCGTCTTAGGTAGCGCAATCAAGTGTAAGAAGACCTCAACCGACTTAGAATGCAAAACTGGAGAGAACTCGCCGAAATCGAAAGTTGGCGTAAGCTGTTGATTGAAGCTCTGGAAGTTTAAAAAAAACAATGCAGTTGTTGGAGTTGAATCACAGTACATTTTGAAAATACTTTGCTAGTTCCCGATCTACGAACAAATCTTCATTCAGTGTCCAAAATTGCTGACAAGAACTGTGGAGTAACCTTTCGGCGTCATATGGCTCTCGATCGTGACAAATGTGGTCAGATAGAGCTTTTAGTTGACAGAGTAGGCGATAGGGAAAGTTGGTTGCCAAACCGTTTGCTGTTAGAGCTTCCAGAAGTGCTGATCCCTTATTGATCGTCCATTCGTATATCAGTAGGCCTATGAGGACTCAGTATTACGGTGGAGGAAAGTACTTCAAAACTTTCAAAGACGATTACTCACGCTGGCGTGAAGCTTACACTTTTAAAAATAAAAGCGATGTCTACGAAACTTTGAATTTCTTTGAAAAGAAAACCGGTCATTAAATTAAAGCAGACAGACAACGGAAAGGAGCACTGTTTGAAAATTTATGACCACTATCTGAAGTCACAAGGCATTCAAGACTGTGCCAACGCTTTAAACTCCTCAACAAAACGGGGTAAGCGAAAGAAAGAACCGGATCTTGGTCGAGATGGTCCTATCGTCCTATGTATGGTACTTTAGTACCTAAGTGACTTTCTCCGTGGTTTTGGGTTTAGACAATTTGTGTTTCAGCTTAAGGAAGTGTTATCCATCAAAGTCTATGAGGAGGCTTTTTGTCAAAGGCTGAGGTAGGTTTAGCGGATCCAGGGTCTTCTAAACAAGCAGCAAAAACTATAGATTAATTAAGCTGGTTTTATTTCCGAATTTTAAAATTAGTTGTTTTATAATTTTATACAATGGTTTAAGATTTATTCTGGTTCATAATTCCAAAGTATTCCAAAGTATTAGGTAGATATTGGTAGGTTACAGTGAGGCTTCTTCTGATGAGGGAAGTTTCACTCGGAGGTTCGGCTGGGAAGCTGAATAGTCCGGGATTCCCGACTTGGTTCTCGGATGATGACCATTTGGAATTTCAAGTTTTGGTCTTCGGTCCAAATAGGATAATGTTTCCTGTCCTGGTTCTGTGTCTAAGATTCTTAGACTCGGACTTGTGGGGTTTGGGTTTTCGGTAATTCTCTAATGGTTTGTTGATTCTTGAAATGATACTTAGAGAGTCAATGGTTGTTTTGAGGTAGCAGGAGCCACTAAATTCACAACGAGGTAGCGTTGAACACTATTTACTTGCACAGTCCTGGATAGTGATGACTTCTTATCCTTTATCTATAGAGTACTTCAGTGAGCTCCTGGTTTGTCCACTGCCGGTACCAGACTCACTCTTAACTCGAGTATTCCAAAGTGCCGGGACCAGTTACCAGACTCATTTTCATACATTTCGTTTGTTGCCTTATACAACTGGTATTGAACTGTAACAGTTAACGAAATCCAACCCCACGTGGAGTCAGTGGTTTGATGATGGCAACGGCTGGTGGTTGCTCTGTGTTATCGTCACTGGGTACCATTATCATCGGTGTGTAGATCATTGCCTGTGTTGGTACATGGAAAATTCCACTGGAATCGGTGTTGTTGGTATCTTATTTTGCTTTTGACTTTGATTTGTAAGGGCGAAAATGTAATAGGTCATTACAAGTCCATTGATTCGAATTGTGGATGGGACATGTTTCAAATTTAAAATAGATATTCGTTTCTAAAGCTTTTGTAAAAGTGAAAGAACCAAATAAAGATAAATAGGATTTAGTCGTTGGGTACTCAGATGAAACAAAAGCTTACCGAATTCGGATGCCGTCATGTCAACGAGAAAAATGTCTGTGTTGTAATTATGAGAAAGGCTCCCCTTATTTCTCAAAGTCTGACCCAACAACCAGACATAGATTACACAAAAACGCTCTCTCCTGTAGCCCGTCCAGCTCAACGTTCGTCAAGTCGACATCACCTCAGCGTATTTAAGTGGGACCTTAAAAATTGAAATACAAATATATGAAGCCACCGATTGCATTGCTGCCAAGAAAAGTCCTTCCAATCCAAGCACCCGGAGTGCTTAAGGCATTAGTTGTAGTTAGAATTTTCAAAATATCGATTTGTTTTTTTTTTTTGCATTTTCTTAAAGTATAGGATCTTAAAAATATTCTCTGAAAGTTTGAACTGAATCCGACAAATATCTTTCGAGCAGTCTGGTATGGAGTGTAAAACTTTAAATGCGTTTTTCTCAAAACTATGTTTTTTGAACTGGTGCCAACTGTAACTCAAAAACCACTCGATAGATTTGAATGAAGCTTATAAAGTTTTTAGAAAACATAAAAAGCTAGTGCCTGATCGAAGGATTTTTTGCAGTAACCCTTGTAACCCCGAACTGCTAAGCCTAAACCTCAAATATTATAGTTAGATAAATAAAAAATAAAATTAAATATTAGTTTGTTTATCTGACGATCATCAAATCCATGATATCGAGACCACCGTACGTCGCGTCGTCTGACCGACTCTTTTTTTATCCGTCGTGGCGTCGCGTGAATCAGAATCGATGCTTATTGTATTAAACAGATCTTCTTTTAATTTTACACCCAAGGTCTTTTCTCAAAGACGTTGAATTTTTTTTTTTTTTTTTGTCAGGAGGAAATCTTCAAAAGACACTTGGCAGTATTTGACTCCAAGATTCTTACCTCACTAAAAACTCCTCGTAATCAGAACCAATCTGACATGACATGACTGAACGATCGACAACAGATTTTTCTTTCTCAATAATATAATCGCTTTAAGGGAAGCTTAAACTTTTAATGCTTTCCATGACTTTTAGACCATTAGCTCGTGTGGCTTGGTTCTTCTTAATCTCCAAACATTGCCTCTCGTATTTAATACGGACTCCATTTCAGAGTTGATATGACTATGCAGTCGCTGATTGTGTGATACAGCATGTTTTCTTACAACTTCTGTAACCGTTTCTATTTGTAGGTCACGATGTAAATCGCTATTTCTTATACACCATGGTGCATTTACTATTCCACGAAGGACTTTGTTTTGGAACTTTTGGATGATTTCAGTATTTGTTTTCTTTCTACAGCCCCATAATTGGATTCTATGGGTCCAAACAGGTCTAAGTACTTGTTTATAAAGCATTATTTTATTTTCGACAGATAGGTCAGAATTTCTACCGAGTAACCAGTACATTTTTCTATACTTCAAGTTGAACTCTTCCCTTTTCTTTTTGATATGCTCTTTCCATTTTAGCTTTGCATCCAAATTCATCCCAAGGTATTTGGCCGTATTGGCGTAAGGTACAGCTTGATTGTTGATGAATATTTGCACGTAGCTAAACTTTTTATTTGTAAAGTTTATATGTGCAGATTTAGGTTCATTGAGCTTGATACGCCATTTTTTGGTCCAATCACTAACGGTGTCGACGGCATTTTGCAATTTCTCAGCAGCCTTGGTGACGCACTTACTGGATACCAAAATTGCAGTATCATCTGCAAAAGTAGCCATAATGGCGTTGTTATTCACTGGAATATCCCTTGTATATAGCAAATACAGGGTAGGTCCTAGGACGCTTCCTTGTGGAACACCGGCTTGTATTTTACTTAGCTTTGAATATTCTTGATCATACCGTACTCTGAAGAGCCGGTTTGAGATATAAGATTTTAGTATTTCGTAGTACTGCCTGGGTAGGTCCCTTTGCAGTTTATACTCTAGCCCCTCATGCCATACCTTGTCGAATGCTTGAGCAACATCTAAAAATATAGCCGAACATACTTGTTTTTCTTCTAATGCTATTTCAACTGCATGCGTTATTCTATGAACTTGGTCTATCGTGGAATGTTTATTTCTAAATCCAAACTGATGATTTGGGATTAGATTTCTTTCTTTAATGACTGTGCTTAGTCTTTTCAGTAGCAATTTTTCAAAGACTTTTGCCATTATTGGTATAAGCGATATTGGTCTGTAAGACGTCACTTCTGTTGGTGGCTTAACCTGCTTTGGTATAACAATTACTTCAGCAATTTTCCAATAATGTGGGACATTTTGGGTCTTTAGGCATGCATTTATTATGAATTGGAGTTTTATGAAGGCTTTTGATGGCATTTCTTTCATAACCTGAGCAGTTATTAGATCGTACCCAGGTGATTTTTTGTTTGATAGTTGATTTCGACACATACTTTTTATTTCTTTGAGTGTGACAAATGGTATGTCAACTTCATCGACCTTATCAATAAACTGTAAGCTGTTTTCAGATGTGTTTGCTGGGAATGGCCTAAAAACATTCGCAAGATGTTCTGCAAACAGGTTGACTTTTTCTTTCGGATTTCCGATCCAATTCCCGTCTAGAGATTTTATTGGCGGGTTTTGTAACTGCGGTTTTTTCAGCTGCTTTCCAAAGTAAAGAATAATTAGTTGAAGCATCACTCGTTAAATTTTTCAAGAATCTACTTAATGAATCATTTTTGAATTCGTAGATTTGTTTTTCAGTTCGTTGCTTAGCCGGTTAAACGTTTTGTCGTCTGGAAATCTATTATTTTGCCATTTTCTTCGAGCTCTTCTCTTCTCCAATATCAACTCTCTTATCTCGGCAGGGTATTTTGTTTCAGTTTGCTTCCTACTCGAGTAAGTTGGTGTACTTTCTTTTGCAGCTTGTTGAACATCGGCAATGAATTGTTCTACTTCAAGGTCGATTTGCTCTTTTGTTTCCATAGGGGATCTCAGATATATATAGCTTTCAAGCTTTTCTCTGAATTCACTCCATAAAGACGATGAAATGAATCAAATTACTGTCAAGTGGACAGCTCCTCGGTATCCTTTAGGTGCTTTGAAGAACCAGTGCCTCTGTTCTGTATCTTTGGCGATAAGTTATCGCATCGTTAAAAAATGAAACGATTCATTCCCTCTTTATCGCCCCTGGAAAGAACTGGGTTTCTATAAGTGCATGCGATAACTTTCAGTTTCGGTTTCAGTTTGACAGGAATTTCCAATGGAAGGCGATAAGTCTATCTCTCAATCTTGTTTTTATATTGCTTTTTTTCCGCAGTTGTAAGTGAATTTGTGCAGCTATCAAAAAACACTTGCATACTTTTAATTGCATTGCAAATTTTATTTGGGATTATTTTTGCTTAGCATTAGACTTGCTTGGCAAATCTTGCGTTTAGGAATTCGCTCGTTTATTTTGCAGCATGAAGTCTACCAACAGTTCTTTTTGCGCTTTTGATATTCTCGTACATCTCTAAAAATTTAAATTTTAATATAAGTCCCTAACATTTCAATATTTTTATATTAATTTTACCTTTTTGTGCTCAGCCATAATCATCCTCTTGTCTTATCGCCTGCTACGAACGCAGTGATAAAATTTGACGTATAAAATGAAAAGGATATCGACTTTTGACTATGCAGAAACCCGTTTTTACCGCCTTTCCAGTATTTTCATTCTAGTTCGTTTCGCGTGATAAAGTTATCGCCTGTCATCGCTTACAGAACCCCGATGATGCGATAAAACCAATTTCGTTTCAAATCTCACCGTTTCTCGACGAATTTTATCGATGCGATAGTTACAGAACAGGGGCACAGGACATGCTATATGGACTTAGTTGTTGACAATATTATTCGTCGTTTAATTCCGAAATCCCAAAATTTGATAAGTAGGTAATCCAATAACTTCAGTTTATTCTACCTTAAATTCTGTTAAACGCCCTTAAACCCAAAAGTGTCCCAATCCCAAGCGCAAGCACACTCAACTCGCATATCTCGTCTATTAATAGGATCAACTTGTTGTTTGGAAGCCTAATCTGGCTTAGGCATTAAAAACTAATTTGCAACAGCTGCCGAAAATTACTTACAAAATAAAAGTTTAATTCAATCATAAAGTTCTTATATCTTTTTTTTTATAGGTATTGCTTCCTTGCGTGTGGCTATATGTGTGTTTGTGTGGATTTCTGTAACAAAGTCCTATTCAGACAATAATCATTGAAGTAAATCTTTCTCTTTTTTTCTTTGCTTTGCTTTGTTCGGTGTTTGTCCTGATTCTTCTTGCATGGAGCGTTCATTCACATGGCGCACACAATTCAACTGACGACAATTATTTTCATCTGCCAAAGAAGTATTGCCTTTGTTGCTCGTGTGTGTATAGGGAATCAATTGAGGACACATGTATTATTCTATTGGCAGCGTACTGTGTGTCTCGAGACAATTCCTGGCAATCTTTGGAAAGTCTCAAAATTTCTTCAAGAAGTCTGTAAAGTTGGATACGGGTATACGATTCTCACATTCCTCACTCGGCAATAAATTGATCAGAGGAAACTTTCTTTCAAAACAAACTAACACTTCGTTATAGCAACAGCTTTGATTTTTGGCAGCACACAAAAAAAGGAAATCAAAAATGTCCCATTGCCTCTGCAAGATACCAGGCCTACAGATACAGATAGGCGAAACGAAATATATTACCATTTTCTCGATAAGACTGAAAATACAATAAATTTTCAGCATGTTTCTGACAGGTCACCTAGGATAAAAGTGTCCTTTGGGGGACAGTTATGTGTCCGGTTCGCGTGTTCAGAATTTATGAATGAACGAGGCCCGGTTAGACACTCGAAAGGACCTGTATTTAACACATTCCAGGCAAAGGACAGTCAAGAGGACTCGCGTGTGTATGCTCGTTTTATGCTTTGTCAAAAAGTGGCACACTGAAGAGCAATAAACGCTTGTGTGGGACTTTTTGGAGGACATGATGAGGGAGACCTTAGACACTTGTATTTGTTTTGTTCTCATAAGCTCTGGCTGTGCCTTGTTTATATGGGGACTTTCACCTGTACATTGGAAACGTGTCCTTTCTGTTCGATTTTTTGTTTGAGTGGCAATGGCAGAGCAACACCAACTGAAAGGCATTAACATCGATCGAAGCATGTTTCCATTGAAATGGATAACAACATTGGAAGGAGGTGAGTAAAAACACACAAAGCAAAAGACAAAGGAAATTAAATTCCGTCAGACAGAGAGATGAGAGGTGGTTGTTCCGACTGAGGACGCCGACGACGACGACGACGTGCCAGGATCGGAAAGGGGTTGAAATGCCGTAAGGCTAATGGATTTTTTGTTATCCTTGTTTTGAATTTCGAAGGTGTTTACCAAACACTGAACTGGCAATGAATTGCTTTTGTGAAAGTTGAATGGCAATACATATTCGCTATTGAATGTTTTTTTATTGTTAAATTCTTTATTATGGAAATGCTTTTGAATTTTGATAAAATTGGTCCTGGGTGGAGCAGAGGTGTTCAAATAAATAATCAGACAAGCGGAATGATTTAATTTTTTTTATTGAGAAAAATCGTAAAATCCCAAACGGATTTTAGTCTTTGCGTAAGGATGGAATTTTTCGCGGTTTATGGCTGATATTGAAGGTGTTGGTTTATATTTCTGTGCTGTAAGTGTTTCAGTGCACTTTTACTGCAGTGCATTTGATAAAATTAAAGCTTTTTGTTAAAAGAGGTACCTACCTATACACAAATGGAATGAAAAATACTGAATGTGGGAAAACTTGGCCCGTAAGCAACCAAAAGGTGTCATGGTTGGTAAGCTTTAATTCAGGGAACCGTAGAAATAACCAGTTAAAGCGAAAACAACGCTTCTCCGACATGTTTCATTATAAAATCACGCAGAGTAGGTACTTTCATGTTAAAACAGAATATTGTATTGAAGAATAAATGGTTAGCGAACTCTTGATGACCCAACAGCAGCACTCAAACCCTTTGCAGCAGACAGGCCCCTTATATGCGAAGAATTCCAAAAGGGACCAGTCGCCCATGTTAAGGTAAGTACCCAACTACATAAATTAAAAGGTTGAAAACCACCCAGAGCCTCAGATAGAATGAGTGATTTCTCAGTAGATAATCATCCTTAGTGAAATTTTAGGTCTTTCAACCGACCATGCACAACGGAAGTATAAGCAGAGGTTTATCCGAATCAAGGATAAATCTGCCAACAAAATCTTGAAATACGTAAATACCCTTACAGAGAACAATGATAGTCCTATTTCTACGAGCTCCTCGAAAAAAGGTTATATGATGTCCTAGACCAGACGTGGAAAAAAAGCATTATGGGGGTAGTTACCATGAAATACCAAACATTCTTTACCTGTCTTTTTTGGTTTTACTAGAGACGAAGATGTGCAACGCTTCTGAGGACTGAGGGGCTAATATCAACTCGGGCCATTGGTTTGTTGTATCCAAAATAACTACGCGGATATTTTGTTCTGATATAAATTAAACAAATACGTTGAAGCGAAATGAATTGAAAAATAGAAAAACAAAATTGGCAGTGCTTTTCTTGATCAAGTTTCCCCCCTTTGAAAATGCTAGCTTTGATGGTATGTGCAATGCCTCCAGAGAACATGGTGTGAACGAATTATTAGTGTTGTGGATTAAAGCAATGTAGTAGTAGTAGTAGTAGTAGTAGTAGTAGCAATATAGTGACTTTATTTAGCAATATTTATAAAATTGATGAGCATAATTACAATTATAATTATTTTGGGATATCACTAATTATAGCGTTGGCTTTTGCCGTCAGCCATAAAAAGAAAGTTAAACATATAATTTCCAAAGCTTTATATAAATTCAAATTATTCAGATTTTTAAATTTGCAATTGTGAATTCTGTATGTAATTTTGTTGTTGATTAGAATGCTTCGTTCATTATTTGGCTTCGGTAGTTTAGAGCTGAAATGACGAATTTGGCTAGTGCGGTCCAGTTCAGTCCATTTAGGATTTCCTTGATTTCCTGTACGTTCAAAATACTTTTGCTTAAATAAAAGCGGCGGATCGATTTTAATATAGGGCAAACTTCTAGAAAATGGAAAACATCTTCGATTGCCTGGAGGTTACATAAGTTGCATTGGGTTTGTTCGTTGGCGCCATGTGGTTTGTAATTTAAACGAAGCAGTTCTCCTCTAGTCTTAAAGATTAGGGATATAAACTTAATCGGGATTTGATCGTTGAAATAATTGTTAGAGCCCATATATAATTGTAGTTCTTTGTATAGAACTTGAGATTCACTTTGACGTGCTGACTCCGCGAAATTAACAAACATTTGCTCTTCTATTTTCTCCAATAACGGTGGGAAAACATTTTCCCAGGTTTCGGAATCCATCTCTAGTAATCGAATGCCATGTTCCAGACCAATGAGGGTCCATTCTTCGAAAAATTGTGTTCTATCCGCAAGTAAAGATCTTGCGATAAAATTTGGGAGCCGATGACTTGGGAGTGCCATTACCTTTGCAATGTACTGGAAGTGCATTTTAAGCGTGAAAATGAATATCGGTGCAACTTCTGTTTCCAAATGAATCATATAATTTGGCGTGTTCATAGGGAGCCAAAACATCTTCTTTATAAAGTACCTTAGTAGTTTTTCGACTTCTTCGTACTGCAAGAAGCCCCATACTTGAGCAGCATAGCAGAAGATCGATCTCATAACTGCTTCAAAAATTTTGAATTTGACGCTGGGGGCAATATTTTTTTTTGCCTTTCCAATTGCAGTTGATAGCCTTTTTTGATTCTGACAGTTTCTCTTGCAAATTCTTATTGATCGATAGCGATGGCGTAATGATAACACCCAAGTATATTCTTTTACCACCTCGATGTCCGTATTCATGAATTTTCATCTCTCTTATCTTGCGAATCGTCCAGTGCCGTTTCGGAAAATCATTATTTTTGATTTACTATTTTTTATTATTATTGCAATTTGTTAATCATGATTTGCATCATATTTGGAGTCTCAGCGAACATGACAATATCGTCAGCGTATAAAAGTGCTTTTATTTTAGTACCAGCAAAACAAATACCACCGGGAAGGTAACTTGTGAGGTCATCCAGGAAAAGTGAGAAGAGAAGCGGGCTCAAGAGGCAACCTTGTTTAATTCCTGAAGTTGATGAAAACCAGTCTGATACTTCGCTTCCATCCCATATTGCCGTTAAGTTATTTTCACACTTCCCTCTTAGCATTGCCATCATTTTGGTTGATATACCTTAGCAGCTTAGCTTATAGAAAAGAGCTTTACGATCAATTGAGTCGAAGGCAGCCTTGAAACCAATGAAGAAGGCGTTTAGTTTTTTACTTTTTTTAAGGGATGAACGAGCGATACAGGTGAGGGAAAAAATGTAATCTACTGTAGAGTATCCTTTTCTAAATCTGGCTTGGAATTCACTTAAAGTGTTATTTTCTTGGGTCCATGTCGTAAGTCTGTCTAGGATCACGCCAGTAAAAACCTTCATGACACAGTTCATGAACGAAATTCCTCTGTAATTACCTGGGTCATATACATCACCTTTTTTAAAAAGTTTGGACGCTTTCGAGAAGTTTTCAATTGCGAAAATGTAGTTGTAGGCTTTTGTTAATTACTTTACAAATAGTTCCGAAGAAAACTTATAGAATTCGTTTGGACGCTTTCGAGAAGTTTTCAATTGCGAAAATGTAGTTGTAGGCTTTTGTTAATTACTTTACAAATAGTTCCGAAGAAAACTTATAGAATTCGTATGGGTTCTTTGTAACACAATCCTTGCCTCTTGAGTCGAAAAAGCTCGATCAAGGATTTCATTTTCGGTCCATGGGTAAGCAAATTGAAATTGGTCTAGATATTCTTGATTTGAAAGAAGCCGTTTAAAGTGGTCTGCTAGCAGCGAAGTGCTTATTTCGGTTTTCGCGAACAGTAGGTATGCCATTTAGTTGACGTGCTATTTTCCAGAAAGAACGACTGTCCCTGACCTCTATCAGTCTTTCCATTAGTGATCGTGAATACTGCAATTGCTTTTCCTTGCAGAGGTTCTTAAAGGTCTTGTTTGCCTCTCGGTACATTGATTTTGAAATGACTGAGTTTGTATCTCTGACTAGCCTTAGGAAACTGAACGAAAAATGCTAGTGAACAGAACCTTGATCGTTGAAGCAGAGTGTGGACATTATGTAGCAACAGGACAAAATAACGGCTGTCCACAAGGTGGCGTTCTATCACCTTTTCTGTGGTGCATTCTGATCGACTCTCTACTAGTCATGCTCAATGGATCAAACGTACGTACACGCCCAAGCATATACCGACGACGGCAACGTCGCGGTGGCGCGCTGTGCTCTTAGTTGGGTCCAGCCTCCAAGCAGAAAGCTTCCAGAGCACAAACTGCGCTAAATATAATTGACACCTGGGGTGCAGGAACGGTCTCTAATTCAATCATCTTGAAACTATAAGACTGTACTCTTGACAAGACGTTGAAAACTGACTGGTGTGACCCAACTTACACTTAAAGGCGTCAAACGAAGTTAAACATCTTGGAGCAATCTTAGATAACACACTCCTTTGGTCTAAACATGTCAAGTGTCAGTCTTCTGGCAACGTAAGGGAGCCTTTGTCAAAACATTTTCTACGAACATCTGGAAAGCTTTAATAAATAGGGTTGCTATCAATGCACCGGTACTTAGGTTTGAGTGCTCCAGCTAGCATTTTAAAAACCTCCAACAGAAGAAAAATTCCTCCAAATGTCAATGAGGGGTTACAGTTCGGGGTGAACCTGGGCAACCAACTAACATCTTTCGCCTAAAATTGCGTTTTCGGGCAAAGCAAGGCTGGAGAGAGCTTAGCTTGTCATCAACAGGTAAAATCTGTGTGTGGTTAAATCTAATAATACAACCACATGTAGAAAGTCTTCCCTGTAAGCTTATCCCATTCAATATGGTTTCAAAAATCCTGCAAAAAATTCCAGCGAATCGTAACGTTGGTGTCCGACCATACGATTTACATGTCCCACCCATGCATCGTAGTCTCACGGTGCGAACTTTTCAGTTATGCTCGTTTTCCGGTTCATATCCAACAGCTCGTTATTGAATCTTCTTCCCCACCCATCGTGTCATGGACGAGACAAAGGATCGCACGGAGTATTTTCTTTTTTCAATCGAACAAGGGTTTCCTCATCCGCTTTAGATACGTTGCATGTTTCCGCAGCGCATAGCTGGACTGGGATGGTATCTAAAGGTTTGCAATTGTTTATCTAGAGAGGGTTTTAATTCTCAATTGGCTTACATACAAAAAGTGGTGCAGCAGAGGGGATAGCGCATTTCTCTAGGAAGCAATTCGAAACAGCGCTTTTTATGGCAATGAATTTACTATTGGACCATTTGCCAACTCCTCGGTAAAGACGATACATGTGGAAAAACAGTTTTTGGTTTTTGAACTACGAACCTCCCGCGTAACAGGAAGACATGCTAACCATTACGCGACGGGCAACTCCATTGGGTTCTTTACCCGAAATACCAACGATTTGAAGATAAGCAAGAGTAATTTTTCGTTTGATCTCCGCACTGATGTTGTTTTCGGTGTCTTTAGGGAATCCTAGGTAGTCGAAGTCCTGTACTACCCCGAAGTTTTGTCTAATTCCGGATGTTCTCTGTCATTGTTTGATGACAGCCTATGATACGTTTTGCCCTCTCATTAACCATCAAACCCATTTTCGACGCTTACGACTCAATGCTCGCAAAAGCACCTATGGCATTACGCTTCCTTCTTCTCATTACGACAGTATCGTCTGTGTAATCGAGTAATTGTACAGACTTTTGAAAGATTGTTCCTCAGTTGTTGACGTTTGAGTTTTGTACAATCTTTTCAAGTATGATGTTGAAGAAATCGCATGACAGTTTGTCGCCTTGTCTAAAGCCTTTTTCGACATCAAAGGTCTCGGTTACCGACCTAGTCGTACCGACGTACAAGCAGAGATGCCGAAACTAGACATGGGTCCGTATACAGTTCGTCTCTATAAATACTGTTAAACGCGGCCTTGAAATCGATAAAAGATGGTGTATATCGATATTGCATGCCATGGTTTTTACAAAGATCTGCCGTAATGTAGAAACTTGGTCGATTGTGGACTTTTCTGGTCTAAAACATATTGATAAGGGCCTATCGAATGGTTGACGTTTGATCTCAGACGTTCACATATTACACCAGATAAGATCTTTTGAGCAAATTCAAGAAGGCTTATCACTCTTTAATTGGCGCAGTTGTGAGAGTCTCACTTTGAAGGATCAGACATATGAAAAGGCAAATAATTGCATTTGCTTAAACCTGTTAGAAATTGGGACACGTATCTTACCCTTTATGCAGCAAGCCCATTTGCAAAGAGGAGACGTTTAAGCAAAGAATGGTTGTAGAGCTTGAAAAAAATTCCCACGAAAAAAATTAATTAGCACAACAAAAAGCTATTACGATATCATTAAACTTACAACTTTGCTTCAAGTTCTTTCCGGGAGATGATAAAAGTTTTGTTTCAAAATATATCTTTTATTTTCGTTGTTCCTATTTCGGGATTATGTATTTAAGCATCCTTATCTGAATTTATATCCTTTCGAGGAAAGAGTTATTTGATCAAATTAATCACTTTAATTTGATTTAAGGGAAATATCCTCTTGGTGCGCTGCTACATCAAGTTCTCGAAAAATGTTGTTCTTTGTCCTATCCGTCAACTCTCAAATCCCTTGCCATATTTATGAAATTTCTATCCTCCTAGAATCCTCACAAAATAAATCTGAAAGAACAGAAGCCTACTTAATCCCTTCTATTCCCATTACTGAGTTCACTCTTGCCTAGGATAAATCTCTCTAATCCAGGATTTTCACAATTCAAATCCACTAAAAATCTCAGCAATGATCTGCTAAATCTTTTGCCCATCGTCAACGAAATTCATGATAAAGTACATACAACACAACCGAATAAGCAATACGACGACAGCGACGAACGTGGCGGTGACTGATGGTGGTGGAGAGGCGACAACAAATGAATGAATTCATGACAGACCAAATCCACAACACGATTGGCGGTCTTTGGGCTAACTCGAACTTGTTAAATAATGCATCCAGGCGAATTGGGTTTCCAACTCAATTCGCACCAACTAACCAAAACCAAGTTTATAGATGCAGCCGCAGCCGATGCGATATATTGGATATTTTGCATTCATACGTCAATCACTAGTGTCGTGTAGCTCATACCACCATCCCGATCCCGACAGACCTTCACAAAGTTTCAGTGTGTCGGTTTTTAAGACCTGCTTAGTGCTTAACTGAATGAAGTTCGGACAAACAAGACTATCCTCTCATTTCATGGTAGGTTAGGTATACCATCATACAACAACGATGAGCGAGATGAGAAAACATCATCAACATCGACGATATTAAACGCGCTGAGGTGCATCAAAGCGTACGGAACACTTCAATGGAATTGTTTGCTTTGAGGATACTTCGTTCGTTAATAAATAAGAGGGACAACCAATCAGCAGCGAAAATATTTGGGTTTAAGGGGATGCAAAGGCTCAGTGGTTATTTCGGGGTGGAATACGAAAAACAAGATAAATCCAATTTTGGGATAAGCTCGTTGGAGGTGCAAAATCAGCTTAATGAATTGATAATTGAATCTGGTTACACTAACGAAGGCTGATTTTGCAATTAATCATTCAGTTTGCGGAATCGTTATTGTAGTTATTGTTTTTATAATTTTTTCGTCTTCACAATTCATAAGGAAGAGTATGGCGAACTTTTTTGTGGCACAAGGCACAACTCAGTTTTGCTGAGACACTTTCTAGTTTGTGTGTCCCGATGTCATTTGGATTGTTATGTCGTCGGTTGTCATTGTCGTCATGGAAGATGGGCGACTCGGAAACAAGAGTACTTTTATGAGAGTTACAACAACTGGAAATGGCGTAAAAGTGAGACAAACAATATCATTCAAATGGCCGTCTTGGGAGGATTGTAACGTGGCATTCTTTTGAAGACTTTCCAGATTGTATCTTGGCCATAACTAGAGTGATGTTGATTTTAATGATTCTAGAGAGGATTATTCTATTATTCACGTAAACACAGTAAAAAAAAATTAAACTGTGTCAAATCTGGTCTCGGTTGCCAATTGACGTTACCAACGCGACCAGGAAACTTCCAACACCCAAGAAGCGTATTTAGGTCTTTTTTTTGAATGGCATGTAAGCTTCAGTTGTTGCGTAATTGGAACTTTTTGAATCATAATGAGGAAAAACGACATATTCAATTATTGAGAAAACTAAAGGGACGCTGCTCCGTTAATCAATAAATTCAAATCATCATCACTCATCAGGAATGATTCTCGATTTTTACCCAAAAGTAATCATGTGGCAAAACTCAAGCTCAAGTCTGTAAAGACCAGCAGGTAACCATAGTATGTAATAGAATCGCAAACGCTACTGTGGATCTGGTAAGACCACTTAAAGCCGATGAAGACATTAATTTCGCTGTCAAGCAGAATGCCCCATTCAACTTGGACAATAATCAGGAATGCCATCCTCCCGGCCTAGAAAAAGTTAAGCTTGCCATATGAAAACTTAAATCGAATAAGACTGCAGGTGCAGATGGCCTTGATGCCGAACATTTCAAGGAAGCAGGAGATGAGTTGGAAAGGAATATGCACCAGCTGATCTGCATGATATGGTCAGAAGAAAGTATGCATGATGAATGGAACCTCAGCATCGTATTCCCGATTCTGAAAAGGAAGATCCTCATAATTGCGCCAATTATAGAGGGATAAGCCTTCTAAACACCGCGTGTAAGATCTTGTCTGCTGTAATATGTGAACATCTGAAACCCAACGTCAACAACTTAATAGATCAGAAAAGTCTACAAACGACCAAGTTTTTACATTATTACAGGTCTTGGAAACAACCCGAGAATATAATATCGATATACACAATCTTTTATCGATTTCAAGGCCGCGTTTGACAGTATTTACAGAGACGAGCTGTACAGAGCCATGTCTAGTTTCGACATCCCTGCACAACTCGTACGACCTTGAAGAACTCACGCTGCTCCGTTAAGGCCGGTAAAGAACTCATCGAGAACTTGATGTCGAAAAAGGCTTTAGGCAAGGCGACAAACTGCGATGCTCATGTGATTTATTTAACATCATACTTGAAAAGATTGTACAAAACTCAAACTTCAACACCAGAGGAACAATCTTTCAAGAGTATGTACAATTACTCGCTAACGCAGACGATATTGACGTAATGACAAACATAACATCGAGGTAGTACAGAATTTCGTTCACCGAGCACCGAGGATCCGGAAAACAACATCAGTTCAGAGACCAAATGAAGAATAACTCTTGCCAACCGTTGCTTCTTTGGGTTAAGAAGACAATTTAGAAGCAAAAACCCTATCCAGAAAAATCAAGGTAACCCTTTATAAGACCTTAATCTAACTCAGCTGGTTGACGTGCCGGCTCGAATATCTGACGTTGATGGTCGAGCTGAAAATATCCTTCTTTTTTACCTTTGACCCTGATAAATACAACATAAATGTGTTATCGCCTCTAGGCACATCAGACCATTGTGTCAAATCTGTTAATTATTTCTCGTGCCAAAATTACCCAGCTAAAGATAAAATCCCAAAGAGAACCATCTGGCAATACGAGAAAGCCAACTGGGACGGTCTTAATTGTTTCTTTAAGAACTTTAACTAGGCACTATGTTTCCTCCATAGTCACGTTGATTCCAGTGCAGATATAGTGACCATATCCTCTTGAGAATGAGAAATTTCATCCCGAACATTGTGAAAATTATGAAACCCAAAGAAAACTCATGGTTTGATTCGAGCTGTAAAGAGGCTATCAGGGTTAGAGAATTAAGCTTCTGACGATACAAAGCCAACCCAACTGAGGAAAATCGGAAAAAGTTTAAACAAGACAGGAAAGCCAGGTACATCCATATTCGACGAACGAAATTTTTACATGACCAAAAATTAAGCCAAAAAATACTACAATGTCCCAAAGGTAGTTAACATTTTTGGTCGTTTGTTAAGAACATCCGGAACACAGCAACTTCTTCGGATCCAACGCTCGTTTCCAACGACACATTTTGTTAGGCTCTCTTGAAAGCTAACCTTTTTGCGAAGCAGTTCGCCGCTAACTCAACGCTTCCAGAAAGTGGCATATGGCTACTCCAGTACATGAGCGCGTGAATGATTCCATGGGACCAATCTACTTTCGAACTCTTACTTACAGTGGCAAAAGTCTTGAAAGATCTTGACATACATAAATCCGCTGGCCCGGATAGTATCCTTGCTATAGTTCTTAAGAGGTGTTCTTCCACGCTGTCAAAACCACTGAAGAGGTGTTCTTCCACGCTGTCAAAACCACTGCGTAAGCTTTTCCATCTGTCATACTCTACAGGTCTCTTCCCGATCGGATGGAAAACAGCATTTGTCCAGCCAGTCCCTAAAAAACGCGAATCTTCCTCACCCTCTAAATACTGTCCACTTACTTCCCTTATTTCTTAGGTTATGGAAACGCTGATCAATTATCAGCTTAAGAAATATCTTAAAGAACGAAGGCTTCTTAATGACCGGCAGTATAGCTTTCGTTGCAATGGGTTCACTGGTGATTTGATGGTATATCTCACTGAACAGTGACACAAGTCTTTACATCGATTCGGAGAACGTAAGATTATTGCGCTTGATATTTCAAAAGCACTCGATAGAGTTTGGCATCAAGCTCTTTTATCTAAAATGCGTGCTTTTGGTTTCGATGAGTTTCTCCTTCGCTGGATTAGCAGCTTCATTTCTAACCGTTCATTACAAGTCGTATTGGACGGCTATAAGTCTGAAACCCACAAAATAAATGCTGGTGTGCCCCAGGGCTCCGTTTTGTCTCCGACACTTTTTCTTATTTTCATTAACGATCTTCTGTCTGAAACTACTAATCCACTAAATTGTTTTGCCGACGACAGTACCCTCAACTTTTCATATTCGTTCTTAAGTTCACATTCCTCATCTTCGGACGTGGAATTAGGGCGGCAACGTATGTTAAGTTCATTAAATTCTGATCTAGACAGCATTGTCCAACGGGGAATAAAAAAACACCTAGAATTTAATGCTTCAAAAACTCAATGCTGTTTTTTGTCGTTGATGCGAAACTTACCTTCCTTGCCACTATCCATGAGTGGCTCTTGCATTGTTGAAACAGAACAGCTTTCAATCCTCGGTATGTGCATTACCAACCACCTCTTGTGGAATACCCGTATTCTTGACATTGCCAAAAATGCTGCAAAGTGCTTAGGTTTTTTTAGGAAGCGCAATCAAGTGAAAGAAGACCTCAACCAACTTAGAATACAAAACTGGAGAGAGCTCACCCGAAATCGAAATTTTTATCGAAAGATGTTGGTTGAGGTTGAGGTTCATCCCCATAACTGTAATGCCAACCTAAGTAAGTAAGCTCAAATTGTGGGACCAGTTTTATTTTCTACAACATTATCTTTACTTATCTTTCTCTCTTTCCCTCCTTCTCCACTGTTGTTCTAAAATAGTGCTCAAGTGAAAGAGCCCCTTTCCAGAAACATACGCTCAGATTACCCTCAAGCAATCCACATAGCTTCGCACCTGAACGTTCTGCTATACTATAAGCCGCTCTAGCCGGATGTATTATGTGTATTAAGCCATAAATTTAATTTAGCATTTTCACTTTGATGGCAAATGGAAATATTGAAAAACCTTTCCAAATTTTCTATTACCGATTTACATAAATTCACCAAAGACGTGCTAGACGAACGCAACGGTTCACCCGAAGCTACCGGTACGGATAGACCCTTTCAAAACAATTCAATTTAATTATTATTATTGTTATTTTGTGGAAAGTAGGTTCCTGAAACGACTTTTCGGTGTCCTTGAATTTCATTTTCTCAATCTTGCTTTCCTGATATCAGTAGTTCATTGGGAGGCAAATTATAGCAGGATAAGCACGCATCGCAAACATTTCCCAAGGAACAGAAGGTTCTTGGGTTAATATTTCGTCCTATTGTTATCAGCAGTTTCCTTTGTGTACCTACTTAAATAAATTCCAAAAGGAAGATAAGACGAAGAGTGAGAGCAATGACTTGATGGGCATCCCTTAAATCGAAATGTCCTTAAATGAGAACAAAAAGAGAAGGCAAAAAGGGTTGTACGTCTTCGACGAACCACATCTGCACGGAAAGGAAAACTTTTAAAATTTACGAGTGTCCTTTTTGTGGATTTAATTTTTCTTTCCCTCCGTTTTTTTATTTTGGTTTTTTTTTTTTGTCGGACGAGGGAAGAAGATAAACACTAGAGCTTATAGCAGAAACTTTTGGTTTATTTCTTAGTGGTTGGCTTAACATTTAGCTTTGGAATAAATGTAAATGTAAATCAACAACAACAACAAAAATAAAAAAAAGAAGAAAAGGGAAGTAAAAGGAAGGCGAGGGTTACTAAAATATATTCATATTTTATTTCGAAATGCCTCCGGGGTTTTATCTTTAGGTTTTGATAAAATTGAAAGCGGTAAGAGTTGTATTTTCTTGAGTTTCGGTGTTGATGGATGGGTTTAATTAAGGAGAGTAGTCATAATTGCCGGTGACAAAGGTAGTTAAGCTGTATTAATTGTTAAGATTACGAAAAACTGCTTTAGGAAGCTTTTCTAAGGGACATCCCATTAAGAAAAGGAAGATGATGGAGGAGGGGGTTTCTGTTTTGTTTAAGGTAATCTTGGTGCCACTTCATTTGACTGCGTTCCTTGTATTCATTCAAAACAATTGAATTATGTAGTCCGTGGGAGTAGCAAGTAAATAGCAGGCCTTAATTACGGCTAACAACTCATATTTCCTGGTCATTAATATTCCGCAGCACAGTTGGGTGACGTTTAAGCGATGGAAATGCGAACCAATAATTTTTTTTTTTTAATTTTTTGTGTTTTTGTCTTCAACAGCAATCAGTTTGTTTTCCATTTTTTCATTTTTATGGAATCTGTAATTAAGTACGCTTCGAATAAATCGATTTTTAATGAGTTTGGATAATTAATTGCATTTCGTTGTTAGATAATATTCTCCTTAGGCTTTTTTTGGGTATCCTATGTTTTTTTTGGCGTTTTTTAACTGCCCACATAAAAGTATCATCTTGGCACGTTTTTCTAATTGGCTTTATTAAGGCCAAAAATGTTGTAGACACTTTCTTTGTCTGCAGTTTATTACAATTTATGTGAAGGACTTTTAAAGGTTTTATTAAGGGCACCAACTGACGGAGACCTTTTTCACCTTTAAAAGTACCGAAGTTTGAAAAGTTTGAAAGCAGGGAACAATGGTTTGCAAAAGACGTAAATAACTCGTCATCAGACTTGAGACACTATACACATAGACTCCTCGCATAATTTTGAATTATGTTTGCCGTTATAAAGAATTTAGCCAAATTAAACAAATTCTTGACATAGATATAAGCATCTACAGTTGACCATAAGACATAAAATGGACCTGGTGACAATGATGAGATTGTGACTATTAAGATACACGTTAAAGCAGCTTCTTACAATCAACAGCTAAAGAGGAAAGCCTTTGAAATGAACTTCAAACCTACAGGTCAGTTAACGGAAAAAAGTAGGTTGCTGTCTCATACCCATCGATTTGCATTTTAAAATCGCCCTCGACTTGCGACTTTAGGACAATTAAAGTTTAAACTCTCTTATCAGTTTTTTGATAATGACTGGTTTGGTTACCATTAAACACGACAGCTGATACGTCGAAACAAGTTGACATGTTCCTAAAAAAAACAATAAAAATACAAAGAACTAGGCACCAGTGGTTTAAAAATGAACTAGTTGACCTCATCAAAACTAAAAATCTCCTTTACTCTAGGTGGAGTAGATATAAATGTCCAAGCATTTATAGTGAGTACAAACGATTTCGAAATAAATTTACTACCTTGATCAGAAATAATAAAAAGAGTTTTTAAGAGAGTGAATTTCAAGATGTTAGTTCTAGTAGTCAGTTTTGGAAAAATATTCGACAGATAAAAATAAATAGGGTGGCGCTACAGAGTGAGGAGCCCCTGGGCCTAGCGCATTTCTCACAACCATCCCCTGTGAGAGATTGGAGGGGACCTACAATTTTCTGCCGGTTCCGAACGGCTAATCGAGAAAGCGCTTTTCATGGCAATGAATACCTAACGGAGCACTTGCCAATTCCTCGCGAAAGGCGATACCCGTAGAAAAAACATTTTTGACTCTGTTGGGATTCGAACTCGAACCTCTAGATTAACAGGCGGACATGCTATCCATCACACCACGGGTACCGCTAATATTCTAATATTCGTCAGATACTTAGGTATTAATTCGAAAAGTAAGGAGATCTCCAATAATGTTCACCTTGATGAATTGAATGCGAAATTTGTACAACCACCCATGACAACGCACTTATCTGATTTACAAAACATACCAATTCGCAACTGTGACAATTTTTCCTTGTCATGTACTGACGATTTTGCTGTTGGTGAAAAATCAAATCAAAAGCCACAGGTTCGGATAAAATTCAAGCTGATTTCGTTAAAATAATTCTACCTTTCATCTTGCCGTATATTACTTTGGTTTTTAATACAATTTCGACAACATCTTCTTATCAAATCGTACCAATACCAAAAGGTAATAGTAATGAGTTCCGTCCAATTGCTATGCTACCTTTCCTAAACAAAGCTTTTGAAGTTGTCTTGAGTGAACAAATTAAGACGCATCTGAGGAATAAGAAACTAATAACACAATGCAGTCAGGTTTTCGCCCAAAACATAACTGCACCGCAGCACTACTTAAGGTGTGTGAAGATGTGCGGGAGGGTTTTGATGAGAACAGGATGGGTTGTATGGTATTCTTAGATTTCTCTAAGGCGTTTGATAGTGTAGAGTGTAGACCATAGTTCCATAAGCTTAAAATGCAGTTTGGCTTTGATGATAGTGTGTGTAAACTGTTTAGATCATATCTTATCAATAGATTTCAATATGTAGCCAACCAAAACGATTGCTCTACTCTTCTCCCGCTCCATTCTGGTGTACCACAAGGATCTATCATTGGACCACTATTGTTTACATGTTTCATAAATGATATTGCTGATTGTTGTTCTATTATGTAAACACCAGATCTATGCCGATGAGTTACAGCTTTACTTGTTGTTTCCAAAATACCAAATAAGCAATTCCGTAGCTGTAATACATAGTGTAGTAGATAAAATGTTTTCCTGGTCAAAACTTAACCGACTTCAGCTGAATCCGACAAATACTAAATGCATGATACTTAAGAGATCACTCAACAATCTTGATATTCCCGTATTATTTTTAAACAATTCCCCTATTGAACGTGTTCAACACATTAAAAACTTAGGAATTTACTTTAGCCAAGACTTTACTTGGAAGTTTCACATTAACACTATTATTGGAAAAATTTATGGTACACTTCGGGGTCTCAGTCCAACAAGAAAACATCTTCCCACGGATGTCAAGATCAGCCTAGTTAAAGCTTTTATTCTATTTTTTAAAATGTTGCCACTTTTTTCCTTCTTCTTTTGTTTCTCTTCATTCCTTTTCTTCTATACTCAATTCTTTGTTATCTTAAGAACTAAAATATAAGCACAAATGTTTGTAAATTAAATTGAAATTCCAATTAAAAAGCATCTACAACAATATAAGATTTATCTTTTTTGTACCATGAATTCACTATTTAATTAATCTAAATCTAAATGAGATTGAGGTTCAGAGCATCGCTGCTAGATATCAAGATAATCATCCCGACGAAACAGAAATTTTTTTCGAAGTTTCAAAAAGTGGTGCCCGTGGCGTGATTCAAAGTTCAAATCCCAACAGGAACCAAAAAAACACTGGTATAGCCTTTCACGAGGGATTTTCAAGTCCTTCGCAAGTAGATCCATTGCCATAAAAAGCGCTTTCTTGATTAGCTGTTCGGAACGGGCAGAAAGTATAGGTCCTCTTCATTCCCTCACAAGGCATGGTTGTGAGAAACCGCCCGCCGTGTTGCGCCCCTTTATGTATGTACAGACCTCTCATTAATAAACGTTTTGAAGAGGTTTTTTGTAGAGAACTGATCAACAAACTCAAAACGTGTGGATTGAAAGTACTGACACTGGGTGGAATCTACCCCACAGGCACTACAATTTGGGTAACTTCTTTGCAGTTTTATTTCTATTTCAGAGCCTATGAATTAAACCTTGGGATAGCTAAAGAGCACCTGACCTGATGAAAAGAGTCTCATTTTCTATAAGACTCTTGATATCTATGGTTAGTTAAAAGAAACAAATCCAAATATACAATCTTGGACGCAGTTTTATATTTAAGGCGACTCAGGTTAGAAAAAGAAATAAATATAAAAAATGTGTGATTTACAAAATGTACAAAGTAAATAAATTGAGCATCCCAGCAGTATGGGGAGCCCTGGGGACTGGCGCATTTCTAACAACAATGCCTTGTGAAGAAATTAAGGGAACCTTCAATCCTCTGCCGATTCCGAACGACTAATCGAGAAAGCATTTTTCATGGCAATGAATTTACTAACGGAGGACTTCTCGTGAAAGGCGATACCACAATGGTAACACAATGCGGATAGTGCGACTAAAATATGAATCTCTACTTTACTGTACGTCCAAAGTTAGGCTCAAGTTAAAACTGAGGAGCATTCCTTGTGGGGCGGGTGTTGCAGCTAAATTGTTTTAGAGGAGGAATACAACTGGCTGTTTCACTAGAGCACTGTTTCCAAAAAAGCGAAAAAAATTACATTTCGATGATATTCAAGAGAATCCATCGATTCTACAATGGAACTTACTTACCTATCAATCTTAACGCTTGATTTTCTAGCCTGTTTGAGTGAATGAATGTTTGAGGGGCAGCTTACCAGATAATAGAACCATGTTCTAGTTTTTTTCTAGCATTTTTGACGAATTCAAAAATGTGTCAATTAAAATGACGATCATCGTTTACACACATACCATATAAGTACCTACAGCTTTTCGGTTTCTTGGATGCAAGTACCATTCATGGATAATGGCAGTGGGGGTGTCCGCAAAAAAAAAAAAATGGGGGATCGTTGCAAACGATCCAAAATGATTTCTTGTAAGTGGCCGCCGCGGATGGCTCGAATATATTTCAGCCGAACAACTCAATTTTCGACTATTTTTTGGGCAATTTTAGGACGTATTTCAGCAATAACGAGCCGAAAATTCTCTTCCAAGGCTTAAATCGTATCGGGCTTATCTGCGTGGACAAGCAACTGAAAATTACCGCACCAAAAATAGTACAGCGGTGTTAAATCGCTAAAAGACGCAGCGCCCTCTTTTCTTGTGGCTCAGTTCTTCTATGATAAAATGGCAAACTTAACTGACCATAACTCAAGTGACGGCTCCGAAAAAATGTCCTTCAAGTTAGCACTACCACTTCAAAATTTTCACAGTTTGTTAATTGTCGTAAATTTGTCGTAAATTTGTCGTGAAACCAAAAAATTTGTCGCTCTTCGTTTAAAAAAAAACCGTATGTAGTGCTAACTTGACCGTCAACCACCCCCCCCCCTCCCCCCCCCCCCCCCCCAAATCCGACAAGTCGATCTTAAACAAAAAAACTAAGTTTGCAATTAATTGTCTTGAATTTGTCGTAGATTAATCGTAAAAACCAAAAAATTTTAGGTCTTCATTAAGAAAATAAAATAGTGTGCAGTGCTATATACCACCCCCTTAAGACCGTCAAATCAACTCAAAATCAAAAACTGAGTACGCCATTAAATGTCGTAAATTTGTCGTTCACAAGATATCTAAAAAGATATTTTGTCGTGACCCCCCTGTCAGAATACGACAATTAATCCAATTAACAGACTGTGAAAATTTTGAAGTGGTAATGCTAACTTGAAGGACATTCCGAAAAAAGTATTGCGAGATTGGAAACCCACACGAAAAAAAATACCCTTTACTTCAGAGCTGTCCCTAGTTTTGCACTTCGAGTCACATAAAATTTTCTTCCAATTACTTACAGCACCTTTCTGTGATTTCAATCATTTTTTTTTTCAAAGATGCGATAAAGAGAGCGCACAGAATTCTCTACTCGTCAGAGGTATAGTAATCTCGCTCAGAGCCCGTATTACAAACTTCGAGAAGCGTGGTAAAAAACGGAACCCAAAACGATGATAGCCACGACATAAATTGATTATAAGTTGAGAGTGAATCCGTAAAAAAGGCAAAACGAAAACAAAACAATAGTAAAAGCAATCAAGTGTTAGCGAGTAAAACATAATCGCAAAGTGACAATGGCAAAGATTTTTTCGCTGTCTCTTTATTTGCAATATGGGGTGCGGTACAGCTTAAATAGTAGTTCGTTTAGTCCTCACACCCATACATTTTTCACGAACGGGGACAAAGGTCAGTAGATTTTTTTTTCTTTGGATCCCACCGAGGATCTTCTCATCAACGAAAAAATCCAAGCCTCAGATTCATATAGTAAAATTGGGATGATCAGAGTTTTATTTATGATTACCTCTCATTATCTAGCATGTCTGCTTGTTACGTGAGAGGTTTGAGGTTCGAATCTCAAAAATACTAAGAGAATAATGTTTTTCCAAGGCTATCGCCTTTCGTCATAAATTGGCAAATTCTCCCATAACAATTTCATGCCATGCAAAGTGCTTTTTTCGATTATTCATTCGGAATACGCAAAAAATTCGGGTCCCTTCTATTCTATCACAAGGTTTAATTGAGAGAAATGCGCTAGGCCTCGAGGCTTCCGCTCTGATGGGCTAAACTATTTATTGATTTGTTTATTTACCTCTGATATCTATTGATTCAAAAAAATTGTTATTGGCAATAGTAGTTCTCCATTTCATCTTAAATCTAATGCATTTATAGAAGAACCTGCATATAGGTAGACAAAAGCCACGACTACTACTTTTATCCACTTCGCCGTTGTTCTCCGTCTGTGTTTGTTGACACAATATACTCGTACTAGAATTTTTCAACAACTCTATTAATCTCACTCTTTCCGCTTCCATTTTAAATTTCTATCCCAGTAATCCAGGGACATTACGAGTGCATGTTCTTGTTCTCATTACGTCAATGTGAACCACGTTAGTAAGAAATTGTGTGGATTTTTGAGGGATTGTGCATCAAGTTTTGACGATTGAGCTTTGTAAGGTTTGTTGACTGTGTTTCCATTAGTCTATGATTCTTGATGATGGCTATATGCAGCATGTTGACGACTGACTTCACTCGGTGATATATAACCAATCTTCGGTTATAGAAAGGATTTCTTTGTTAGAAATACAAAAAGACAATTAGATTATTTTCCGTTTTCATAGAGGATTGTAGCCGACGACAATTGAACAATGGCCGGAAGGTTAGGAAGATTCACTTTGATTATACATAAAACATAACACATAATAAAAATATCATTACAATGGTCTAGTCCGATACAACACTTTTCCAATACATAATCCAAGGAAAACGATCTGTGTTAAAGTAAAGCATCACATCCACACTTTAAAAGCCCGTATTAATGCTGACAGCAGCAGGATTTGAGAATGTAATACGCTGATTTGATAACGGACCTACATATATCCTGGCTTCTTTTAGCCCACCCTGAAACATATATCAAAAATGTCTAAAAAGACATCGAGGATCAATAGATTAAGTGACCTCAAAATATCCTCTGGTGCTTGAGTTGTATATCAAAATACTTAATCAACTGCGTCAGTGTCGTTATCCCGGTTTTTGCAACTTGCATACATGACACCACCATTCTATCGACAAAATCTCTATAAAGCCCCCATAGATCCGCTCCCCAATGGTGTCACTCTGGGCTTAATGAGGATTTAATGATTGGATTAGAAGTAGCTATCCCTCCAGCAATAACAACCAGTAGATATTTTTTTTTTCTCTGGCTCTCCCTCAAATCCCCCAATTTTGATGACAGCATACTGACAACTTCATGGTGGTATAATATGGCTTTGCATTAGGTTCAATTAGGTTGGCTTTAGTAGAGGGCGGTTGGTTTAAAAGAGGGTTGGAGAGGCCCTGAAGTGAATGTGCTCATTTGATGGGATATGTGCAAGTCGATGCATGTTCAAAAACAAATTGACAGACTAATTTCCTCTGTTTTAATGTCGAAGTAGGAAGTGAAGTGTGTCGTCCTCATTAGTGGTTGTTGGTTTATGGAGTCTGAAAAGAGAGTGTTAATGAACTCATATCGCAAATAAATCACTTCCATCGCTCAACCACACTCTAGTTGAAGCATTGTGTGTTTTTTTATGGAACTTTTATGTGTATTCAACGTAATTGTCTACAATGGGACAAGCTTCTTTAAAGATTAATGGCTGATATATGATGGCCTATAAATGAAGCAGCCTTAAGGACGTCAAGAGGAATTCTCAACTGTTCCCTGTTGCTGCTTGTTGGTGGGAACTTCAATTGCACTAAAACAGCGGTAATAGACAGCTGGGCTGAGTTATTTGATTAATTGAAATGGGAGTACATTTTTAGAGGAAAACAAACGACTTTGGCGATAGCAAGGAAAAGTTATAGCCTAATTGTGCTAAAACTTCATGGAGCCACTTAAGACACTGCTGTCCAGCTGTCAGCAGAGTTTTACGAAATACAAATGGCTTTGTTTTAAAAAAAATGAAGCAACAATAGATGTGATGGAGTGTTAAAGGATTTGAGTGATGGTCCATCAAAAAGTTGAATAATTAATTTTAAACAAGACGATCACATCTTGCTGACTATTTTTTGGTTCTCTCATAAATTGCGGATGCCGGGAAGAGTAGGACTGAGTTCTGATGCAAGGTTTGCTTGTATCCAGGTATGACTAGTCTTCTGATATTTATAAGAGATTGCAAATTTGATACATTTCCAGGTTTCTGGAAGACTGGTTGGACTGGTGGAAGGTTTCTGGTTTTCTGAAGACTGAATAATAAGAGTGAAAGCCGTTCCAGGAGACAGTAGCGCTGCTTTTGGTTTAAAAATATTTTCGATCGGCATTGATGATGATAAGGCTGTTCTTTTCAACTAAATCTTTGCAACGGTTTAATTAAAAAGAGAAAACGACAAATGATCGTCAATCGACCGTCATCATTTATAAAATAAGTCACTGCAATTGCCACGTAGTCAACTTTTTGAACCATAAGAAGCGCCTGGCAAGCTATGTGAAAGTCTAACAATCCACGTCAAAGATGTTCTGGATCATTGCGGTCTTAGATCCAGAAAGTCATTTGTCGACGTCGACGCAAGGCCGAACTGAAAAGGAAAGCTTATGAGTTTAGCTTCGTTACGCACTTTCTTCTATTGATGATTTCAAAGCTGTGTAAGGCAAAAACGAAGTGCAGGAAACCAGCCCTAGTCTAAGCATATCAGATAAGCAAACATCTCTACGACGCTAACACCAGAGACACAATTTAATGAAAGTCTGCACAACTATAGTTCATTTTGTGATTTCACGTTGGTAGTGCTGGCATTTAACACCTGGTACGTTCAGCTCCCATTTGAAGAACCATCATTTTTTTTTAAATTAAAATTTTAACATTAAAGGTGTCCCATTTACCATAATAGAACGCTAAGCAATCGAAGAACGTGTTGGATGGTGGCATTGTTCAAGCGGTGATTGAAACGTCGTCAGCCCGGATCTTCAATTTTTTTTAGGCGGGGCAAATTCTGAAAAAGCCCGCCCCTACCCAACTATGTTTATTTTTACCTTTATCATCATTATAATTTCATCAGATGTCCACTAATTGATTGACAACTTGACTTAAGCCTTCCAGAAATAATACGTCCACCGCTGTTTTTCCTGTGCTAATCCCATTTATTTACAGACGTGTAGGATATACATTTTATACACAGCACATGACAGGACTTAAAATAAAAAAATTATAATTATAACTAAAATCAAATTAATTATTGCATTTGTCAATTGAAATTACAGTTTAATTATTCGAGTTTTTTGTTCAGCAAATAAATCTATAACCTTGTCATAATTTAATTCGTGTACAATTCGATTTTGTATCGCTAAGATTGCAGGACTGGATAAGCGTTCCTGGCTAATACATAGAAGATCGCAAATAATTTTAAATTAGTTTTAGTTTGCTAAAACTTCTCTCACAACTTGCGAATGTAGTGGGAAGTGTAGAGTAAATTCGTAAGGTAGTACAAATTTTTGGAAAAGCATCCTGCAAATCATGCGCATAGATCTGTTGCAAGAGAGAGGAACCGTTAGCTTTTTCTATATGTCACCAAATAAAAGCGGAGCTTGCTCTTTAAACACGAGTTCCGTTATTAATTTCGGATATGGTTCGATCAAATACCATCATTATTTCTTTAGAAAATAGTTGAAAAAATCGGAGTGTTTACAATACTTATTCACATATCTCATCGAAATGTTTTTTATGTTTCGGAATTAGTTTTTTTTGTAAAATAGGGTCAGCACCACTTTTTTCAGCTACTTTTCTAGCCTCATTTATCCAATATTCCATTAGATTTTGTGCAAATCATTTAATAGGGCATTCATCATCATCTCGTCTGACTACTTCCTTTTAAATTTGGCTTTACGTATTTTTCATAATGTCCCACTTTGTAGTGGAGCCAAAAAAAAGCAATATACTTTTTGAACCAGTCCAAAAGGGTTAATAGCTTCCTGGCTTGATGAGGCAGGATGAAGACCTACAAGATTTAAAGAGTGAGTACAGCACGGTACGAACTCGGCCAGTTCATTTCTTTCTGCAATCCTGTCTTGTACTCCTTTATGGATGCCAGCCATATTGGACCCAGCTGGAGTCACCGAAGAATTCCAAATAACAGTAGGTGTACATCAGGGAAGTGTCTTGAGTCCACTGCTCTTTATTGCTGTTCTGGATTATTCGCTCGAAGGAAAAGTAACGGACAATAAAGTACAACAATTATTCTTTGCTGATGATGGAGCCGTCATAAGCGAGGATCCTACATCCCTGCAACGAGCACTTGACGTTTGGATTGATGTTCTGGAAGGAAATGGGTACCGTATTAGCGCTAAAAAGACTGAATACCTGTGCTGCCCTTTTTCTGATCCAGACAAGCCTATTCCAGACATTTATTTGAATGGAAATGTGCTTCCCAAGTGTGAAAAGTTTAAATATCTGGGATCTATGATCAATAGTGAAGCAACTTGTGATGACGACATCAATCATCGAGTAAGCGTAGGATGGATGAAGTGGCGAGAAAACTCCGCTATCTTCTGTGATCGAAAAATGCCCCCTAAGCTGAAGGGAAGACTCTACACAGCAGTTGTCCGTCCAGCTCTGACATGCGGTTCACAATGTTGGACAATGTACAAAAAGTATGAGAGCAAATTGACGGCAGCCGAAATGAAGATGCTTCGGATGACAGCAGGAGTAACAAAGCTTGATCGAATTAGAAAAACTAAGATCCGTGGAAGCCTTCATGTCAAAAGTACCATCTTGGACAAAATTCAGCACGACCAGCTCAGTTGGTATTGTCATGTTCAAAGGAGAGATCCGCAGAACCCCGTCCAAAAGGCAATATCGTACAACGTTTCAACAAATTCGCGACGAAAAAGAAAAGGCAGGCCAAAACACTCCTGGTACAAGCAAATGCAAAAACAGCAGCATTTGGTTGGCCTCAGACATGGAACAATCCAAAACCGGGAGGCTTGCCGACGCTTTCTGAGGTCAACGCGGCATACCCCACAGGCGGATCACTAGTGTGAAGCAGAAAAGTGGGAGAGTTGTGATCGCTTCAAGATCACTACTCGTAACGCCGGAAATGAAAAAGAAGAAGAAGAAGAAGCCATATTGGAGCCATTAACCATTATGATAAGATTGGCCACGACATTGTCCAATATCTAAATCATCAACATGAAATCAGACTGTGAAAAATCTTGATCCTTTTGATCTTGCCCGAGAACATGCTATATATATATATCTATAGTCAATAGATTTTTTCCCCAGTGTTGTCTTCTGATTGCAGCAAGAATTGGGCACGTTCCTAGGAAGTGGAACACATCTTCTCTAACTCGGTGGTTACAGAGAGTACAGTCCGTGGTTTCCTCTGAGCTATAGGTCTATAATTAAGGTGCAGTAACTCTCCTCTCGTTTTGAATACAGTGGAAATAGTCTCTAGATTGTAGCAGTCATCAAAATAATTGTTTGATCCAAGATTGTGCTGTAGGCACTTGTACATACTTCGAGTCTCGCTTCGGTTCGCCAAAACCGCAAATTTAAAGAAGCTGTCCTCTTCAATCTTAGCAAGCAGCACCTCAAAGCTATGTTTTCATGTCTTCGTCCTGGTTTCCAGTAATTGTACATTGTGAGTCCGCTCCCAAGTTGACCACTCAGTAAAGAACTGAGATTTATGGTTGAGTAGATGCCTTGCAATGGTTCCAGGAAGCCGATAAGGGGGAAGCTCAGTAACTTTTAGAATGTAATTGAGGTGCATCTTGAGTGAAAATATATACAACGGCAAAACACCAGTCTCCAGATGTAACATATACGTGGGCGTGTTTTCCGGGAGCCAGAACATTTTTTTTATAAAGAACCTCAACAACTTTTCTACTTCTTCATATTGGAGGAACCCCCATACCTGGCAAGCATAACACATTATCGACCTCATTACGGCTTCGAAAAGTTTATATTTGGCACTCGGAGCTACATATTTTTACCAAGTACACCCTTCCAATTCCAACTGCAATTTATGGCATTTTTTGATTCTATCAGTTTAGCGCTCAGTTGTTTTTTAAACGACAGCTGCGGTGTTAAGATGACTCCAAGGTACTTGTACTCTTTTACAACCTCCAGGTCCACATGTTCCCACTTCCACTTCTCATTTACTGCGTATCTGCATGTTCCACTTCGGAAGATCATAACTTTTGACCTGTTGGTATTCAGCGTTATAGGCTCCATAGGTGACAGTAAGATTGAAACTTGTTGATCGTCATTTGTAACATTTCTACAGATTCTGATAATATGACGATATCGTCAGCATACATCAAAGCCTTCACGTTGGTGCCAGCAATAATGATACCATACCTGGTAGAACTGATGTCAAATCATCTAGGAACAGGGAAAAACAGAAGCAAACTTAATAGACAGCCTTGTCTAACTCCAGACGTTGTTTGAAAACAAGTAGACCCTTTGTTCCCGTCCCATACCGCGAGCCGTCTTGTTGTTTTTGTAGAGGCATTTTATTGCTTTTAGCATTTTGGAGGATATTCCTAGGCAACTGAGCTTGTAGAAAAGTGCTTCCCTGTTGATTGAGTCAAATGCCGCTTTGAAGTCGACGAAAAAAGCATATGATTTCTTTTTCTTATCCAAATATGATTTACCGATGCATGTAAGTGAAAAAATATTGTCAACAGTTGAGTATCCTTTCCTAAAACCCGCTTGGAACTCGCTCAGTAAATCATTATTTTCTACCCAATTTGTGAGCCTGTGCAGGAGTACACCAGTTAATATTTTCATAACAGAGTTCAAAAATGAAATTCCTCGGTAGTTGTTTGGGTCTATTTCAATATCAACTTCGGAAGATGCAGCAGATACTGGCGGATCACCTTCTGCGTTCTGCGAAGCTAATTTTTCATATTATCTGCACATTGTTCTCCTTGCATCTTCTTGTATTTAGCATTTTTCTTATATTCCGCTCCCGATAGCTTTTTTCTTAGCGCGGTCATAATTACAAACTGTGAACGAAAATATTCAATTTCACTGATGAAACATTTCAATATAAAAAATATTTTTAAATTGAATCGACCGGAAAACAAGATCCATTGCATGGAATGGTAAAATTTTCAACTCAACGCAAAGTAGTTATACTATACGATTTGACTACAATTTCACTAACACCACAATTTACAAGCGGAAAAATGATAATGATTTTTTAGGTGTAGGTAACTAGAAGACTAGAACAGGGGCCCTACTCTGTAATTCGTTTCGGAAGCCAATCCTATTCGAAAGTATTTTTCGATCCGTTTATGAATTCGTACTCTGTAAGGTTTTCGAATCGGACAAAAAAAGTACTTGTTCCTATTTTTAATTAGGGAATAGATTAGTCGAGTCTCGAATTATTTCTCAAGAGATCTGTCAAATCAAACCAAAAAAAAATATAAAGCAAATTCGAAGCAAATAAGGAAATACATTTTTGAAGAATCAATTCATCTTTAAAATAAAATAAAATGGATTCGGTTGCACTTTGGAGCGATGCAGAAAATAAAGAAGAACGACTGGAAAGAAAAATTATTCGGGATAAGTCAAATATTTTTGAAATGTCTGACGAAAGGTAAATTTATGGGTACGAAAGATTCGTTTCACTTTTTAACTATTGTTTTCTTTTCTTTTAGTTTCGTACAGAACTTCCGATTAACTAAAAATGTTTTTTTGTATGTCTTGAATGCCATTCAAGAAGAACTCTCTACTCCCATAAGATCGACTGCAGTTCCAGCGGTTTTAAAAGTAGCTGCAACTTTAAAGTTCTTATAGGGCAAGGTGGCTATCAGCACCAAATAGGACATGATTTTTCAATCGGCATGTCACAACAAACAACATCTAGCTCCGTTGCAGAAGTATGTAGTGCCGTGGAAAAAATATTGTGTCCAAAACACATAAACTACAAAATGAATGAAGTAGAACGGAGCGATGCTAAACAATACTTCTTTTCGAAGTCAGGCATTCCGGGAGTGATTGGTGTCGTAGACGGAACACACATCCAAATGATAAGGCCGAAAAGAAACGAGCACTTATACTTTAACAGAAAATTGAAGCATAGCATTAATGCAATGGTTGTAAGTAAAAAACATTCATGCTTTCTTACAAAAACTGAAGTGCTTTCAATCTTTCATTCATTACAGATATGCGATCATAAAATGTTCATACGGGCAGTAGATGCAAAATACGGAGGAGCAGCACATGATTCCCACGTATGGAATCTTTCACATGCACGTCAACATTTGATTCAAAATTACGACAATGGAGAAAAGTCATCATGGATTCTCGGTAAGTATTTTAAAAGTTCTAGATTCAAAATGCTTATTTTTATTGCATATTTAAGGTGACTCTGGATAACCTTTGGAACCATGGATTATGACCCCATTTCGTAGCGTAGGGGAAAATAGCGGTGAGAGCTACTACAACCAACAATTCTCTAAAGCTAGATGTCTCATTGAAAGAGTATTCGGTGTACTTAAAGGAAGATTTCGATGTCTCCTAGCCGCAAGAGAACTTCATTATGCGCCAGAAAAAGTTGTGCAAATAGTCAATGTCTGTTGCGCAATGCATAATATATGCTTAGAACACAATGTGGACTTACCTCCAAATGAACTGCCAACAGTTCAAAATGTTACATTAGACACCATGGAAGAACTACATGGGGAACACAACACGCGAATTCGCGACCAAATAAAAACTAACTTACTAGACCAGTAAGCAAAAATAAATTTGAAAGGTTCATTTATTATTTTTCAGAATGTTTATTGTCCTTTCTACTTAAAAAAAAAACAAAAATAAAATTCTTTCCACAAAGAGATAAATAAGAAAAAAGTAAACAAAAACTATTATAAAAAACTTAAATATATTGCAAAACCTAGGTTGGACCCGTTTGCAGTTGCAACATTTCTCTTTTAATCTGAAGCTTTGATAATTTCAGTTTGTTTTTTTAAACATCAATCTTTTGTTTGTGTTTAAATTTTTCTTTTGCTAATTGGTACTTCTTCTCCTTCAAGTCCAATTGCTTTTTTTCATATCTTCCGATATACGCCAAGTTGTCTCTTATCTCTTTGAATATTGATGTAGAATTTTTTTGATATTCGATTTGGTTGTCTACCTGTTTTTGCAATAAATTTTCTTTATAACGAGGAGCGTACCTAGGTGTTGAACTGCATCTCACATTTTCTGGAACATGGATAATATTCTCATCATTGGAGACTTTCTCGGTTTCTTGAACATTTTGAAAAGATGTTTCAGTAATGTAATCGTTGACACCGAAAACACGAGCTGAAGGAATTCCATTGACCGACTCTTCTAAATTCAACAGCATAATGACCTGCTCTTCTACAGGGGTGAAAGAGTAATGTTTTGAGGGCCCACCACCTGTCCCAGAAAGGCACATTTTGTTTTTGCGTAACTTGGTTTTAACGTGGCCTTTATAATCTGCCCATACCTATAAAGATTTGAATAATTTAAAACAATTTTCTAAAACTTACTTAACTTAATAGTACTTTTTTCCACCCGACTATATCTCGCATTGGTGGTCTTCCGCATTTAATGTCGACGATAGTCTATCCCACAAATGTTTGTTGGAGGTTTGTCTGGCGTCTGCGGTGTTCAAACGGCCCTTTGCCAAATCAGAATGGCCCCTCATGAAATCAACCATAATTTCAAATTGTTTCTGCTTAGTGTTAGTGTTTTTGCCAGATGAATCCCTAAATTTAACTTTCTTGAATTTTGAATGAAAATAGGATATTCTTACAAAAAAAACTTACATTCCTTTAATTTATACATATATTAAACTTGTTTTGGACCTCTTAATGCTTTTTTACAAACCAAATTTACTTTCTGAAAAATAAGTCTCTTCAACACTACCGTTGCTTTTACAGTTGAATTGATATTCGTTAGCTATTAGGCTGTCGAATAAAAATGTTTGTTTTCGAATGCTATTAGCGTTCGAAAACGCATTGATGATGATGACGAAAAATTCGTTTTCGGATTTGCATTTCCGAAAGTACTAGATTCAAATCCGTTTTCGAATTAAAGAGTACAAAATATTCGTTTACGGAAATTTTTACTTTCGAATCGAATTACAGAGTAGGGCCCCAGGACTTAATCACGGACGAAAACGGATATGTAGTTTGAAAAAAAAAAAAAAAAAATAACCTTGAAAAGCGATCGATGAACTGTGACAGATTTATTGATATGACAATAGCACAATCAGTGTGTGATGATCGACAAGAAGGTACAAAAAATAATAATGATAATAAAATGCGATCTGTTCACTTTGAGTTTTGACTTCCATTAGACTGTGCTTCCCTTCGCTCGCAACAACAGTTACTGTTTTGAAACCGAAAAGTAACTTATTTTTTTCGCCTGCAACCCGCGTTACCTGCACGATATACGCTAGATCCGGTAATGAATACCTAGTGTGAAATGGTTTTGGTGCCTTTTTTGTACGATGTTTGTTTTAGGAAGCTATGACTGCTATTATACGGTGCAATTTGTTGCACGAAACTGTTCGAACACCATAAGTGCAAAAGAGAACGAAAGTTCGAAAAACAGAGATGGACAATGTGCTACCGTGTGTCGCATGGGTTATGGTTTCGTGAAACAGCTTTGACGTTTCTCTTTGGGTGGGTTCGAGAACCTATCGGATAGCCTATCTCGGATAGCCGTATCTTGCATACCTTTTTGAACGATCCAGTATATTTTTCCAGATTGCTACAGACAACAGCTGTGAAATATTAAAATTCGACTTTTGAAAATAGAAAAACATTTAAAATATCATTGCTAGACGATTATAACTTAATTTTTTCAATTTCCCATCCGTTTTAAAAGACTCTTATGCTGAAATAAATGCACACCAAAACAAAAAATCAACATGAAAAGAAGTAAAAATAAATTTTCTATCAGCTGATCACTTGATTAGAAAGGTATACCAAAAATACTCGGATACCTTTAGATAGCTTTTTAGTTGAAATGGGTGTGTGACTCTGTTAAAAGTTTAACACGTAAACAACAACAACAAGCTATCCGGATACGATTCTCGAACGCCCCCTTTGTCTTTGTTCGTGTTTTTGTTTATTCTGTTTCATTTGGTTCAATAATAAATAAAAATACTAATAATAATGACTTTTTTGTTTTTCAATTGCCAATAAAAGAGGTTTTGAAGCAAACAGACACTAGTAGATAACTATTTTTCCCCAAAAATAAAAACACCGAATGAAATATAAAGAGAAATGTGAAACTAGTTTCATGAAACTGGATTTCATTGTGTAATAACACTTGCGACACGGGATGACAGAACAAAGAAGAATTCGAAGTAGTTTCGTGCAACAAATTTCACCGTATAATAGCAGTCTATGACTCGCTGTCGCACACACGAGTGCTGCAGCGCTCTGTGATTCGTGTGGGCAAGCGGGAGCGAATTTTGAACTTGTCTTTGCCGCCCCCAAAACATGCTGTCCGGGCCATGGGCCTCGGCTTGCCCCCCTAGATCCGGGGCTGTGAAGCGTAGACACTTTTCATCGCCCTAAGCGATGATTATGGTCGTCATAATCGACCTACTACGCAAGCAATTTTGAAGAAATTTGAATATGAAGGAAGCGCTACTTATGTCAAAAGATCTGTGCATTTACTTACTTAAGTACTTAGACTTAGATGGACATAACAGTCGTTAACAATTTTGATTTCGGGCGAACTCTCTCCAGTTTTGCACTCCAAGTCGGTTGAGGTTTTCTTTCACATGATTGCGCACCTGAGAAGAGCTCTTCCCTTTCTACGATAGCGCTTTTGAAATTAAAATTTGAATTTTGGGAGCGCTGATGTCCATTTGCATACATAGCACAGCCGTCGAAGCTCGTAGCCTCGCGATGCGTACTCTTCCAGGTCTTCTTCTCCACACATCAACTTCGCATATGGGACCAATGATCATTCGGAGTATTTTTTTTGTTTTCGAAACTACCAGGGATTTCCTCATCGCCTTTCGATAAAGTCCACGCTTCCAGGTCTGGGATGATTAAGGTATTATAAAGACATAGAGTTATCATGGTTTTTGATAAAGATGATTTGGTTTCTCAATCGCCTTTTTAATCTAAAAAAGCAACAGTTGGCAAGAGTTATTTTCCGTTTGATCTCTGCACTGATGTTGATACCCGTGTCTATAGCGGATCCTAGGTAGACGAAGTCCTGTACTACCTCGAAGTTATGGCTGTCAATTGTGACGTTTTGTCCAATTCGTCGATGTTCGGTGTCCTTGTTTGATGACAACATATACTTCGTTTTGCCCTCATTAACCATCAAACCCATTTTTGCCGCTTCTATTTCAATACTCGCAAAAGCACCTATGACATCACGCTTTTTCTTCCCATTACATCAATATCGTCTGCGTAGGCGAGTAATTGTACAGACTTTTGAAAGATTGTTCCTCTAGTGTTGACGTTTGAGTTTCTTACAATCTGTTCAAGTATGATGTTGAAGAAATCGCATGACAGTTTGTCCTCTTGCCTATTTTTGGACATCAAAGGTCTCGATGAGTTCCTTACCGACCTTGACGGAGCAGCGTGAATTCTCTAAAATCATCCTGCATAGTCGTACGAGTTTTGCAGGGATGCCGAAACTAGACATGGCTCTGTACAGCTCTTTTCTGTAAATGCTGTCATGAGCGGCCTTGAAATCGATAAAGAGATGGTGAATATCGATATTATGTTCTCGGGTTTTTTCCAAGATCTGCCGTAATGTGAAAATTTGGTCTATTGTGGACTTCTCTGATCTAAAACCACATTGATAAGGACCTATCAAGTTGTTGAAGTGGGGTTTCAGACGTTCACATATTACAGCAGACAAGATCTTATAAGCGACGTTTAGGAGGCTTATCCCTCTATAATTGGCGCAATTGTGAGGGTCTCCTTTCTTTAGGATCGGGCATACGATACTGAGGTTCCATTCATCGGGCATGCTTTCTTCCGACCATATCATTCAGATCAGCTGGTGCATGCTCCTTTCCAATTGGTCTCCAGCTGCCTTGAAAAGTTCGGCATCAAGGCCATCTGCACCTGCAGTCATATTTGATTTAAGTTTGCATATGGCAAGCTTTACTTCTTCTTAGAGGACGGCATTCTTGATCATCGTCCAAGCTGAATGGAGCATCCTGCCTGACTAGGAAATTTGTGTCTTCATCGCTGCTAAGCAGTCTGCAGAAATGATCTTTATAGATCCTCAGTAGCGACTGCGTCTCTTTTACCTACTCTTTATTACTATGTTTCCCTGCTGGTCTTTACAGACCTAAGTTCGAACTTTCACCGGACCACCCCGGCAAGATCTTTTATAACCTTTTGGAAAACTTCCGAATCTCGTTCCTGTTATGGCACCTCTCAAACGAGCGCTTCTCATGCTGCTTCTTTTTAAGAATTCGGTGTTCTTCCCTTCTTTTCTCCTTGTAGATCTTGTTGAAGGGCTGCTTACTAATCGTAAGCAGCCCTTGTTCGTTTTTGCATCAGCATTTGTCGTGCTTTTTGTTTGGCTGCATTTGCGTGCCTGCATTCTTCATCGAACCATGGGTTTCGTTTTGGGGGCCGAGTGAAACCCAGAACCTCAGAGGCTGCGGTTCTGATGGCTTCTTGGCATTGCTGCCACTGGTCTTGAATGCTTAATGCTGACGGCATAGGTTATAAGGATAATTGAAGAGACACCCGATTGGAAAAGGCATTGGCAATCTCTTGCGATTGTAGCTTTCCGACGTTATATCTCTTCACATCGTTAGTTCGTGCAGGACGTGAACAAGATATCCTCATTCTTACCTTGGCTACAACAAGGTAGTGGTCCGAGTGAAAGTTGGCCCCTCGGAAAGTTCGGACATCTAACACACTGGAAGAGTGCCTTGCATCGATCGCAATATGGTCAGTTCGGTTGACGGTTGATTGATCGGGGGAATACCATGTACTTTTATAAATTTTGAGAGGCGTGAAGCGCGTACTACTAACAACAAGATTTAGCCCCGCAGCAAAATCGATTAGCCTGAATCCGTTTTCATATGTTTTGTCATGCAGGCTATGTCTACCGATTGTATTTCCAAAGATGTCCTCCTTCCCTAGTTTTGTGTTGAATACGCCAAGGACGATTTTCACGTCATATCAAAGTCACTGCTCATACGCTAAGTATTCAGCTGTATAGATTAAGTTCCACGTGCAGATCCGGAGGTATTTATTCTTTTTTCATTTGCTTTGGTTGTCAACGATGTAATCGTAATTGTTATTTGAGGCTATTAGTTGTTTGGGAAGCATGCAGTTTTTACGTTGTTGGGTAGTTAACCTTTCGCACAACCCACCACCAGGAGAGTCAGGTCCTCTTGGTATCCCCTTGGACATAGAGGGCCGGATAATTTGGTATGTGCACCCTGCTGCAGCCATGCCGCTGGCTCACCGGGAGCTCATCCGCCAACATCTCTACTTCAATATCTATCTTATTTTGAAAGACCCTAAAAGACGTTTAAACCAAATATGACTGCTGAAGTTCACCGTTGACTCTCTAAGTCGAATTCATCTGCTAACACATTCCTAGTAAGCTCTGGTAGACCACTGAGACTCGGACAGCCAGTCGTTACTCGCAGATCTGTTTCTTTTTCGTCCTTTTGTCAACACTCTCACTTACTAGTTTAGCATGTCACCTCTGGACGGAGGAACCCAGTTCCCAGTGGCTAGCGCTTGGAGGTATAGTAAGCACAATTGACGTGTACTATAAGTTGCAACATCTGGGCGCCACCAATTTGACAATGTCTTAAGCCCCAGGTGATTTAAATTTGACTGTAAGACTATAAGCATGACTAGTTGTAGCTCGATAGTGTGAAAAGAAGCAAAGCTGCATTAAGTGAGCTAAGAACTCCTATTGTATAAGTTCAGTGTCTCGAAACGGTATCACTTTTAGCTTAAAAATAATTTCAATGAATGTCAAATAAATCTGTTGACTTTGTAAAAAAAAAAGAAGGGAATACAAAGCTGCATACAAACATATTCAACGTGTATAACCTTTCAACATTTTCACACTGATTGAATTTCGGATCGTCCTTAATTTCCACTCTCAATCTCAATCTCCCCGATGCCTTACAAAGTTACCATTTCTATTACTTCTTTCAAAAGAGACATCTTGTTTTCAACCGAACAATTTCACCATTCCATTTCTACCCACATTTGTATTACTTCTTTATTTTTTTTCTTTCTTTTTTCTTCTCTGTGGGATCATCGTGTCTATTTAAATTCCAAGTGACTTCATACGATGGCACACTGCCACCTGTTGGTATTGTGACAGATTGTGGGTTTCATCTAAAAATAAAATAAATACAAAAAGGGAACCAAAGTTCTCCTGTCACCCCTAACCATCTAACGAAGAAAAAAATTTTAATTCTTTTCGGTTTTATTGTGCCTTCTTTTTGGGTCTCCTTTTTTTTTATTTATGTGTTGGCTTGGTTCTCCCTAAGGCAACCAATTTGACAGTCTTGGTCCCTGGAGGGGTTAAGCAAGGCATATCCAATTATTTTCACACTTCGATGGTGGTCGTGACATAATAAAAATGATGTTTCCTTCGGTTTGTCAATATGACTATGATTACTTCTGCCAACTTCTCCCCGCATCGCCCTCAATGGACAAAGACACATAATAAAAGATCACATTTTGAGTTATTTAACGTCAATCAATGTCCTTGGCAGAGATGTCTTTGAGTGAGCTGCTTCTGGTTGTGACCAGGTTATTACTTATAATGGTATTTTAGGAACAGAATGACGACAATATTGGGATGAAACATCTTTTGAGATAAAAGGTGCTTAATGGTTATATAACGACCTTATCCTTACACGTAATCATGAGTATAGGGAAGAGGGTTTGAGTGTGTACTTATTTTTTGCTTATGTTTTTTTTTTTTTCAACAATGTTTCGCAGCATCCCTCGAGTGGTTGTGTGGACTGTGGACACAACAAAGCGTTACATTTTTTGTTTGCAGTGATTGTGTGTCCAGTGTCAGGTCATTAAGGTAATAAGGGAAACGAAAGAAAACCATCATTTCACTTTCATACAGAAGTCATATTAATGAGAGTCACGTATACGTTGACATGAATTCTATCAATGGTCACAGGGTCACAATGGAGCGTCATGTTGACAAAATGAATTGATATTTGTTTATGTTAGTTACCTTGGCTAATTATGTTTTAGCATAGCAACCTCTCAAGACCGAGGTTGTTTTCTTCACGAGATTCAGACAAGTTAGACCCAACTCGCACGCATATACTTCACAATTTCCTTCTCAAATGAAGTCAAACATCTTTGAATAACCTTAGTTAATACGCTTCTTTGGTCTTTTTGGTAATGCGGAGAGCGGGGGCACTGTCAGTTTCTGACAATGCAAGGGAGCTTTTGGCAAGAAATGGGGTCTGTCACCGAAAAATGTCTTTTAGATTTGACAAAATCATGTGATGTACTCTCAAGACTATTTTGAATTTTAAAGGAATGGGTCTCTGCACAATTTGTATAGGAGCTTTGAGGATCTCGCAAGCAGCATATCTTTTACCTTACGTCTAACGGATTTGCCGTCCAATACAATGATCACAAGACTTCAGCTACGTCATAATGAACCGTCAACTTTCCTCAGATTCAGGATGGTTGCAGGATCAATGATAGATCTAGTGCTATTGCGTTTGTGGAGAATGGAGGCATACGACTGTACTCCTCGTTAGGCACATACACGTCCGTCTTCTAAGCGGAGAAGAATGTTATCCAAATGGTCATAAGCTGATGCGTTTCGAAGAATGGCTGGATGGAGAACCCCTTGAGCCCTACTCAAACATGTGACTATTTCAATAGCTATAAAGGAAAGCGAGATATCTCTAGATCCGGTTGGAAACTAAATATTTGTAGTCTCTTTTAGGTTTCAGGTCACTAGTGCATAACTGTTAACGTCACCGGTGATAAACTTGTAAAGCAAGGATCTTACACAGCTTTCTTAGCGCCTGAACCGGCACGGTGCTTGTTCTGCCAGGGGCCTCAGTGAGGGCTTCAATCAGCTATTTTATCTTTCAAGAGCACAATCGTAGATAGCGTGTCTCAGTTAGATGCAGACGGACGAAACGAATGCTTCCCAACTTTAATAGGAAACCTAGAAAATGTTTGCTACCCCGCAGCAGAAGAGATTGTGAAAAGCTTATTGGCGTTGCTACGGGATATTCTCTCTTGCCAAACATTGAAACGTGTGATACTAAGTGATACAACACTCTGTGAATCCTGAGGCGAACATGACGACACCGCGGGGCACCTTCTCTATCAATGTCCGGTCCTTTTCTTAAATCAAGTTACAGATACTCCACGCAGAGATAGTAAGAGCTGGTAGCCTTAGGAGACAAGGTGTCATGGTTTAGTAAAAAATAAAAATTAATAGGGTGGCGCAACAGAGCGAGGAGCCCCTGGAACATTTCTCACCACCATGCCTTGTGAGGAAATGGAAGGGACTTACAATTTCCGGTTCCGAACGGCTAATTCAGAAATCGCTTTTCATAAAAATGAACTTACTAACGGAGGACTTGCCAATTCCTCGTGAAAGGCGACACCCGTGGAAAAACATTTTTGCCTCTGCTGGGATTCGAACCTCGAAACTCTGGGTTAGCAGGTGGACATGCTTACCATCACGCCACGGACACCACTAACAATGAAATTCAAAAATGGGCTCTGGCATGCATTCAAAACAAAGGAGGGCACTTTGAGCACTTGTTATAATTGTATTTCAATTCAATTCAATTCTTTATTAGGAACAATACAGTAAGACATTTTTCTTTTCTAGTTTTTCATAAGATGGTTAGTTTTACAATTATTCAATATGTATGTATATGTTAAACTATGCTATACCTATATAATATACAAAAATAAATATTTAAATTTTTTTTTTTTTATAAATCTTTCTTCAAACTTATTGACTGTTAGAGAAATGCTTAAATGCTTCAGATCTGAACTTTACTGGATCTCTTATCCGCTTGATGTCTAAAGACAAAGAATTCCAAAGGTGAATCCTGTGAACAAAAAACATTCGTGACGAGTTTTGATATCGAAAGCTTGGTATAATTAAATTATTTGTTCTTGTTGATGTACATACACAGGTACTCAGGTGGTTTTATGTGAATTACCCTGTGCAGAAAAAGGCAATTTCGAAAGTTTATGTACTGGGACAGAGTGCAATTAAGGATATTGATACTAAAAGCAGATATTTGGTCATATCTTCGAACACCATATACATAACGAGTCATGTCATTGAAGGCAACACGTAGTTTGTTTTCTGATAAAAAATCAAGCTTTGGATACACAACATCAGAGAATGAAATTATAGTTATTAGTAAAGTTCTTATCAGATGGAATCTAGTTTCTTGCGGAGTAAAGCTGCTAGATATCCAGAGTTTTCTCAACGTTCCATAGATACGACTAATGATATAATTAACGTGGTCTTTACAAGAAAGATCTCTCGAGACTTGTGACAGAGTTAACAAAACGAAGATTTCCACTATTGAGAACGATAGAATCTTCATATCTATCTTCATAGTTATAAGTCTTTTTTGAGATTAGAAGAGCTTGACTTTTTCCAGCATTAAGCATGAGTCCATTTTCTTTGACCCAATCGTAGATTCTTTGAAGGTTATCATTAACACGAAAAACTAAATCTTCAATCAATCCAATTCTACGGGAAAGATATATTTGTATATCATTCGCATAAAGATGGAAAGAAGCATTCTCACAAACTGAAGATAGATCGTTAATATTATGTGCTGAACGAAATTGGACCCAGAATTGAGCCTTGGGGTACACCCATCTTTAAAGGTGATAGTGTGGAGAGATTTTCTCAAACAGCTACACGCTAAGTTCTATTACATAAGTAATTTTGAATGAGGCTGACAACGGAGACTGAAAAACCAAAATAATATTTAAATTTTTCACAAAGCACTTTGAGATCAACTTTGTCAAACGCTTTTAAAAAGTCTAAAAGACACAATACTGTCACATTGTCATTATCGTATTCGACTCTTATGTCCTCTAAAATCTTAACCATGGCAGTTGAGCAAGAGTTGTTAGCTCTAAATGCAGATTGGAAAGGTGATAACAATCTTTTGGATGAGAGATGCTCAATCATTTGCCTGGTAAGAATTTTTTCAAGGACTTTTGACATGCATGGTAAAATGCTTATTGGCCGATAGTCTGTGGGTTCCATTGGTGTTGGTTTTTTTTTTGGAACAGGAGTTATTCTGGCTGTTTTCCAATCGGTTGGAAAAGTTGAAGTGACAATACAGTGATTGAAGAGATGGGTAAGAGCATTGATTAAGTAGGGCAAAATAAGCTTAAGAAACTTCAGAGGAATACCGTCTTCTCCTAAGGCCTCAGATTTTAAACCTCCAAAAGTCCGGATAACTTCATGTTCAGTTATTGGTTGGTCAAAACGCAGCACATATAAATAATATTGAGGCCTTAACCAGCAATGACATGGAAAAATTAAGCACTTGTTCTGTCCGTTTTGAGAAGATCAACATTAAAGTCGCCAAGAACAATGATATGTTCATATAATGTTATGAAAGGTTCAAACGATGTAAAAAGAGGTGTGAGAGAACAGGTTCTGTTAGGGTTATAAACACAGGCCAACATACATTTAACATTGGAGTCTGAAATTTCTGTAATAATAAATTCGACTCCATTATTTTCCGATTTGGCAAGTATTAGCACTTCAGTCCAGCTCTACAATAAATTGCAACTCCACCACCTATATTAGGAGTAAATCTATCATTACGTTTAAGGGTGTAGCTATATGTAAGTCTCTAATATGATCAGGAATTTCTGGAGAAAGCCAAGTTTCACTCACACAAATAACATCTAATCTGTTACCATTGAAAATGTTCTGTATATGTAATCAAATTTTTCATCATTTAAGCTTCTGGCATTAAAATGACACACTTTGAAACCGGCTTGAGCCTTTGATAGAAGACTCATCACTAATTTTGCAGTTTTGAATTCAGCACTGCCATTTATTGTTCTTTACAACTGAGTCATGAAAGACATAATTTAAAAAGGAGCACCAAACGGCAGAAAAGATTCAGGAAATATCCAGAGTAAAAGCATAAAGCAAAATAAATCATTTTATCAATTATGAAATAGACACGAAAAAAAATTACGAAAATATTAAAGAAGAAAGCTAAACATGATTATGAGAAATCGTTTCTAATTATTTGCACGCCACTGTATACCCATAAGCTGAGTGTACCTATAATACGGGTGTGTTTGGAAAATGGTTGTATTCAGTGTATGGACTAAAAAGTCATTTATGAGTATTGCAATTACTCAAGCATAGTTTTTATTCGTAAGACCAAAAGTGCAGTTTATATTTTTTAAGGCAGTGGAATTAATTTAAAAAAAAAATTAAGTAGATCTACTGCAATTGCAGTAAACTGACAACATGGCGCTTGTATTGAGCAACAACTGTGCTGTTCAATTGTCCGCGTGGCGACGCTTGTATAACTGCTTTTTTTGAGAGCCTAACTAGATAGAATAGTATTAGTCGCAAACATTCCTTCTTAGTAAAAAAACGTAGTTAATGCTTATATTTCCAAACAAAATTTGTGCAGTTTTGTGCTAGTTATAGATCGCAATTTTGCTTTATGTGTAATAAACATTTGGCCGAAAGCGAAACAGTTACTGTTGATCATGGCCTAAAAACATTAATTGATGCAAGCTTAACCACAATCAAAAATACATTCATTCAAGAGTTTATCCGCTTTTTCAAAATGCCAAAATCATATGTTATTTCTACATGCAGTTGCGACACGACGACATCAGCATTTTTCAGGAGAGGTAAAAGAACAGTTTTGAAGTTGTTTGAGAGACAAGATTTAGTTGATTGTGTTGACGTTTTCAAAGAAAGTACCTCTACTCCACAAGCTGTAATCATGGCCTAAAAAAATCAACATACTGCAACTGCAAGTAAGACTTCTCTCGCGCTTTTGCAAAGAGAAGATATTAAAGGCGAAAAACGAGCACAAACCCAAGCTGATGACAACGATAATCAACAAGAATGCTGTTCCACAAAATATGTATGTAAATGAAAGCAGATCATTCCACACTCGTCAATTGTTTAAGGCTGCAGCATCGATGAAAATTACAAAGGGATACAAATATGTGTGGACGAGGAATGGTACGGTGTTTATGCGAAAGAGTGAAGGTGATATTTCAATAAAAATAAACAATATTGCTGACCTTGATAAGCTATGAATTCTGCTAGCTTGAATAGTTCTATCACCTGTCCCAACATAACACAAATCACCCCCTCTCTTTCCCCTTCTATAAATGATTTTGAAACCTTCTGTTTACATCAGAATATTCGTAGTCTAAGAAAAAATTTTCAAACATTGTTAGCACACATCGAAAGTTTCGTGAATCTACCTACTATAATTGTTTTAAGTGAGATTTGGATTTACCAAAATGAGTTAGATTTTTATAATATTCCGGGTTATATACTTTATGGAAAATGCAATGATTCTTACGCAGCCGGTGGTGTAGCAGTTTATGTCAAGTTTGGTTTTATGTGTGATTGTTCATTGATCAACATTCCCAGTGCCGATATAGTGAAGTTGTCTATTGCATATGCTAATGAAACCTATGTGATACTATGCATTTACAGATTGCATGAATATTGTAAAAGTGTCTTCATCGAAGAACTCAATTCAATTTTGTGTGAAACAAAAGCTAAAAACTTAATTGTGCTAGGTGATATTAATATTGACATTTTAAATGAGTCTGATAGAGACACTGAGAGCTATCTATTATTAATGGCTTCATATGGTCTCAAAAGTATTATCAATGAACCAACTCGTGTAACTAATTCAACGGCGACCTGCATTGATCATATTTTCATGCGAATGCACAAAAATAATCAAGTTTGTTTTCATGGTAATGTTTATGACTATAGACTGACTGATCATCATATGGTTACTTTAAACATTGAAAGCACACTAATACCTGCTAATGTTTCTCCGTCCGTAGGTGACAGCCTTCGTATAAATTATAGCATGTTAAAAGAGTGTTTAAAATATGAGTTTTGGGAACCCGTCTTCTCTGAAGAAGATCCTTCGGTTGCATATGACGTTTTTTTTTTATCTATTTTAAGGAAACACGTCGATGACTGCACTTCTGTGTCCATGCCTGATACAAATGGTAAAAATTTCAAAACAATTAAACCATGGATGACAACCGGTTATTAAAAAAAATAGAAAAGAAAAAGAAAATAGGAATTCAGTGCGCTAAGCAATCTTCAAACTTGAGACTAAAGGAATACTATAAAAAAATGTGTAAGGCTTTAAACAAAGAAATCATTGATACACGCGATTGTTTTTATATCAATAAGATGAATTGTGCCAAAGGTAATAGTAAGGAAGAATGGAGAATTGTCGATAGTATTTTAGGAAAAAATCGTCAGCAAAAAGCAATTGATGTTTTGGAAGTAGATGAAGTTATTTTATCTGATTCAGGCAGCATAGCAAAAAAAATTTAACGAATACTTCATTGAAGTTCCAGAGAGCCTCAAGCCCTCTACTGAGTCTAATTACTCTTGCCAGTGCAACAATATTTCACCAATCAATGCAGATAGCATGTCAATGAACAGTTTTGTTTTTAATACTATCACTTCAGAAGAAATATTTAAACTTATAATGTCTTTAAAAAATAAAAGTTCGTGTACTAGCGACGGAGTTACAAATATGCTTTTAAAAAAAATTGCTTTCAATATAAGTGACATTTTGTGTTACTTGTATAACTACTGTATAAGCAAGGGATGCTTTCCACAGGCATTAAAATGTGCAGAAGTTATACCGCTATATAAAAAAGGAAATCGTAAAGATGTTCAAAACTACAGACCTATTTCTCTACTTCCGACTTTTTCAAAACTATTTGAAAAACTTGTGAAATGTCGAATGATTTCTTTTTTGGATGGTCACAATTTTTTCTCCAACAATCAGTTTGGCTTTCGATCTGGTATGTCTACAGAAGATGCTATACTTAAATTATGTACCACATTATATGAAGGTTTTAATAACTCAAAATCTACCATGGCGCTTTTCATAGATATGTCAAAAGCATTTGATTTAGTAGATCACAATTTGCTTCTAGATAAACTGTATAACTCTGGCTTCAGAGGTGATGTTCATAAATGGTTCTGCTCTTATCTCAAAGGTAGAAAGCAAATTGTTAAAATCAACGGAAATTTTAGCAGTTCACTGACAATATTGAATGGTGTTCCACAAGGTTCTGTCCTTGGTCCACTTTTGTTTTTAATTTATATTAACTCACTTTTCGATCAAACCTTCAATGGACTACCCACAGCATTTGCGGATGATATAGCTTTTGCATATAATGAAAACACTTTGGTAGACTGCATAGTTAAAATCGAGGAAGATCTGCAGAAACTAAGGCAATGGTTTGCTTTTCACAAGCTGATTATTAGTGAGAAAACTAAATTAATGGCTTTCAAAATGAAAGGAAGTGATCTAATTGATTTTAACATAATTTTTCATTCTCACGACTGTGATAGATTTTGTTTACTTGTGCATACCTGTGGTATCAAAAACTTTGATGATAATTTTCGATGCTCGAATAAATGTTTTAATATAGATTCAGTAAAGGAATTTAAATATTTGGGGGTAACAATTGATTTTAATTTGAATTTTATCGCTCATGTACAAACAATTAAATCTGGTTTGTTACTGGTCGCAAGAAAAATGTTCCTTCTGAGACCGTATTGTTCTCGTAAGGTACTATCTATGTTTTACTACGCACTTGCTAACTCCAAACTGCAGTATGGTATAACTGCTTGGGGAGGTTCTTATGAGAGTACTTTTGATTCCTTATTCAAAGCTCAAACATTTTTAATAAGAATCATTTGTGGTAGAAATCGCTTTGCACACTGTTGGCCGCTTTTTAGAGAATTGAGAATTCTTCCATTAAGGCATCTCTATATTTTTAAAGTTCTTAGAGAATTCTTCAAACAAAGTGGAAACACTATAAATAGAAACTCCGTTTGTTATAACTTACGTGTAAATAATCAAGCGTTAGTTAATGTCCCAGTTGCTCATAAAACCAAATTTTGTCGTTTTTTTACCATAACTGGTCCTAAATGTTTTAATAAACTACCGATTGCTGTAAGACAAACTTCCAATTTCCATTCATTTCTCAATAAGGTCAAACAATGGTTATTTAATATCGACTATATAAGTATTGAATCAATTTTTCGATGTGTGTCTTAAAAATATTTTCTAGAGTAGCTTCATTTTGCATTCTTATTATAAATGATGTAATCTTTTTCTAATTGCTTTTTCTCTCTTATTTCTTTTCTATATATATTTTTCTACCCCACTACAATCCCGTGAATTCTTAAAATTGTAAACTTTATGAATCATTCAACACTAACTTTAAATAGTTACTGAATGATTATTTCTTCCACTTGATGTAGGTACTTAATTATTTATTACTAATATTTAAATTGTTAAGCTTTAACTTTAAGTTGGAATGAATAAAATGAAATGAAATGAAATGAAATGAAATGAAAATGAATAATTTTTGTCTTCCTATTTTTATGATGAAACTTAGCTGGAAAACTTAAAAAACCGTTGTTTTCAACATTTGACCTTGAATAAATTTTTTTCCAAGCGGCGGATTGATGGGTATAATTAACAAATTGTAAGTAATAGGGTTCCCAACATACATGTCAATTTTAGAAAGGTGCGAATTAATGTTACCTTACCCCTATTTTTCAAGCTAATTTGACCGGACTATTTAGTAAGCTGTCAATTTTTATGTTATCTGTGGTCGGTGTCATCTTAATGTAAACAACTCCTCGTGTTGAAAAGGCAGAGTTTATTCGTTTTTCGTGTTTAAACTTGATCGCTTGGCGCATGATACCTCGGTTTAAAGGTGTCAGACTTTCGTGCAAGTAGATTTTTTTATTAGAGTCGAAACCCACATCCCGTAGACAGAAGTGCCGTGAGTTATTTTTTCTAAATGCCGATATAGCCTTCAAAGTCGTGAACTTATCATGAGCTGACGCAAACTTAATTATTATCACTGAGTCAGATCTTTGTTTCACTCGGAAAATGCGATTTACTGCGGGTGTTTGAAAGTTTATTGCTTGGCAAATATTGCAAAAAATACTCTCAAGATTTTCTTAGATATGACCAAGAATCACATCCCAAAGTATGTAAAACGAATTACGGAACACCCTGTATAATATTTGGTGGTGCAGGGTTGCCAAATACACATTTATTATAAAAATTGAATTAAATCACGCAAAATATTAAAAAAAAAATTAAATTAAATATTCCAAAGGTTTCAAGCGAAAATCTATAAGCGCCAATCTTTTGCAATTGCAAATACATAAAAACACTGAAAATTTAATCAAAACCGTTCGACTAGTTTAAAAAGACGGTTTTTTATTTTCTATTAACGAGTTTTTTTTTAAATAAAGTACGCAAAGCTTACGATCTGGCTAGAAATTATTTTGACAACAAATTAGAAAAAAATCAAAAAATGCGGATGTTAAATGCAAAAATCAAATTTTTTTTTAAGAAATTATAATAATTTCAAAAATTAGAATTGTTCAAATATTGATATGCAATCTTTCTTAAACAACCTACGACTTCTAAAATACAAAATTTTCATCAATATCGTGTCAGCCTTTAACGAAAAAGTAGGTTTTATAAAGAAAGTGGTACTATGGGAGGTAGGTACCATCATAAGAAAGACAATCTAAAACTAATCCTTCACAAAAAGTTTTATCGAAACCATTGGAGCTGTTTTCGAGAAAAATAAGTATTATCATTTCGGTTGTATGGCAGGTACCGTTATTTCAAGACATAGAAATTCAATCCCGAAAATCCCCAGACCCTAAATGCAAATTTAAAAAAAAAATCAGTTCAGCGATTCTGGCTGTGGATCCATATACGAAAAGACAGACAAACACAGTTCCAGCACCCACTATTTTCGTATTCTCTTTCATCGTAATGACAAGTTTAATTGTTATCCCAAATTTTTTTTCTAGAGCGGAATCCTCTCCACTTGAGCTTAGCTGCGACTTTGCAAAAGTTCTGCGCTGATGTCTTCCACTTGTTCCATACGTCTAGCAAAAAAAAATTACATTTCTGGTTTCAACTGTTCTCGAAATTGTTTTAAAAATGAAAAAAGTGCCTGTCAAAGGATTTTCAAAGGTCATACCTTTAAATATGTTTGAAACTAGCTGGCCCGGTCCTACGGTGATCTGTGTATTACAGCTTCGACACACGGCGCCATTTATGGATGCGGGTATGTGATTTAGAAGTATTGAACTTTCATATAGATAATGTAAAATGTTCGTCACCCAATAAGTTATGTGTTATTCGAAACTGGGAACTTCTGATCCTTTTGACACTTCTCCTTCCCGTGGCAGTGGGTGTGGGGTTGAAATCGGGTGTAAGAATTTTTGAAATCGGTCAAGTATTTTCTATGTTTCGAGGGAAAATGAGAATGAATTATATAGCCTTTGTTATTTCGAAGGCTCTAGAGTCGAGACGATCTCTGTTTTCAATTTCATTTAATTGGCTTAGTAGTCTGGGAGCCTACTCAATAGAAACAAACAAAAATAAAATAAGATCTTCTCTCTTTACTTGATGAAAAGATACAGAAAACCTATTTTTTCTATCAGGCACATCCATACAAAGCTTGCCATTTAATATCCTTTAACTCTAACCAATTGAATTTCAAACCATTATTTTCAAAAAAACTTATTTTCTCTTCAAATCTAATATCTTTTCCATTTCTTTCTCTATTTTCAGATGTAAACAATATCAAATCAACTAGTAAGACATTCGCAAACGATTGGACCCAAAATATACCGAACAGAAATTACGAACATCATTATTTACATCGTTCACAATCAGTAACTGAAAGCCACATAAGGACAAACCCTAGTCATTGTAAAACTTACTATATATATTTTTTCTAATATCAATAGTATACATAATTTCTTTTTATATAAATACAAATGAAAATAGGAAACAAAAACAAAAAAACAAGCTTTAGCACACAGAACACACACAAATTTCATCTCGCTAAATCGTAAAATATTTTAATATCGCCGCAGCTGGTAGAATGAAAACATTTTAGTTGAATTAATTTGCAGAGCATAGAAAAAGAAAAGTAACGCAAGCATATTCATAAATATTCAGCATCAAATTGTAGATAACATGTATACACTCTAATTCAATCTCCTTAAACCAAAAAAAGAAAGAAAAAAATCATGTTAAACAAAAATTAAATACAATTCAAAACAAACTCAAACAAAAGTATGTAAAAGTTAAAAAGTATTGAAAAGAGTTTAAGGGAACAAAATTATTTTGCCCTGTTATTCTGTTACAGAAGAAAGGATGTGCTAGGAGTCAGGAATGAAGTCAGAGCGAATACGGGATGAGTGGAAAAGCAGTGAAGAGATCTTAAACAAAAAATATTTAAATATATTACCAAATAGGGGATTAAAACAAAAATTACAAATATGTAGATATTAATTGAAAAAAAAGCGCGAATCAAATCAATGATTGGGATTGTTTTATTTGATGAAAGGCCTAATGCCTAGTAAGCCTTCTTATTTTATGCATCCACTGGTTTTTTTTGTTTCTTTTTTTATAATTTAAGCACACATAAAGGGTACATTTCGAGGATGTTCAAGGGAGTCAATCGGTCTTATGCTCCTACGATTGAACTGTCATATATCAGTCTTAACGCTCTGTTTTGTTCCCTATCAAGCAGACGCAAGGATGTTTGAGGATCACGAAACATGGGAGATATGCTCTAGTTGTTGGAAGATGTAGGCTTTATAAATTTAAGCCAGATCAGAAGGGGTAAAGAATTTCCGCATCGTCTTAAGAAACCTGAGCTTTTAGCAGCATTTTTGGCGACTTCAAATATGTGGCCACTTCAACGAAGATCATTGTTTTCACACATACCAAGTGCTGACAGCATTTCAGTTCCTTGGATGCAGGTACGATTCATGAATAATGGCAATAGGGAATAAATTGCGCATGCGAACCTTGTGAACAGCTGGATATTTTAGTCCCTGTCAGCTCAAAAAACGCAAAGACGATTTGAGCTACTGGAAAAGAGAACTGAAAGTTTGTCGATTTGAAGTTGGTCTAATATTTGATTTTGATGCATTATCAGCTTTGAGATTATTGACCGTATCATTTCATCTACTCGTATTTTACCACCTATATCCCAAGACCCCAGGTTATGACAGTTTTGATAGCTGCAAGCACATCGCACAACTGCTTTTCCGTTTTCCTGTTTCCAAAATGGGACCACCACTTCACAATCCACACCAACCTGTCACACTCCATGGATGCATTGAGATGAGATGAATTGACCTGACAGCAAAGATGTTTTTTTCGCCCGAAATCGTTGTCCAGTTGACGATGCTTTTAGAACCTAAGTGCGGATCGATCTCGAAATAGATGACTGTGTGACTTCAATATGCTGAGTCAATTGAACATTGTAAGCAAATATTCGAGTTCTTTGTGCAGAATTCTTTTCAGGCTAGAGCGTGAAATGTTGAGCTGTTGAGATCGATAAATTAAACAAATAAATAAATAGGGTGGCACAACAGAATGAGGGGCCTAGGGCCTAGCGCATTTTTCACAAGCATTGCCTTGTGAAGGAATGGAGGGAACCTACAATTTTCTGCCAAATTCGATCGTCTAATAGAGAATGTGCTTTTCATGGGAGTGAACTTTTTATTGAAAGACTTGCCAATTCTTCGCGAAAGGCGATGCCCGTGAAAAACATTTTTGCTGTTGGGATTCGTCACCAGTCTCACGAACTTTTTGCATAAACTTGTGCACAGCAGTGCTTCATTTCGGCTAAAACTTCTTTTGAAAAACTTATTGGGCTACACACAACTAACTTTGAAATTAAGTGCAGAGTCTCATTAATTCGTTGGCGGAGGCATGATGCTGACCTTTTGCCGACTTTTTGTCAAGATTTCGACCGAAAAAAGCGGTTAGTTTCAAAATAGTCGATGACTAGCAAGAAAGCAACTAGATGGCTTCTAGCTGTGCCTACGTCGCCTTGTAGGTCATGTAATGCTTTGTTGAATTTTGGTTTCCACAAATCGTTTTCACGAACGAAATCAAAGATCAGTAAATGTATTTTTTATCGAAATCCTAGGGTTTCTTCATCCGCTTTGAGAAAAAGCTTATGCTTCAACGCCATATAGAAAGTCACAGATGAAATGGGCTTTATAAAGGTTTTAAGACGTATCGTGGCACGCTTCGAAGTTATAACAATCCGTGGTCTCAATTCGTCGGCGTTTTCTGTCCTTGTTTTGCACTTTGCTTTGCCTCGTTAAACATCAAACCCACTATTGCTGCTTCTGTTCCAGTCCTCACGAACGCATCCGTGACATAACATTTGGTTCGTCCCATTACCTCAATATCGTGTGTGTAAGCGAGTATTCGTACCCATTTTATCAAATAATGCCTTTGGTGCATCGTTTCGAGTTTTGCGCAGTCTTTTCAGGTAAAAAAAATAGATGAGTAAGTAGGATGGTAGTGAAGAGTTGGGGAGCTTTGAGGTTCAGCGCATTTCTCTTAACCACGTCTTGTAAGGAATGAAGGGCACTAACATATTTTTTCCGATTCCGAAGCAAGCAAAAGCCTTCAATGACAGTACACTCTTCACGAAATGTTAAAATCTTACATTTCTAGGTCGAACGTATAACATTCCTGATCTTCGTTCAAGTTGTGGAACATTCACGAAAGGAATGTAGGAATGATGTCGGTATTTATGTCATCATAGATATCATAGATGGCCTTAAAGCAGTCTAATTTTTTTTTTTTTTTTTTATATAAAAAAGAGGAGGCTTATATGCAAATCTGGAGAACTCAGACCTAATTTCCGGTCCATTGTACTACCAGAGTAGCAGCCTCCCTTTTTTGTGTTGCAGTAGTTGGAAATAAGGTGTTAGTAATTTCACATTTATAACGTCAAGGGCAGCGTCCATATGAAACTGGGAGGCTGAAAGAAAAGTAGATGCCCAGAGCGGGATTCGAACCCACGCGTCCGGCCTATCTACTGAACACTCTACCACTGCACCACGGCCGCCCTATTAAAGCAGTCTACAGTCTGCGGTCCTTAACAAAAAAAAGTTTAGCAGTTTACCTCACTCTATCACTATAAGACTTTCATGTTCACCAGCAACTTAAGTCCTAAAGTATGCTTCCCAAGTTTCTATTATTACAATCTTCTGCCGTATAAGCATCACATTCATTTTTTGTGGACGCTATGCAATACAATTCCCTTATATGGACAGATAATCATAATAATCAAAAAGGAGAATCAAGAAATCCAGTGACCTTACTCCAAAAATTATCGTTTCGACCAGGTACGATAGTGAGCTCATCAGTTAGGTACTATCCTGGGCGAAACGCCCATTTTTGGAGTAAGGTCACTGGATCTCTTGATCAGTTAGTTATCTACATAGTTTTCTACAGGGTAAATTAATGCTTCTGATTTGATTATAAGTTTAACTAGGGTACTACGCCTTAACCTGCCATCATGTTTTCACGGAGGATGCTAGTTTTCTGATGGAGTACTCAAAACAAGTACCCCTAAGTTTTAGAAAGTTTAAAAGCTCGTAGATCGATGTAAAATCAGAAAAAAAAAGCAAAAGCAAGTTTCAAACATCTTTGTGCTTTCGCAAAATCGATTGATTCTCTTGAACGTTACCTGGCTCAGTCCCTTCAATCGCTTTTTCTAGAAACAGTGCTCCAGTGAAATAGACTTCCTCCCCTGAAACAATTTAGCAGCAACATCCGCCTCGCTAGGAATGCTCATCAGTTTTACCTCGAACCCAAATCCGAGCCTACAGTAAACTGTAGAGATTTATATTTTAGTTGCACAGCCCGAATGTGGAAAGCTATAGCAGATTCTGTTTTTCTTCCACATTACAACTGACAAAAATTCAAAAGCAATGTGCATCGGTTACTCATATTAAATCCTCTCCTATTTTCCTAATATTCATAACCCCTTGATTATAAAAAGAAAAAAAACCCTGTACCGTTTTTTCTAAATCATACTTCGAAACCGGATTCGGACGAAAGTGTTGTACATGTACATATTAGAATTGGTTTTATTTCAAACAGTATTCTTTTGATGAACATAAAGGTTTTTGGGGAACAGAAAAGTAAAAATGAGTCCTACATAACCAAAACTAAAGCTTAATGGACAACATTTCATTCTAGTCTCAGTGGTTATCGTTATTCCTTGCAGATACTAAGTTAACTGATATCAACTACTACAAAGCTCAGAGTGAGGTCTCAGACAGAAAACCAAATAAACCAATTCCAATCATTGCAGAAGATACTTTTGATTCTACTCGAATAAAACTTTTCACAACAACTCTTCATAAACTCAAAAAAAAAAAAAAAAAAAATATCACTTTTTGTAAACATACAACCCACTCAAGTAAACTTATTCGATCAAGTCGACCAATAACATTTTTAAATTATTAAATAATAAAAAAAAAAAAAAAAACAAAATCGTTATCATATAAAAACCAAATAGATTTTAAATTAACATTTAATGCAAAAAGCTTATTAGTGATATTAATTTTAATATTAAACAAAATATATATATTTAAATTATAAAAAAAAGCAAAACTATAAATAAATTAATAAACAAAGAAAAAATATTAAAAACAAAAAATCATTAAATTTAAAAAATTGTTTTGCCATTTAGTTGAAGTTTTCTGTTCTCACTTGTACTATTAGATTCTTATAGAATTATGTTAGAAAGACAAAAGCAAAACAAAAAAAAAGTTATATATACGAACGCAAGCAAACAACTAGTTGTTGCACATTTTCAAATCTGTGATTTCTGTGTCGCAAAAACATTAAAACTTAAGATTTATTATTATTATAAGTAAAATGTAAATACATTTTCACATTTCGACCCCCCTGAATAGGAAAACTTTCATTATTTGTTAAGTTACTTAATTTTAGTGCATATAAATCCACCTCAAGAGTTCTATTTTCCTAGATGCGTAAGAAACACAATTGAACAAAATCACTCGACACATTTTTCTAAATAAAAACTAAAACAGTAATAAGTACATCCAAAGTAAGTTTTCACATCAAAGTTCATAAAGTAGGTTTACCTACCATCAAAATTTTCATCAGCCATTTCGTTTAAGGCAATCAAAATTGAAATTTGGAATTCAGTTTTCATTTTTGTCTAATGGCAATATCAAAAAAAAAAACAAAGAGTTCAATTTGTAAATTTATTAAGTTTTCCGTTGTTTGTATACTAAACTAAAAAAAAGAAAAGAAAATTAAACATAAATAAATAATAATGAGTTAAATCTATGTAGCTAGCTAAATTTCATAAAAATAAAACAGAAAATAGCCGAAAGATTATTAGAACATTAAATATAAAATCGTTACATCATCCAGTTTTAAGTTTTTAATTTTAAAACAAATAAATATATACAAATTTTGAAAAATATTAAAACGATGTTGTTTTTTTTCTTATGAGGAAAGATAGTCAATGAAGTGAGTACTCTTGAATGACCAATCGGTGAGTAGTGCTCAACTGAGGTGTGTTTATTGCTGCTTTAAAATTGGAGACGGCTGTGTGGCACTTACATTCAAATTTGTTCTAAGCATTTTTTTTTTTTTTTTTTGTTGGAGGTTTTTAAAATACCAGCTTGAGCACTCAGACCTAAATACCGGTCCATTGTACTACCAGATAGCAACCTTCTATTTGTTATAGCTTTCCAGATGTTCGGAGAAAATCCAAAAGACGCTGCCATGATAAGGAGCCTAAGTTACCAGCTCTCACCATGTCTGCGCCGAGTATCTGTAACCTCATGCGAGAAAAAGCAGGACATTCACAGAGGAAGTGCTCTGCGGTGTCCTCATCTTCTCCACAAGATTCACAGAGTGTGGTATCACTTAAGCCTAACACGTTTAAATGCTTGGCAAAAGAGAAGTGCCCGCTGGCAACGCCAATAAGCTTCCTACAGTCTTTTCTGCTACGAGCTAGCAAAAATGTTGCAGTCTTCTTACTAACGTTGGGGAGCATACGCTTGGTTTGTCTGCATCCAATGGAGGCATGCCATCTACGGTTGTGCTCTTCACAGATCCAATCGTTGATTAAAGCCCTCACTGAGGACGCTGGCAGACCTAGCGACGGTTCAGGTCCTGAGAAAGCTGTCTGAGATGCCTGCCTAGCGAGTTCATCGGCGATCTCATTTCCAGTTATGCCGTGATGGCCTGTAACCCAAATGAGACTCAAGGAATTTAATCTTCCGATCGCATTCAGAGAGCTCTTGCATTCCTGGATCACTTTCGAAGTGGTTAGAGGGTTGAGAAGGACCTTAAGCACAGCTTGGCTGTCGCTGCAAACAAAGATACTTCTCCCCGTCCATCCATTGTTCGTAACGTGGCTCAAGGCCATTAGGATAGCATAAGCCTCCGCTTGGAAAACGGATGCGTATGATCCCAAAGATGAGTGCAGTCGTATGTCGTCGTTCTCAACAAAGGCACCAGCACCAGAACCCTCGTCGGTTTTGGAGCCATCTGTGGAGATACGATAACAGTTCTTTCCATGCTCAGATTCTGGAGCGAACCAGTCCTGAACCGAAGGAAAGCTGACTGAGTAGTTTTGACGCAGTTTGAGCCTTGGGATCATCGTGTCAGACGGCATATCCATTAGACGTGGGTCAAGAGATATGCTACTTGCGAGTTCCTCAAAGCTCCAGTGCGAATTGTGCCAGAGACCACATCGCTTTAAACGAAAAATGGTCTTGAGAGTACACCCCATGATGTAGGTATCAAGGGGAGGAAGATTCAACAGTGCGTCGAGAGCAGCACCCGGTGTGCTGGGGAAGGCCCCCGTAACACCCAGACAAATTGTTCTTTGAAGTTTGGCAAACGAGGCAATAACGTATTTACGCGAGAGTTTATTCCACTAAACAGCTGACGCATAGGAGATGATTGGTCTTATCATAGCCGTATAGATCTAAAGGACCTTTTTTCGGTGAAAGACCCCATGCCTTGCCAAAGTCTCCTTTACATTGCCAGAAAACTGACAGTACTTTAGTAGTTTTAGACTCGACATGTTTAGACCAAAGAAGTTTGTTATCCAGGATCACTCCAAGATGCTTGACTTCATTTGAAAAGGGGATGTTGACGCCTTTAAGCGTAAGATGGGTCAGACCAGTCAATTTTCTACGTCTCGTGAAGAGGACAACCTCGGTTTTAAGAGGATTGACGGAGAGACCGTTTCTAACACACCAGGTGTCAATCATACAAAGCGCAGCCTGTGCTCGGGAGCAGACAGCTTGGAGGCTGGAGCCAACCGAGAGCACGGCGACGTCGTCTGCATATGATTGGGCATGAACGTTAGAACCATTGAGCATTACAAGTAGAGAGTCGATCAACATGCACCACAGAAGAGGAGATAAAACGCCACCTTGTGGGCCTTATTTACTCCCGTTGCAACATATTGTCCACAGTCCGCCTCAGCGATTACGGTTCTCTTCATTAGCATTGCTTTAATCCACAACACTAATGACTCGTTCACACCGTGTTCTCTGGCAGCATTACACATACCATCGAAGCTAGCATTGTCAAAAGCACCTTGAATGTCGATGAAAATGCCTACCGCAAATTCTTTCCTGTCAAGCGCGCATTCAATCCTGCTAACAAGATTTTGAAGTGCGGTCTCGCAAGATTTTCCTCTTTGGTAAGCATGTTGCATCTGAGACAGAGGGTGTAATTGGAGTGAAGTTTTACGAATGTAAATCTCAACCATTCTTTCCAGCGTCTTAAGCAGAAAGGAGGTAAGACTAATGGGTCTAAAGCTCTTGGCGAGTGAGTAGTCTTGTTTACCAACTTTTGGTATGAAGGCGACTCTAACACTCTGCCATGGAGTTGGTATATACGCTAGGGCTAAACTACCAGTGAAAATATTTTTCAAAGTAGGAAGCAAAAGGTTTATACTTTCCTGCAACATAGCTGGGTAAACACCGTCAGTGCCAGGTGACTTGAAACTGTCAAAAGATGCCACGGCATATTTGATGGCTTCGTCGGTAACAACTAACGATGACGTGTACCAGCTAAGTCGAGTGGATTTATCGGATTCACCTGATCTAAGGGAAATAGATTGCTGTGGTCCGATTGATATTTGGTTTCCTGGAAAATGAGTTTCCAGCATAAGACTGAGTGTCTCTGCTTTGGACTCGGTATAGGAACCGTCTGATTTCCTGAGCGTTTCTAGTTTGTTTACCTTGCCCCTTTTAAGGGCCTTAGTAAGTCGACTAGTTTCACTGAGTGTTTCTATACTTTCACAGAATTCTTTGTAAGAGGCATTCTTTGATCTTCGAAATAACCTTTTAAAGTCCTTCTGTTTAGATCGATACAGGTTCCAGTCGACATCTGATTTGGTCTTGAGGGACCTATTCAGAATACTTCTGGTTTCCCTGCGAAGTTTCTGTACTTCATTGTTCCACCACGGAACCATAGATCTACTAGGTAATTGTCTAGCTGGACATGCCAGCTCGAAGCTACTTGTAAGGGCACAATTCACTTCTAGAACTGCATCTTCCACTTTTTGTGATGTTGAGAGCTTAGGTAGAGTTTTGACGAAATTACCGAGCTCATCGTTGAAAAGTGTCCAGTTAGTTTTTCTGGGATTTCTTGTAACCAAAGGAGTGGGAATCACATTTCCTACATGGAATTGAATGTATCTGTGGTCTGAGAGTGACACGTCCAGCAACACTTTCCAGTTGGTAATCTCCTTGGCATATCTGTTAGATAGTGTCAAGTCAATTACGTCCTGTCGTATAGCCGTAACAAAAGTTGGCGTATTACCAACATTGTTAATGTTCAAGTCAGAAGACAGAATGTAATTAAGAAGATGGTTGCCTCTCATGTTGCATTTGACGCTACCCCAAACTAAGTTTTGAGCGTTAACATCACAGCACATGATAAGCCCCAACTCCCGGTTTTCACAAAACTCCACCAAATCCACAACCTGTCTTGAGGGAGGGGGTAGAATGGAGTTCCAGGGAAAGTAAACTGACGCAACGAAGAAAGTTTTCCACTCACCGTTCGTTTCGTAGTTTATCATAACCGCAACCAGGTCTTGTTCTAAGCATAGCATCGAAATCTAGTTGTTTTAGTTTTTTGGAAAGTTACTTACTTACTTAGGTGGGCATTACAGTTCGGGGTGAACCTGGGCCTCAACCAACATCCTTCTATAACGATTTCGATTTCGGGCGAGCTCTCTCCAGTTTCACACTCCAAGTCGGTTGAGGTCTTCATCCACTTGATTGCGCCACCTAAAACGAGGTCTTCATCTTCCGCGATTTCCCTGCAATGTGCTGTCGAACACCCGATGAGCCGCAGCGTTTGGGTCCATCCGCTCTACATGGCCCAACCATCGTAGCCTCGCGATGCGTACTCTTCTGGCTATGCCCATGTCGCGGTACAGCTCATACAGCTCGTTGTTGTATCTTCTTCTCCACACATTGTTTTCGCATACGGGACCAAAGATCATTCGGAGAATTTTTCTTTCGAAACGATCAAGGGTTTCCTCATCTGCTTTCGATAAAGTCCATGCTTCCGCGCCGTACATCAGGACTGGGACGATCAAGGTCTTATACAAGGTCACCTTGGTTTTTCTAGAGAGGGTTGGAAAGTTGGCCTTGTAAAAAAAAAACGATATTAAAAGGGTAACGTAACCAAAAAATATTCCCTCACATAAAATTTAATCAAAATAGTTGGATTCGTTTTCGACAAAATTAATAATTATCTTATAGATTGTATTGAAGGCACTGTTTTTTAAAAATTTACAGATCGTTTCTGTTCAAAGTCACCGATGGTTCTCAGCAGGTCACAACTTTGTGACTTGTGACTTTTTGGTAAAATCGGGTTATTAGAAACCCAAAATACCAAAAGCTCCACTGAAGGCTACCTCACAGGCTTTGATAACAAATGAAAATCCGTTCAGCGGTTCATGGTATATTCGGACAGACAGACAAAGAGAACTATTGTACTTTAATATCGCGATTGCAAAACTTTCCAATAATCGCAGTACGAACGATTAGGCAGTCCTACTTTCGACAATTCCAATTGGTGAGCACGATGACGAATCGACTCATTTGGGTCTTCTTAAACATTGGGCTGGCCACGTATTACAAGATAACGATACTCGCAAGAAACCCCGCGTTATTTTTACTTTGCTATTACGTTTCGTGATACTCGCTGCAATTTTCGACTACCATTTGCATTCGTTTTGTTGAAGTTCTTACATTTGCATACCTAGAGCTATTCTCGTAATTCATAATCGATTTATGTCGTAAATATCGGTTTCACGTTTCTAAATGCGTAGTACTTGCCCTGCATTAAATGGCTTTGTGGATGTTTATTTCCAACTGGAGTGTGTGAGTTTGAAAACGGTTCATGCATGAATGGTATTCCGATATTCGGGAGTTTTGGCTTTGTCAGTAAGTGGTGCCCAAGACGTTATGGTTAGCATGTTTACCTGTTACGTGGATGGTTCGAGGTTCAAGTCCCAACAGAAGATAAAACAATGTATTTCAACGGCTATGGCCTCTTGCCAGGATTGGGCAAGTCCTCCGATAGTAAACTCATTGCCATGAAAATGGCTTTCTCGATCAACCGTTCGGAATCGGCAGAAAAGTGCAGATCCCATCCATTCAAACACAAAGCATGTTTGTGAGAAATGTATGTAAAGGTATGTATTCCCACGTGAACGTATAGGCGAACTTCAAAACTACTCGACGGATTTCAAAAATTCTTTTAACATTAGGATGCTATAACATCCCCCAATAATATCGATTTCTAAATCTTGGCCATAATTTTACTAATAAGATTCTTTGTTCAAGTCGAAATTTTCAATCGGCAAATCGCTAAGAATCGACTCTACACGTCTGCCTATGCCATCTTCGAATAAATACGGACCAATGACATCTTCAGATCATGGGCGTAGCCAGGAATTTTGTTAGGAAAAACGAGGACTTTTTTTGAAAAAAAAGTAGGACATATTTATTGACAAGAATATTGAGAGAGATACTATAAAATTAACATTTCTTGGCTTCTCAAAATAGAGAAACATCGTTAGTATATGAAATGAATCAAATTGATTTTATAAATTTTTACCATTGATTTCGCGTTTTATAAAACCAATTTTCTGGGATTTACAGCAAATTTCCTGAGGACTTCATCTTTTATTTCGGATTTTCTTTCCTTTACCATTTGCCGATGCACATTGAGCATGCATAGTCCTGAAAAAAATTAAAATATTGTTATCATATGAAATGAATCAAATTAATTTTCTAAATCTTTACTTTCTTAGTCGATTTTCGCCCATGGTTGATCTTAGTCAGGTCTTAACACGCCGCAAAGTACTGAACGACCTTTCAATATTTCAAAATTTCCAATGCACGTGATACAGCAGGAAAAAAGGTGTCCGCTTCCGTGATTACGTCGCAATTTACCCAATGAGGTTTTCTGTTTTTCTTTATCAATTACTAAAAAACCAAAAATTGATGTTCACAAAGCGAAGAAAAAATTATTGATATAACAAGACAACGATACAGTAGTCCCCGGATAAATACCCCCCGCTTAGTTGCGTTACCCGCTTAATTGACCTGAATCCTAGGCAACACAAGATATCATTAGAAATATGCATATAATTTCCCGTTTAAATGCATTCCGCTTAACTGCGTTTCCGGGTTTAATGGTCCAAAAATCAAAACTCTTTATTCAATTTGAAGCGGAATTTCCCGGTTAATTGAACGAAAAAAACCAAATCCTTAAATGAAATTAGAAGCTAGTAGTTTTGTCGCATTGTTGCGCGCCTCCAAGTTAATTGTCAAATTGACATGACCTAAATCATTTATTATTAGGTTTGTTCGTTAAAGCCCTGGGGTCGCCACAAGAAAGAATGTCGAATTGAGTGTTTTTTAGCCCTGGGGTTGACCTGGGTTTACCATCAACTCACCCCAGATTTTTGCTGTGGCGAGTTGAGGGCTGTCAAATGACATGTATTTTTATTCAAATGACAGGGATGTGTGGTTATTTTGTGGCTTAGCGTTTTTTGAGAACTGGAAAACCCAAGTTTTTTTGACAACTCATAGGATAGTCAAGAAAATTTCTGTCAACCCTGGGTATAAAGTTCAACGAACGAGCCTATTGTTTGCTGAAACATCAGAGTTTAGCGACTGTAAATTAAAATCTTGAAACTGTGTTGGAAAAAATGTAGGCGAAAATTACAGATTCTTAACATGATTCATGATATAATGTTCTAGCCAAATAAAAAGCAAATCTGCTTAATTCCCTCTTGTATGCTTGATAAACATATACGCACACATTATGTACCAATTTAAAATTATTGTGTTGTGTACATTTTGAATAATTGTTCCTTTTCAATCATTCCTAGGTTGAAATTTTTTTATGTACATATTACCATTTTAATTTCCCGTTTAATAAAATTTTGATTTTTTAAAAAAGGTTCTTCTTTACTTTCTTGCCACAGTCGTAAAAAAAAATCGCTTTATTGCGTTTTCAATTCAATTAAGCGGGGTTTTTCTAAATGGGATAGCAAATCTATTAAATGGGATTCTTTTAATTGTGTACCCCTGATAAATGCGTCTAAAGTTGTGCATTTAAGGTGACGCAATTAACCGGGGATTTCTGTAAAATCAATTATTATTCACACTTCCACTTTTATTTCCGCTTGTTGTATTGAGCTGAACCGTTAGAACGATCAATCGCGACTAATTGTTGTTGCAGCAATGCCGCATTCAGATGATTCAGAATTTCTGGAGAATTTTGTTGATTCGACTAATTATAAATATAAATGCCCAAATATACTCGTGTAATATTTCTAGATGTCAGAGAAATCTCTTTGAAAAGTCCTCGTTGTTTCAGCATTTTTTCCAAATGTTCTCGAGGACAAAGATTAATTTTTTCTTAAAAAACGCAGAATTTTTCGAGGACATTTGGCTTTGCCCCTACCTACCCCTACCTGGCTACGCCCATGCTTCAGATCACAGAACACACTAAACAGTAGGTAATACTGTCTTGACGCAAATCAACCTCTTCGATCACTAGTGGGTTTCCAGTGCACTATATGCGGCAATTACGTTTGTTTACAAACATTTCTTCCAATTTTTATCTAAATACTCGTTAAATATAAACAAAACTGTACATTACTTTAAGCATTTCAGTTCTTTATTTTAAATAGATTTAATTCTTATACATACATCTCATCTAATGTTAAGTGCTTTAGTTTTTAAGAGCCAATGCATTTTGTATTAACTTATTTTAGTCCCTTTGAAAATAGTTGCGAAGTTCAATGCTAAACTTGGCTTGGCCACGTTTCATTTTCAAGTTTCTTGGAAGAAGATTCCACAGACGGATAGCGTTGACGAAGAATTGTTGTTCTGAGGTCCGACAAGAATACCGAGGGTGTATTAGCATTAAGGATCTGTTTGAGGAGCTGAAACGTACCCTATTGAATAAACTGCAGGGTTGTTGTGTGAGAATGATATTGCAGAGTAGTAGTAAAGTTCTGTACCGAAAGAGATGGTCAAGGGACATATTATAAATTTGATTCGAGAAACTAGATATCCGATCAAACCGACGTAGACCAAATATGTAACGAGCTGTGTTATTAAAAGCAACGTTCAGTTTTCTCCTACTGCTAGCGTCACAATCACAAAAGACCTCGCAACCATAAGTTAAAATAGGAATTACTACAGTTTTGGCTAGCATCATCCGAATATTCAAAGGTGTGAATTGTTGCGAAGACCATAGCATTCTAAGAACTCCATAGACCTTTCCCACCGCCGCATTTATATGACTGTCCCAGGTTAGCGTCCTATTAAATAACATACCTAAGTTTTTCGCACTAGATGTATATTTGATTGGTGTACCATTCAAGGAGATGCTTGGAAAGTAATCTAGGTCTAGCACTGTCCTACTGATTACAATACATTTGGTCTTGAGTGGATTTAGAAAGAGTCCATTCTCCTGGGACCAACTAAATATTTGCGCAAGATCATTGTTAATTGTGTGCGCACAATCTTCGATAAGTCCGAGGGTACAGCTTCTAAACAATTGCACATCATCAGCATACATTTGAATATGGCACCCAGAGATCTTTGTTGGAAGTTCGTTTATGTACAGGGAAAAAAGGAGGGGTCCCAGAATAGAACCCTGGGGAACTCCTCTAACTGTGGGAAGAAAGCGAGAAGTTTTATTATCAACTGAGACCGCTTGAAGTCTATCTTGCAAATATGTTTTTATCAAACGAACCGCCGGAGATGATAAACCAAACTTACCATAGAGTTTATCACATAAGTTATGATGGTCTACCGTATCGAAGGCTTTTGAAAAATCTAGTAATACTAAGAAAGTAACTAGATCATCATCTAATGCCAGTCTTATATCCTCGACTACATTATATATAGTTATATATATATATATAATATAGCTGTCGTACAGCTATGTTTTTCGCGGAAACCAAATTGCTTAGATGACAATAAGTTTTGCGCCCTTAGATACGCATTAAGTTGTTTTTGAAGGATTTTCTCAAGTACTTTGGACAAATACGGTAATATGGAAATAGGTCTGTATTCATTCTTGTTTGGATCCTTTAGAACTGGAAGAACTTTTGCTTGTTTCCAGACGCTTGGAAAAACGCCAGTCATGATTATTGTATTGAATAAATGTGTTAAGTGAGGTAGAATATATGGCAAAATTGCCTTCACAAAAACTGGGTGGATACCATCAATGCCAACCGCATTTGATTTTATACTAAGTAGGCTTTCTACAACTTCTGTACTTTCTACACAAATAAAGTAAAATGCCGTGTCCGAATGGGAAACATGAGATGGTTCATGAACATCAGATGAAGAATGAGAAATATGTGGAAAAGGAAGCGAAACAAAGTTATGGTTTAGTACATCCACATCGATATTCTCCTTACATTCCATGCTTTTCTTACCTATCCCTATTTCCCTCAGATTAGTTCAAGTAGTTCAAGTAAATAAATTTAAATTCGAGCTTTTCACAAATCAGTATCGAAATACATGTATGTTTGTGTTTTGCCTACATTGAGCTATAGAAAACAGTTGAAATGCGTTAGTAGGGCTCCTATTTATTAAAATCATTGACTTATTAAACATGGACTGCTAGGACCCAACTTCAAGATGGTTCCACTTATTCTAAGCAATACTAGCGAGCATCATTTCAGCGGAAAACTAGTGAAACATTTTTGACACTGCTAAAAAATCACGCTAGCTAAATCACAGCAGATGTCGTTAGTGTTTTAGTTAAGGGTAAGATATTAGCTAGTGTAACCAAAAATAAGTGCAATCATTATTATCCAACTTTTGTATAGAGAATTAATGCAACTAGCAGTCCATGTATCATAAGTCAATACAATGCTTCAATCACATTGATCTATTACGCCAGTTCCACAAAGAAAAATCTCACTGAGCGCTCAATGTCACTTTGACGGAACGCAAACAGTTTTGTGGAACATAATTCTCAGCTCAACTGTGTCCTTGTTTTCAAACTTTTACTCATCATCATCAGAATGTAAAACGAAAATTCGCTGATGCTGAAAAAATAGCCGAGTCTATAGGAGAAAAAGTTGAAGTTTCCAGGATTGTGCATTGTCAAAAACACCGACAAAATTACCAAAGCAGCTCAGCAGAAGATTATTACCGTACATCAATATTCATACTTTTCCTGGATCACTTCATATCATCCATATCTGACAGATTTGCGAAACACGAAAATTTTTTGTCAATAATCGGAAATACCATCCCTGAAAAATTGGTCAGGAAAGACGTTGAGAATATTGATGAAACCGTGGAAGTAATAATGAATCAATGGCCAACAGCGACTGAGGCAGCTGCTTCAACCGTAATAAATGAAGTGTAACGTTGGGTTGGGCCAGAAACTCAACCAAAGACATTTATAGAATCATTAAATCTTTGTAACGATGCACTTTTTCCAAACATTTCCAAGTTTCTGCAACATTGGCTGCGACCATTGCTAGCAGCGAGCGTAGTTTTTCCACGTTGAGGCGTCTAAAATATTGGATTAGGAATTGGATTAGGATTGGATTAGGAATAGAATTAGGCGAAGATAGGCTGAATGGGCTTGCTCTTATGAGCATTAACAGGCACATTGACATAAAGGTGGAAGAAGTTATCGAATGATTCGTGCAAAGCAGAGAAGAATTGATTTATAATTTCGTGTATTTTCATATGTTCTTATTTTCTGCACTTTATTATTGTATATCAATAAATTGAAAAAAAAAACCCGAAAAATTTCCTAGCTACGCCACTGGTATTGCTGTTTTTCTTTTTTCTTTCTGTTTTTCCGAAACCCAAGAAAAACGACGAACAAACGCCTCCTTTTTCATTGTTTTTTGTCAAAAAAAAACTGCTCCACTAAAAATTTCCAAAATCGTATGATATGCGCTATAATTATAGTCTTAAAAAAATGTGGTCAAATTTGGTAAGGTTCGGTTGAATAGTTTCAGACATTTTATCAACAGCCTGATTCCTTTAATGGAAAATCGTTAATATCACGTATCGTGATCACGATCAAAATTACGGCGGCTCAGGTAGCACGTAAACGTCACCTCAAAGTACAGTCAGACTGCTCGGATATTTGGAAATGCAGACGCAGAAGGGACATTTTTGGAGAAAAAAATGTTGTATTACACACAGCAGATAAATACTGGCCACTACCATAAATAGTCTCAAAAATTCCGGATTACGGACGCTAAAAAAGAAGCTTAACCAATGCGTTCATAGTGAATGTTCTGGGACGATTTTTATTGTTGTTATCCTTATCGTGCAAAAAGATTCTAAATTATTGTTGCAAAACATTCATTGCATTGGTTATGATACTTGTCTGTTCTTCTGTTCATTTGTTTTCGCTTATCTTTGCTCGTCTAAAGGTTTTTTTTTTTAGGCGTAACGTTTTACATATTACATCTAGTGATACTTTTTTCGGAATTGGTCTTTTTGACAGCCTGAAGCTGAAGCTAAGCTGAAGGGAAGACTCTACACAGCAGTTGTCCGTCCAGCTCTGACAAACGGTTCACAATGTTGGACAATGTACAAAAAGTATGATAGCAAATTGACGGCAGCCGAAATGAAGATGCTTCGGATGACAGCAGAAGTAACAAAGCTTGATCGAATTAGAAGTACTAAGATCCGTGGAAGCCTTCATGTCAAAAGTACCATCTTGGACAAAATTCAGCACGACCGGCTCAGTTGGTATTGTCATGTTCAAAGGAGAGATCCGCAGAACCCCGTCCAAAAGGCAATATCGTACAACGTTTCAACAAATTCGCGACGAAAAAGAAAAGCCAGGCCAAAACACTCCTGGTACAAGCAAATGCAAAAACAGCAGCATTTGGTTGGCAACAATCCAAAACCGGGAGGCTTGCCGACGCTTTCTGAGGTCAACGCGGCGTACCCCACAGGCGGATCAATAGTGTGAAGCAGAAAAGTGGGAGAGTTGTGATCGCTTCAAGATCACTACTCGTAACGCCGGAAATGGAAAAGAAGAAGAAGGTCTTTTTGACAGCCGCGACAATTTATGCTCAGTTTAGGTTTCCGTCAAGAGGAAGTAAGTACCTACGGAAGTAAGTACCTACAAACGACTATTGGACACTGCGTACGTTCGGTAAATTGTCTCGAAACAAAATCGCTGGGCGTTATTGCTGACATGCGACCCTAAATGATGCAAAAAGTGGTCGAAAATTGGTCCTTTAAGCTGGAATTTATTCGAATCACCGCGGCTGCCACTTGCCCAATATCATTTAAAACAAGTGGGAAACCTTTGTCTTTATAATAAAGCTACATTCTTAGCCTAAATGCATACATATAGGGTGACGCTACAGTGCGGGGAGCCCCGAGGCCAAACGCATTTCTCACCAAAATGCCTTGTAAGGGAATTGTGGGAACCTACAAAGAAAAGCGCTTTTCATGGCAATGAATTTATCAACAGAGGACTTGCCAATTTTTCGCGAAAAACCAAAACTTGTGGAAAAACATTTTTTCTTCTGTCGGTACTCGAACCACGAACCTCCGCGTACGAACACTATTATTCTAGGCCTTAAGATTATATGAGTTCTCTCTTCTTGAAAACCACACGTCTAAAATCACGAGGCCTAGCCATTACTTAATATTTTTTTATTCTTTCTATTCACTTGTGTTTATCATTTTACATCAATTTAATTAATGATCAGCTCCTTACACAATAGCCCGTTGCTGTTAAGTTGTGAGAAAGATATGAGTCCTTAGATTAAATGACCTTCAAGAAATGAATGCAAAATACAAATTCCACCCGCATATCAGATGAACCCAAACTGTCCGAAAGCCTTTCCTTTTCCCTTTCTCCATTGGCCGATTCTTAACTTTATTTTTTAGTTTTAAAAATGCATATCTTCCTCATTCCTGTAATCTTCATCTGTAAAACCTTTAAAACATTTCCAGATTGTTAATCTCAAATTTTTAATTCTATATGCGGGGTACATACCTAAAATTTGTAATTTTCATATCCTGACTTTTGCGAGACAATCTATTTTTTCACCACTCTCTTTTAGAAACTCACTCATTCATGTATTGACAATCGAAGTATCAGTTTTCAATACTTAATCTCCTTTTGAGTTCGGTTTAACCAGAATTCAAAACCAATAAATATCAGCATTGTCAAACGACATCCTTCTTCATGCATCATCAATTCAAAGCCTTTACAAACCTCAATATACAGTCCGGTTCGAAAGATTTTGGCCAGTTTTCTCCTGTTGAAAAATGAATCTGTAAGGGCATGGCGATTAGTACTGAGCGGTAAATCGATAAATTTAGAACAAAGTTGAAAACTGAGCGACATCGCTCTGCCACTCAACATTCAGTTGTGTTCTAATTTTGCCACTTCTCCACTGCGTGCCCTAAGTGTCGCCAAGAAGCTCCAGCGCGGAGGGCTCGAGTACATTTTCTAGAATCCGTAGATAAAGTTCTTTCGATCAACTCTCCCCTTTTCATCTGTATAGAGAAGCATCCCCAGATCATCACACCAAAAGTTTTAGGGACATCAGTTAGATACTTTCAGAGATCAGTGTTTTCTTTGAGAATTTTTCAAACTCCAATATGAAACTTAGAATTTAATTCAATCCCTTTCCATTGACTCTTTTTGAGAAATTCTGTCTCAGTACTAGGTTAGGCATAAGGTTAGATGTGGTTGTCAGGATACGGAGTCTGAAACACTTAGACCAAAGAGGGTGCATTGGGTCCCCATCTACGAGATAAGAGAGTTGATCACCCTCTAATCGAACCTGAGGCCAAATTACCGCACACGTGATCTAGTTATACGGAACTGAATTATGTGTTTTTGGTACTACTTCTCGCGATATCACACCACATTTTTTCATCAGTATATGAACGAATTGAAGTCCATAAATTAACGGCAGACTGATGTTGTGTAATACAAACCGAATTTTGAAAGAAACATAGTATTTACTCACTGGATCACTGAATCGACCTCTAGACTAACGAGTTAATCATCTATCAGTCAAACCCTGCAGCACCTCGCATGAGAAGGGAGGGACTTTTAGGGTCTTTGTTAGCTGAATCGCTGGTGTCGTAAGAAAAGTATTCACTTAGATGCCAGTTGTAGCGATCAGGAAAACGAATCAGGAAAAATTTTCAAAAGGAATAATCACTATGTTTTCGTTACAATTGAACAATAAATGTTATACCAATCGATAGTAAATAGCCCAGAGAATTTTTTTTTTTGAAAAGAAATGTCCAATTGAACAAATACTTTGCGTTGAAATTGTATTTTTCTATTTTCCTGATGGAATTGAATCAGGAAAATATAAAAATACAAATTAAACAGAAAATATTTGTTCTATTATACCTTTTCTGGGCACAAAAAATACTTTGAGTGATTTGCCATCGATATAGCATTTTTTTTTTTTTTGCATCTCAGAGTCTTAAGCGGTACTGAGCCTAGAGCAAGCTCATATGTACGCACTTATCTACGCTCTTCATCATTAATGCAAGTGTTAGTGGTTAGTAAAAACGCCAACACAAGCACAAAAGAACGTATTCGAACAAGGACATAACATTTAACATAATTAACTTTTACTACATCGATAAAACAAAATCAAACTATAAAAAAAAAAAACAAGTAAAATAAGCTACAATTAACTAATAAATTAAATACAAATTAAATACAAATTAAATATAAATTAAATACAAAACAAAAATCATTCTTGTGGAGCACTGGTTTTTAGTTTTAATTTTAAACTACTTTTACTAAGATTGAAATCAGAAGTAAGAGGGTTAGAGTTGTATAACCTACTCATGCGAGCTAATGGCTCATGCATGCCATAGTTAGTTCTGTGGTGGTAGCAATGCAAAAACTCCAGACTTCGTAGCTGGTGAGATCCTCCGCGATAGTTGAATCCTATGTGAGAGAGCACGTCGGGAGCATCAATTGAACCTGTTATAAGTTGATGGAAAAATACCAAGTCATTGTTGATCCGTCTTTGAGAGAGTGGTTGAAGATTTAAAAGTCGAATACGATTTTCATAAGGGGGGAGATTAAAAGGATCTTCCCAGGGAAGACCTTTCAGGGCAAAACGTATGAATCTGTGTTGAACTGCCTCAATACGAGATTTATGAACCTCATATAGAGGTGACCAAACCTTAGAAGCATACTCGAGATGGGGACGAGCATGACAGTTGTATAAGGAAAGTGTAACATAGGGGTCGTTAAATTCTTTTGCCCATCTCTTAATAACTCCAAGCATTGAATTAGCTTTGCTTGTTATGAGGTTGATGTGTTCATTGAATTCGAGGTTAGAACTAAATATAACACCAAGGTCACGGAAACTCGAAACTTGAGATAATGATTGCTGAGATATTAAATAATTTGCAATGCAGGGAATCCTTTTGCGTGAGAACGTCATACTTTGACACTTGGAAGGGTTCAAACTAAGACCGTTTTTAGAACACCACGTAACAAAACTGTCAATATCTTTTTGTAATAAATTGCGATCTGACGAATTTTCAATAGATTTAAAAATCTTCATGTCGTCAGCAAAAATTAGAATGTCGCTGTATGATATACAAGAAATCACGTCATTAATTGCAATAATGAAAAACAAAGGACCAAGGTGACTAACTTGTGGCACACCAGACAGACCATTGAAAGAATTTGACAAGACGTTACGAAATTTGACTTGATAAGACCTATTTTTTAAGTATGAACTTATCCAAACAATAAATACTGGTGGAAATCCAAATGCTTTTAGCTTATATTATATAATATTATGAGAGAGTTGGTCGAAGGCTTTAGAGAAGTCAGTGTAAATGCAGCCTAATTCATACCCCTTTTTGAGTGCATTAGAGCATTTATGGTAAAAAGAGAGAAGATTCGTAGCTGTCGATCTTCTTTGCATAAATCCGTTTTGCTGATTACAATTCATATTCCTTGCAAGGAATGATAAACTTTCGCAGGCTACTTGTTCAAACAGCTTAGGAATGCATGAAAGCTTTGCAATTGGCCTGTAGTTTTTTATATCCATTTTTTCACCCTTCTTGAAAACAGGGGTAATAAAAGACTTCTTCCACAAACAAGGAAATTTTCCGGACTTTAAAGAAAGCTTGAAAAGGTATTCGAGAGGGAAGGCTAAGCGTAAAGAACACTTTTTTAAAACTATTTGTTATTCAATTGTAACGAAAACATTATTATTATTTCATTTGAAAATGCTGATTCGTTATCCTGATCTGGCCTCTTAGATGAGTTTTCCGAAAGAAGGGGATCCAAAACAGGTTCAAGGGTTAGATAGAGGAAGCGTACATAATTTTTCTAAAGGATGAGGAGCTTTTTGAGAAATCGAAAGTAATTCCTGCTGTATTAGCTAAGCGAAGCATCCTGCAAATTGGGTTAAAGTGGGCGTAATTGGTACGAAGAGTTGGTAGGTGGAAGAAGGGGACGGAACGTAGGTTGCGGAGATTAGTATTTAAATCATCTCAAGTAAAGCAGGGGAGTCAATGGTACCAGTCATAATCTGATGGACAAAAACAATGTCAGCGATACGACGACGTTTAGAGAGGGTCGGCATGTCAATGAGTAGCAATTGGTTTTCATAGAGGGGTAAAATTAAAGGGTCAGACCAAGGTAAGCTACGAAGAGCGAATCTTAAAAATCTACGTTGGACAGCTTCAATTCTGCGAGATTCAGTTATTTGGTAGGGAGACCAGACCTGACTAGCATATTCAAGTATAGGCCTGACAAAGGTGGTGAATAAAGATTTAGTGACGTATTGGTTGGAAAACTCTTTAGACCAGCGTTTGATAAACCCCAAGGAAGAGTTTGCTTTCGCAATAATATGGTTAATGTGAGAGTGGAAATTAAGCTCTTTGTCACAAATAATTCCAAGATCGCGAATAGATGAAACTTTAGGGACGGGCATGTTGTGGAAGTAATAAATTCGGGGACTGGAAGGTAGACGCTTACGTGAGAAAGTCATACTTTGGCATTTTTTGACATTTAGTTGAAGAAAATTTTTGTTACACCAAATAAAGAAAGTGTTTTGGTCTTGTTGGAGGAGGAGAGAATCCTGAACAGATGAAATAACTTTTACTATTTTAATGTCGTCTGCATAAATAGAGAGGTCTGAGAATGACACTGTACCGCCGACGTCATTAATGGCAAGCACAAACAGAAGTGGACCGAGATGGCTGCCCTGGGGAACTCCCGAAGAGGCAAATATTGGATCGGAGAAAGCTTTTCTGAAGGCAACCCTATATACTCGGTTTTCGAGGTATGATTTGATCCATTCGATAACTTGTGGTGGGAAACCAAAGGCTTTGAGTTTGAGGTAGATAATTTGATGACTGATTTTGTCGAATGCTTTACTAAAATCAGTAGTAATAACATCAACCTCATTGCCTTTTTCTAGAGCCAATAGAGTCATTGAAACGAATTGGGTAAGGTTGGTCGTAGTAGACCTTCCCTTCAAGAAACCGTGTTGAAGTGGGGAAACAATTGATTTGCAGTGAAAAGACAAAGTGTCGTACACAATGCTTTAGAAAAGCTTGGGGATAGCAGAAAGCTTAGCTATCGGTCGATAATTAGAGACCTCGTTTTTGCCGCTCTTTTTGAAGATCGGGAAAATGAAAGATTCTTTCCAAAGAGTGGGAAAAACAGCTTGGGACAGCGAAAGTTGAAAAAGAGAAGTAAGGTGTTCGAAGAGTGCGGTAGCGCATTTTTTAAGAAAAATAGCTGGAATGCCATCGGGGCCAGGGGAGAAATCATCATCCAGCAAGTTTAATTTGTCTCGAACAGTCTGAGGACAAATAATTACCTACAGAAAGTAGAGATGTATGCGGGCTATTTAACAGAAACTTTTTATGATATTCAAGGCCAGGATCATTCGGGTTATTGCTATATGACTGACTAAAAAAGGTAGCAAAAAAATTAACTATTACTTTGGCGTCAGAGGAGGAATTGCCTAGAAAATTAAACGTTGAAGGAAGACCGTCAGATTTCCTTTTTACATTAATAAATTGGTAGAAACGTTTTGGTTCTGAAATTAGAGAGGTTTTCATTTTATCAAGGTAATTTTGGATAGAATGTGACAAAGAGACGAAAAGTTAGAGGAAGCTAGTAGGTAGTTGCAATGGTTAGAAGGTGTCGGACAGTTTAAGTAAGTTTTCCATAACTTATTTCTGACGTTGCGGATGGTTTTTAATTCTTTTGTATACCAGGGTGGAGAAGAAACACAGGATTTTTGAAACGTATGAGGAACACATTGGATCAAACATGCAAAAATAGAGGAGTAAAAGAAGGAAAGAGCTATGTCGATGGGAGTAGACAGGTTGATGAATAGATTGAAGTCAATGTTACTGAGAAGATTACAAAGCATGTTAAAGTCGGCTTTGCGAAAGTTGAAGCTAGGGGAGTTTACGGGTTCCATAGTTGGAACGCTATCATGAATACGGAAAATGAAAGATAGAGGGGGATGATAGTGATCTAGAGTAGAGAGAAGATGGGTGCTTTTAAAAACAGAGGAGTTGAAAGGATCAGAGGAAAAGGTGAGATCAAGCTGTCTCTGAAGATTGTTAAGGATACCACTGATTTGAAACAAGCCAGACTGGAGAAAGCAATCAGTGAAAATAATTTCTTTTTTGGAGGAAGGATTAGAGGGAACAAAACACGTTTCATCTTCGGATGGAATCCATTTCAGGTCGGGGAAATTAAAGAAGAGGCCAAGTCGTTCTTTTTTTGGTGAGTTTGTCTGCCATGCAGTTTCTTGAAACGTCTTTGTGACCCGGAACCAATTAAAGATGAATCTTGAACTGTTCTGACATCTTCTTTAGAGACGTGCGACAGTTTTGGACCATAACAGAGTTTGTAAAGACAGAGGTAAGAGCGTTGAGATCAGTCTGACTGTCCGAGAAGAAAAAAATATCAGTGGAGGGTACAACGTTCTATCTGAGCCAGGACAGGCCTTATTTGACCATCGAAATTTGCACACCACAACATAATGTGTTTCAAAACTGACTTGAGTGCTCTAATTCCAGCTTTCACGAGGCCTTTTCTCGCTGAGATTGACGAATTTATTTTTCTTGACAATTTTTCAATATGTTGCTCCAAAAACAGCTTGGAGCTAAATGTTTCCAAGTGCCAATCAATAACCTTCTCACGTAAACGCATCAAATCTCCTCCCCGCCTCTATCATCTTAACAGTCAAATCATTTTCCCCGTTCAGGTCATCCGTTACCTTGTGAATATTTGCGACCGTGAGCTGAATTTCCTCAAGCATATCGACAATACAATCCTAAATAGTCTATTGATTATGTAGTAAAAAAGGGCATATAAAGGAACTCGACATTGAATGGACTTTTATTGCATGAATCGATTAATGGGTTAATTTTAGAGGCAAAACCGAAAGTGCTATTAAATTAGAGGGTGCAATTCGGAGATATGAGTCCTAAACCATCTTCATTGGATTTTTCAATATATCTCGAGAACGAGGCAAAATTTTGATGCAATTCAAAAGACGTCTTTTGTAGAAATCAAATTTTCCCACCGAAATGTATCTTTTAAAAAGCTCTACACAGATCGTTTTTAAGATCCAACGAATTCTTAAACTGATATCGATCGCCTTTCAGCACATTGAAGACGATCAAAGGTTGGGTTCTGTTTTTACCTTAGGAAGCCTTTCTTGCTTTCGGTAGTCCCAGTCTTTTTGCAAATTCGATGCCGTAGTTCGCTAAGCTACATTTGATATCCAGAAAATCTAATATGTTGATTAATTAATTTAAACGTCACAGACACAAATAAACTTTGTACTTCGAACTAATTTTTTCCATTTAACACTGAACTACCTCCGTTTGCTTCGAGCTGCTTCCACGATTTTAATCATATCGCCCTATTTGAGCGACATTGTGCCAAAAACGCAAGAAACACCTTGCCTCGAACAAATTCCAAGAAATGCGCTGAGAAACGGAAACAATTTTTTTTTTTTTTTTTTACGATTTGTTGGAAACAGGTTTATTTAAGTTTTAAACAAAATTATTATTTAATAATAATGGATAGTGGTATCAGTTATTGGATTCATATTTGACTGGAAGAAAATAAGCTGTGTGTGCAAACGGTGAAATGTCTAGTTTTCTTTCTACCACAAGGGGTGTTCCCCAGGGATCGATTCATGGTTTATTGCTATTCTCCCTTTATATTAATGAACTCCCTCAAATCGTTTCTCAATCAACAATTCAAATGTACGCAGATTATGTTCAACTATACAAAAGTTGCCCCTTCGGAATGATTGAGGACTCTGTCTCTACAATTAATGAAGACCTAGACAAAATTTCACTATTTGCCCAAAGAAATGGGCTCTTCTTAAACCCGAGTAAGTCTAAAAGTCTCATTATCTCCAAGAAGCCAGTAGATGTTTCATATTTTCCACAAATTTTATTGAACGGAGCAGTAGTAGAATACGTAGAGACTGCAAAAAATCTAGGTATGATATTTAACCGGAGACTAACATGGGACACACACATTAATGCAATTATAGGAAGAGCATATGGGGTTCTCCGCATGTTATGGGTCGCTCAAAACAATACTGCCCTGAAAACTAGGCTAATGCTGGCCAAAACATTAGTTATACCAATACTGACCAACGAATGTGAAATTTATTGCAATTGAAACCAATGTTTCGAATGAAAAGAAATAAATGAATTTTAACACAATGGGTTTTTTCGATATGATTAACAAAATTTATTTAATATGTTACCAGGTTCTGCTTCCGATCTGCTGCGGTTGATAGTTCGAATGTAAAGAGATCGATGCTTAAAAAATGTTCTACTTGAAGGTACAGCGAACGATGGATCAAAGCAGAATGGAAAATAAGCGGAACTTTACATTTAATCTGTGTACATGTGTGTACATGTACATACTATTAATGCTTAGGCAGGAACGTTAACAATTGATTTAAAGTACCAAGTTCAATTACATGTACAAGATAACATGACGTGAATATTTTTACAGTGTGTTTGACAAGAATGTAATGGACTGTATGAATTTACTAATGTATGATGGTTGTTTTAGCGGTTAAGATTTCCCTTGATGTTAGATATGAGGTACGACGATTGGCCTTTTTACTCAAATAGTTGAAGATAAAACGAATAACATATGCGAGTATTCTTTGAATACGAAGCCACGAAGAAGTTTTGTTAATGATGTAATCGATAACGTCGAAATCAGTTGATTTAGTATGAAGTACATGTTGAGGTTTTTGTCGCATCTCCAGAAGAGCTTCATTACCGTCAGACTCAGGAATCGTAAATTTAGATGTTGGCCATTGGTTTTCCTCCAGCAATAACCATGGAGGTCCGGTCCACCAAAGGGGATGAGCTTTAAGATCAGATGGAAGCACGCCACGCGAGGCGCAATCTGCCGAATTCGACTCTGAACGAATATGGCGCCAGTAGTTCCTTGGAACAGATTCAAGTATAGTTGATTTCTGTTGCTGAAATTTATTGCAATTGCGACTCTAATAGCAGACGGAAGCTATTCATAACATAACATTTGATAACCTCATCCGGCTACAGGACCTTATAGCCTTAATATTTCGGGTAATGCGAACACATCAACCTTCTTATCTCTTTGATCGATTACAAATATCTTCTTCTGATAGATCGCAACTAGTTTTACAACCTCGGCTTACGTGTTTAACCTCTGAACGACAGTTCTTCATCAACGCCGCTCGTTTATGGAATAGTCTCCTTATAAGTATTAGACGTATAATAGATCCACTAAGCTTTGAAAATAAATTAGGTGCTCATTTAGCATGCATTTGAAGCCTATTTTTTACTTGCGATCATAGGTACTATAAGGCAAGCCTTGCAATCGTGCAGAAAAAAAATTTTGAGATGACAATTAAATATGACATTACGATGATAGAGAATAGGAAAAAAGTGGGTCCTGCAATTCTGTCTGTCTGTCTGTCTGTCTGTCTGTCTGTGTGTCTGTCTGTCTGTCTGTCTGTCTGTCTGTATATAGATCTACAGCCTAAACTAATTGACCGATTTGCTTCAAAATTTGCAGTTAGGGTTTGTGGAGCAGCCTACAAGGGGGTTTTTGGAATTGAGTCTCTAGGTCTTGAAATAACGGTACCTGCCATACAACCGATATGATAATACTTATTTTTATCGAAAACGGCTCCAACGATTTCGATAAAATTTTGTGTGAAAGATTATTTTTGGATTGTTTTTCTTAAGATATATAAAATTTTTTTGGAAAAAGCCTAAAAACGGTACCTCCCATAGTACCGTTTTTTTCAAAACCGACTTTCTCGTTAATGGCTAACACGATCTTGACGAAATTTTGGATTTAAGAAGTCGTAGGCTGTTTAGAAAAGACTGCATATCAATATTTAAAAAAATCTAGTTTTTGAAATTTTTATAAATTTTTTAAAAAAATTTTGATTTTTAGAAATAACTTCAAAACTATTACTTTGATTTTTTTTTAATTTTTTGTCAAAATATTTTCTAACAAGATCTAAATTTTTGCATACTTGACTTTTAAAAAACAGTTTTCCAAAAAAAGTGAAAAATATTAAACCGTTTTTTGGAAAAACTGGTCCAACGATTTTGATAAAATTTTCATCATTCATATGTATTAGCAATTGCAAAAAAATGACGTTTTTAGATTTTCGCTTGAAACCTTTGAAATATTTAATTTTATTTTATTTTTCAATATTTTGAGTGATTTAATTCAATTTTCATAATAAATGTGTAGTTGGCAACAGTATACCACCAAATTCATTAAGAGCGAAAAAAACCTTTTACTCAGCCATAAGATTTTGGTATTGTACTTAGCACCCAATCGCAAGTTCGTGCGACCCAGTCGTGTCCATTTTTTTATTTCTACAAAGAACATCTAAAACATTAGAAATTATTACAGCAAAAGTAAGAACATTAAAACATTAAAACATTAAAACAATTTGATAATTGATTAGCCTAATTTTTCATTGAACTATAATTTTCCTAAAGTGAGCTTAGAAATTATTTCATATTTAAACTTGTATTAGCGTATAAGAAATTGTATCTTAAAATGCAAGTATACAAATAAAAACAAACAAACAAACAAAAGACAACAGTAAAAAAAAGAAAAAAAAAAAAAAATTATCACTTCTTGTATACACTCTTCGAAAGATAAAAAACGATTAAACGGCAAGTACAATTATATTCAAAAAAGTAACGAATCACTATACCGTCATTGCTTGAGCGGTTTTTGACAATACTGAAAGGTTTACTTCAACTTGTTTTTTTAAGCACAAGCTTACTTAATAATAAAAAAATTATTATTAAAAATTAATAATTAAAATCCCGACCTAGAGGAAGTTAAGCTTGCCATATGCAAACTTAAATCAAATAAGACTGCAGGTGCAGACGGCCTTGATGCCGAACTCTTCAAGGCAGCTGGAGACCAGTTGGAAAGGAGCATGCACCAGCTGATCTGCATGATATGGTCGGAAGAAAGCATGCCCGATGAATGGAACCTCAGAATCGTATGCCCATGCGCCAATTACAGAGGGATAAGCCTCCTTAACGTCGCTTATAAGATCTTGTCTGCTGTAATATGTGAACGTCTGAAACCCCACGTCAACAACTTGATAGGTCCTTATCAATGTGGTTTTAGACCAGAGAAGTCCACAATAGACCAAATTTTCACATTACGAGAGATCTTGGAAAAATCCCGAGAACATAATATCGATATTCACCACCTCTTTATCGATTTCAAGGCCGCGTATGACAGTATTTACAGAGACGAGCTGTACAGAGCCATGTCTAGTTTCGGCATCCCTGCAAAGCTCGTACGACTATGCAGGATGACTTTGGAGAATTCACGCTGCTCCGTCAAGGTCGGTAAAGAACTCACCGAGACCTTTGATGTCGAAAAAGGTTTTAGGCAAGGTGACAAACTGTCATGCGATTTCTTCAACATCATACTTGAACAGATTGTAAGAAACTCAAACGTCAACACCAGAGGAACAATCTTTCAAAAGTTTGTGCAATTACTCGCCTATGCAGACGATATTGACGTAATGGGAAGAAAAAAGCGTGATGTCATAGGTGCTTTTGCGAGTATTGAAACAGAAGCGGCAAAAATGGGTTTGATGGTTAATGAGGGCAAAACGAAGTATATGCTGTCGTCAAACAAGGACACAGAACATCGACGAATTGGACAAAACGTCACAATAGACAGACATAACTTCGAGGTAGTACAGGACTTCGTCTACCTAGGATCCGCTGTAGACACGGACAACAACATCAGTGCGGAGATCAAACGGAGAATAACTCATGCCAACCGTTGCTTCTTTGGGTTAAGAAGGCAACTGAGAAACAAAACCCTCTCTAGAAAAACCAAGGTGACCTTGTATAAGACCTTGATCATCCCAGACCTGCTGTACGGTGCGGAAGCATGGACTTTATCGAAAGCGGATGAGGAAACCCTTGGTCGTTTCGAAAGAAAAATTCTCCGAATGATCTTTGGGCCCGTATGCGAAAACAATGTGTGGAAAAGAAGATACAACAACGAGCTGTATGAGCTGTACCGCGACATGGGCATAGCCAGAAGAGTACGCATCGCGAGGCTACGATGGTTGGGCACATTGCAGGGAAATCGCGGAAGGGGAAGACCTCGTCTTAGGTGGCGTAATCAAGTGGATGAAGACCTATTAGACCTTGAAGACCTCAACCGACTTGGAGTGCGAAACTGGAGAGAGCTCGCCCGAGATCGAAATCGTTATAGAAGGATGTTGGTTGAGGCCCAGGTTCACCCCGAACTGTAATGCCCACCTAAGTAAGTAAGTTACTTAATAAGGATAATTTGGTAAATTTTCTTTTCTTATCTTACTTCTAGTTCTGTATTCAAAACCATCGAATCGGCGCGGCGTTTCAATAGCTTTTCCTTGAATTCATCATGGTGACATTTGTCACAGGTCCAGACAGCTGCAGAACGAGTTACCATTCTGTTCACTCTCAAGCATGAAATGTGTAGTCCTGCTTTGCACTTAACACAAGCCATTTTATTGTCAGGTCGCATCCCATCGTGACATGTTGTACAGAGATTAGAGTTATTCCGTTTGATTTGAAGAGGTGTATGAAAAGTTTTGAACACACTGAAGACTGGGCGGTTTATTGAGCTGATTATTGGAAGATGCAATATTTCCATTTAGGTCATTATGAATATCGTTATAAGTGAAGATGTGTTCGTTCCTTTTGGAAGGTTCCGATTGTTGATTGTAGCCGTCACCAAAATAAATTAAGTCATCATGCCATTTTGTCAGATTTTTTATGATCTGATTCTTCCTGTCAGCTAAAGTTAATTCCGTTTCAAGACTTAAGATTTGATGAGCAAGATTTGCAATAAAAACCTTGTTGACATCGTTGTGATCGTTTGAAATAATTGATGAAACTTCCTTTTGATAAAATTAATTTCTCATTGTGGAAGCATCCGACGATAAATTATCGACTGGGCAATTTTTTGGGTGCTGCACTATTAAATCCCGAACACTTTTCTAATTCTTCTTTAACTTGCTCTCTATTACCATGAGAATTTAAAGCTTCAAGAACTGCATCGATGTGTTCTTTTTTCAATCAAATGGTTTGGATGTGGACAGTCCATTAAATGGCTTGTGATTTCTTGAGAATTATCAAGACACTCGGATGGCGTTTCAGTTGAGTGTTCGACAAACACAGCTGGAACAGACATTAGGACATAGTATCTTCTATAAGCACTATCCATTCCTAGATAGACCTTTGCTTGCAGAACACTCTTTCCAAGCTTCTCTTTAAGTTCACTTTTGGCTGGTTCAAGGGACTTTGCTTGTCTCGTAGTTAGTTGGGGAGAACTTGAAGTAGAATTTGGGAGCATAGTTTCTTCATTGGCTTCTTTCTGAACTTTTTTCTCAGCGATTTCATCAATTGCCTGAGGATATGTTAAGATTTGAGCGATGAGTGTTTTCAGTATTGCAACCAAATCTGATATTGGCAGCTGGTAAATGCTCAACGTCTTAAGTTTTTGTAGTACGTGTGGATTCTGCCTGCAGAATATCATTCCAGGATCTTCAATTAAATCACCATCAGATGTCTTTTTTGCCCCAGCGCTCGATGCCAAAAGATGCAATATCAGCACTTCGCTCAAAGTGTGCTTATCCACCGGCAATTGATTGGGCTTTGATGAAAAATGATCAATCACATACTTGTAGGTGTCAACGTAAGTTCGTTGTACAGCCTGGAAAAGAGGACGTCATTTAACATGTTCATGAAGAACAATAGCCCGGATATAGCACTCATCAGTGAAACAAATGTCGCAAGGCGCAACAACATTGACGTCATAGGATACAAAACCTTCCGACAGGATAAATCCGAGGATCGCGTTGGAACAGCAATCTATGTCAGAAATAACATAGTTGCCAGCACTACGGAAATCTTCGTCACAGGCCTACTGACCAGCGAAGCAACAGCCGTCACCATCCAATTAGGAAATGATGAATCCCTCTCAATATTCGGAGTATACTTCAAATGCAACTCAACTCGAAGGAATATCCAGAGTGATCTTCATATCCTGAACAACATCATCTCCAGAAGCACGTATGGGCTCATTGGTGGCGATTTTAATGCCAGACATACCCGCTGGCACGACACAATCATAAGTCCAGCAGGCAGAGCGGTTACAGACTGGCTGGATACGTTTGGCTCTCAACATTCACTGGCAGTTGTCTCCCAACAAATACCAACATTCCCGAGGACGCCATCAACACTTGATTTCTTTTTAATAACACCAAATTTTATCTTTCTCGTTCCAGAGTTGCAGAACTACACCTGCTCAATCATATACAGTGACACGGACCACGAAGCAGTTCAAGTAAACATAAAGCTGCGCCAGCCACTTCTTTTAGCCGCGGAAGCGCCGGAACATTACATCAACTACAAGAAACTCGACCCAGAGAAGCTTAAAAGGGACGTTGAGGAAACTTTGGTACTGCCTGACCAAAACAGGAACCTGCTCAATTCGGAAATTGACGCTGCTGTTGAGACGATAGAGCACGCAATTACCAGCGCACTTGACCGCCAAAAGCAACCGAAGAAGAGTAGTGATAGATACCAGCATCTTCCTGACTACGTGAACAACCTGTACAAGCACAGGCAAATATTGCGTAAGAGGCTACAGCGAATCCACCAAAGGGAACTCAACACGATCAATGTCAGCTATCGAACTGTTTGGAGCGAGCTCCAGCAAATCAATGTAATGTTCCGGAATGCGATCCGTCACTACAATGATGTTCAAATCCAAAAGAGGCTACAAAAAATAAAACCTGGACCTGATGTGTTCAAAAAAATCAACAGGATAGTTGGTTGTAAGAATTCAATCCCGGAAGCCATCACAACCAACGAAGGAGATGCTAAAACCAATCAGGAGAAAGCGGAAGCGTTCGCAAAACATTTTGAAGGCAACTTTGTGCCCACATCAACCGATGACCCTGACTTTCTGGACGAAATCGAAACATCCGTTCAACTGACCCTTGGGCCCAACACTGATGAAACCACTTTCAGCAACACCAATCTGTCGAGTGACCCAGTCAACTGTCCAAACCTGTGCAATCCGGAAGAAATTGCGGAAATAATCAACAGCTCCAAGCCCAAGAAGTCAATGGTGTTTCTAATTTCATCCTGAAGAGGCTCCCACAGACAGTGATGATATTCCTGGCCATCATAATGAATAATTGCGTCAACAACAGCTACTTTCCCGGAAAATGGAAAACGGCCAAGATAGTGGCGATTCCGAAAAAAGGCGATCGGAATCTCATGGTCAATTACAAGCCCATCTCCCTACTGAACAACCTAAGTAAGCTCCTGGAGGAGCTTTTACTTAGGAAATTAAAGAAGTTCTGCCGGGAAAATAACATCATCCCAGATATGCAGTTCGGCTTCCGGGAAAAGCATTCAACCCTACATCCGTTGATGAAACTGCATAAAGACGTCACCGCAGCCCTCAACAACCATCGGGTCACCGTCGCTTGCTTTTTGGATGTCGAAAAGCATTCGACAGCGTATGGATTGATGCTCTCATCCATAAACTCCATCTACTAAATTTTCCAGCTCCGCTAATAAAAATAATTTTTTCCTTTCTCTCCCACAGGAACTTCTTCGTTCAAGTCGGAAGCGTAAAATCAGCCACCAAAAGTATCAGAGCAGGAGTTCCTCAAGGATCGAAGCTAAGGCCATTCCTCTTCAACATAATGACGTCAGACCAACCTACCCCAAGGGAATGCGAAAACTTGCTTTACGCTGACGACTCCTTAACATACTGCACATCTTTTTCGCCATCCATAGCTGCACGGACAGTGGAAACTCACATCCACAGACTATATGCCTATTATAGTAAGTGGGGTATACGGGTCAACTCAACCAAATCTGAACTCGTCTGCTTCAGAAGGCCTGGAGTTTATAGAGGCTGCCGTACTGCTGGAAAATGCAGAGCAACATCACTATCGCTACCCGATGGAACCAGACTGACTGCCCAACTGAACGCGAAGTATCTGGGCGTCAACTTTAACGAGGTGCTTAGATTTAACCCGCACTCACGCGCTGTACTAAAGAAGGCCAACTTCGCTTTCCACCGACTTTACTCTTTGATGAGAAGAAAGACAGGACTAAGTCAGTCAACGAAACTTCTGATGTACAAGCAACTGCTGAGACCCGTCATCAACTACGGCAGCCCGGTCTGGTTTGCCATCTCCAAGACAGCGATGAAGGAGCTCCTACTTTTCGAAAGGAAAATTCTGAGACTCTGCACTGGCCTTAATTTCAACCACCAGCGCCAAAGACACTACAGCAACCAGCTTGTGTACGAGAAAGCCAAAGTGATGCCCTTAGATCAATACGTGTTATTGACAGTAAGGAAAACGGCTGCAGATATCAACAACCACTCGAATCATTTGGTGAGAAGTATAAGCAGTGAGGACCAACACCCCGAGCCAAGATACCTAAGCGTGATGAACACTTTGAACGAAGAAATAATACCAGCCAACGACGAAGCCACCAATTTCTACGCTGACCCTGGGTCAGCATATTTACCTCCTCCCCATGCAGAGGGACGCCAGCGACAACCGGGACGGGACATCCCGAGATCACCCAAGTCAACCGACTTATAATTAAGATTTTTCTTTTCTTTTCAGCTATATAATATTAAGTTATTATTTCAATTCTAGACAATGTATTTGGTTAGGCCCCCTATGTGCCAACATTCTAACATTATCATTTTTAAATTCTAAAATTATCTAGTATAACTATCAATTGTATATATATAACGTTCAATAAAATAATTATTATTATTATTATTGTAGGTGTCATATGCATTATCTATCTCTTTTTGCCTCCCAAATTCAGTGTCTTTAACGAGAGTATGCTTTAAAAGATACTTCGATGGTTTCTGCAGTTTGAATATGGTTTTTAGTAGAGTTATGAATAGTTCGCTGAGGGCCCATTTATTTTACGCTGAGTCAGAGCTTTTTTGTCCAGCTTTTTTCATACGGGACTGTAGATCATTGAATAACTCCTTGTACATGAACATGTCCTTCCCATTCTCATTTCTGTGGTTAGGTGGTTTGCTCCCCAGATTCAGTATTTCAAAGCTTGGCACCATTTTGCAAGAGAAGAACGAAAATGATATCCTCTCCTCACCTCTCCGTGCACTTGTCTGCCTTCAATAAATCGAGATGATGAAAAAGAATCCCCATCACAGAAGAAAAAATTCATCTTTGGGAAGAGAACGTTTTTAATAAATTGGTAGGTAGGACACACAGAAAATAAATATGAAAATGAAGATGGAAGGCTATCTCAACCCGTTGAATGTCCCCTTGCCGCATATTTATTTATTTATAGGTACGTCGTTTTTCTCTCTTTCTTTTGGGGGAATCATTTTAATTTATAACAACCAAACTGACACACGTCCAGAGTGGTTACCCGCTAATTGAAACAAATGGAGTGTAAGTGAAAAATGACTTTTACAACACAAAATGCCAGCAGATTTACATGAATCCATTACATCTGGAGCATTTAACTGACCGGATGATGATGGCCCTCCGCAGGTCATCAGGCCACTCTTCCCCTGTCGCCGTAAACTCAGGTGAAATCTACTCTAATTCTCATTTAATAACCAAACGATTGAAATACAAATTTCGACCACAACATTAAAATGCATACAATGTATTGTTTGGATAATAATCAATTAGCGGGATCACCCTAACCTGCCCGCATGTCATTTCGAGATGAATTATTTTATTGTGTGGTCGCTGTAGCATGTAATCAATTTTATGCAAACTAAAGCCATTAGCAGGTGTGGACTTGACATTGTGAACTTATACATTTGCATGATGTGGAAACAAAACTAGATTCCCGCATGTATCCGCACGCCTACAAAACAACAACAAAAAATGAAACGCAATTCATCAATTTTGCATCATGGAAATCACTCGTGGGCAGCCAAAGGGTAGAGAGTAATTTAAATCAACAAGGCTTGTGGAGAGATATGCCTACGAATCGTAAGGCGCATTAGCCAATGTGTCAGGCTCTATGAGTGGTCTCTGCCATCAATCAGGATTCATTATTTTTCCAAAAATATGTCATCGCCTGTGACATGACAGGTCATTTGTATTCGACAAAGGTACTGAGCCCATAGGCAGCATTTCCATTTCTAAGAAGTCTACTGTTGATTTGGGTTTAGTTGGCCTTCGAATTTGATTTCGATTCTTGTTATTTATTCTTGTTGCTCTTGGTGCTATCTTTTGGTATACGAAATGACAGATTTGCAGGAGGATGTTTGCTTGAGATGGTGTTTGGATTTTGATACAAGGATGTAATCAACTGGCGTTTATTCCAGATAAGCTTTGGTGTCATTGGAGGCAATTTAAAAACACAACATAGTCTGACACATGCAAAGACATGGGTTTAGGTGTCCTTACTCTTAACACTATGTGATTCATCACTGAAAAACTTATCCTTGGACAACAAGTCAATAGAGAGTGATGTGTGTGTGTGTTTGGGTTTGGGGTTGAGTTATTCAATTAAAATGGGTTGAACTTCGAGAGGTGTTTTACAATACTGGGTTGAGTGTTAACGTTTGAAGTGCAAAAGTTTTGTAATAAAGTGGCCATGGGCATTCACTATGATTTCAGATAAAGGTCGTAGGTAGAAATCTACTTGACTATAGGTTAATGCGAAGTAGGGATCTGCTGTACCTACTCTCTTCGTTCTTCGTTCTAAATTATTGGAAGCCTTTCGCTGTTTTCGTTACAAGTTCAAGGCGATTTCCTTGATGTGTCAGGGTTTCGGTGAACGCCATAGCGAATATTGAAAACTTTAAGTGAATAAACTGCTTCAATTTGTTGAAATGTATGTGATGGTAAATGTTGCGTGGTGGTAGTTCAACATATGAATTATAGAACCATCCATCACAAGTATTCCCTTTCCTTGTGTATCCCACAGGTGAATCACTAGAAGTGTTCCTGTGATCCCTTCGTGATAACGATGAAGAAGAAAAGGATTGCCGATAGATTGAATAGAGGGGAACTGACAAGTGCTCCGCAGTAATTACATTGCCATGAAAAGGTCTTCTTTACTTTGCCTTAGAATCTATAACAAATTGTAGGCGACCTCTATTTCATTTTGGTTGAATTAAGTGAAACTAATTCGGTCCGGGATTTACCAAGCCTGATGTGACCGCCCATTTATTTTCAATAGATTCGCAGTTAAAGTTTCGTTTAAGAAATTCGTTTGATTTTTGAAGAATACATTTTCAATTATGAGAGCTTTGCTGCAGGCAATTTTTTTTTATTCTGTTGGAGGTTTTTAAAATACCAGCTGGAGCACTCAGACCAAAATACCATTCCTACCACATAGCAACCTTCTTTTATTATAGCTTTCTAGATGGTGGTAAAAAGCCAAAAGACGTTGACATGATAAGGAGTCTAAGTTACCAGTTCTCATACCATGTCTGCGGCGAGTATCTGTAATCTCATGCGAGAAAAAGCAGGATATTCACAGAGGAAGTGCACTGCGGTGTCCTCATCTTCTCCACAAGATTCACAGAGTGTGGTATCACTTAAGCCTAACACGTTTAAATGCTTGACAAAAGAGAAGTGCACGCTGGCAACGCCAATAAGCTTTCTACAGTCTGTTCTGCTACGATCTAGCAAAAATTTTGCAGTCTTCTTATTTACGTTGGGGAGCATACGTTTGGTTTGTCTGCATCCAATTGAGGCATGTCATCTAAGTTTTTGGTCTTGACAGATCCAATCGTTGATTGAAGCCCTCACTGTTGACTGTGTATTTTTGATGCAGTTTGAGCCTTGGGATCATTGTGTCGGATGGCATATCCGTTAAATGTGAGTCAAAAAATATGCTGCTTGCGAGTTCCTCAAAACACCAGTGCGAATTCTGTTAAACGAGATACGGTCTTGAGAGTACACCCCATGATATCGAGGGGAGGAAGATTCAACAGTGCGTCGAGAGCAGCACCCGAAGTGCTGGGGAAGGCCCCAGTACCTACAGCCAATACAAATTGTTCTTTAGCGAACACGGCAATTACGTATTTACACTAGAGCTTATTCCACCAAACATCTGACGCGTAGGAGATGATTGCTCTTACCGTAGCCGTATAGGTCCAAATGACCCTTTTCGGTGAAAGACCCCATGTCTTGGCCAAGACTCCTTTACATTGCAAGAAGACTGGCAGCGTATTAGCTGTCTCTAACTCGACATGTTTAGACCAAAGAAGCTTGTTATCTAGGGTTACTCCAAGATGTTTGACTTCGTTTGAAAAGGGGATGTAGAGGCCTTTAAGTGTTAATTGGGTCAGGCCAGTCGATTTTCTACGTCTCGTAGAGAGGACAACCTCATTTTTAAGAGGATTGACGGAGAGACCGTTTCTGGGTGTCAATTAGATATAGCGCATCTTGTGCTCTGGAACAGACGGCTTGAAGGCTGGAGCCAACTGTCTCTTAGACAGACATAGAGGTAGTACAGGACGTATACCTAGGATCCACTATAGACAGGCAGATCAAACGGAGAATAACTCTTGCCAGCCGTTGCTTCTTTGTGTTAAGAAGGCAATTGAGAAACAAAATCCTCTCAAGAAAAACCAACGCAATCCTTTATAACAACTTAATCATCCCAGTTCTGCTTTACGGCGCGGAAACGTGGACCTTGTCGAAAGGGGATGAGGAAACCTTTGGTCGTTTCGAAGAAAAATACTCCGAATGGTCTTTGGTTTTTTGCAAGCGAAAACAATGTGTTGAGAATAAGATACAACAACGAGCTGTATGAGCTGTACCGCGACATCGATTAGCTAGAAGAGTGCGCATCACGAGGCTCCAATGCCTGGGCCATGTAGAGCGAATGGATTCAAACGCTCCGGCTCGACAGGTTTTCGAAAGAATTGCAGAAAAATCGTGAAAAAGGAAAACCTCGTCTTAGGTGGTGCAATCGAGAAGAAGAAAAACTCAACCGACTTAGAATGCAAAACTGGAGAGAGCTCGCCCAAAATCAAAATTGTTGGCTTAGGATGTTGGTTGAGGCTCAGGTTCACCCCGAATTATAATGCCCACCTAAGTAAGTAAATAAGTAAAAAAAAATTTCACTTGTTCAATTCAATCACTTGCTTAGTTTACCCAGATTTCACGTAAGACCTTTTTTTACTTACTTATTTTGTAAGGAAGTATCTATACTTCCCCGGGAGTAAGACTCTCCAAGGTGTACTAAACTTGGCATACCGACTAAAACTCCAAAAGTTCCTCGCTGATCTTCCCCTCGGGACCGCTTGCGCATTTTTTCGAGGGGGCAGGTTCTAGTTCCTCAACTACCTCTTCTTGTTACTTTGCTTTCAGGATCTGCGTCAGATAGATGCTAATTCACCTCCAACTCTCCTCGTCTTTCATCATCTCCTGGATGATATTATTCGGGCTGAGCTCTCCGATAACTCTATTTATTTCCTGACGGGGAGATTCCCATCTACTAAACTCGAACACTGAAGGTTTCTTCTTTTTCCAATTTTGTGCAGGAAAGCGTTGAAATACGGTGAGGAACTGTGTGACGTAGTAGTTCACTTCACCGTGGTTTCGTTTACTTCATTCGCTTAGGTCTCCGATCAGCCTAGCAGTCCACGGTCCTACGTTTTCCGACTCTCAGAGTTCTTGCCACTTTTGCTGTGTGATCGCATTCGCTTCCGCGTTCGCCACTTCCACGCTGATTTCTGCTCTCTTTTCATATATCTATGGATTTTCTTTGTGCTACGAAGAGGTCAATTGGTACGACACCTGCAACTACAAGAACTGCTGGTTCAGACACTGTGCGGTACGCGCTCGCTATTCGCAAGGCACCGCGCTTCTGTACCGATGCTCGATGTTTCCGGTACTTTTCATGTTTTAGTGCTTCAGCCCAAATCTTGCTTCCGTACAGCAGAATTGAAGGTGTTTTTGCCAGAAGAAGTCTCCGTTTGCTTGCGGATGGTCCGCCTACATTTGCCATCAGCCTAGATAGGTGGCTTGTAACCTTCGATGCGCGTTCAGCAGACGTTCGTATCTGGTCCCAAAAGCTCAATTTCGTATCGAGCCTTATTCCCACATATTTTACCACGTTTTTGCTTTTTATAAATTCGGTTTCGATGTGGAGGTCGATAACCGTATGAATTGCTTTTTATTTTTGTTAGAATTACTACTCAGCCAGCGACAGCCCATGTTCCTCCATCCAGAAATTTGTCCTTAGCATCACTTGGTTCAATTTTCTCTATTCGCTTTTGGTGTCCCTTGCAGTTATCACCGCAGCAACGTCGTCAGCATATCCAATTTGAAAGCAGTCGGGCATTTTCATACAGAGAATGTCATCGTAGGAGATGTTCCAGAGGTCTGGTCCAATGATAGATCCCTGTGCTGCTCCAGCTGTGATATATTTTCGAATCATTCCTGCAGTGGTTTGGTAGAAAAGTTCTCGTGCTTTGAGATAATCTTTTATCATCCGTAAGAGATGCTCTGGAATTTAAAATCTTCTTTCAAGTGTATCAACCATGTTTGACCATCGAGCTGAATTAAAAGCGTTTCGGAAATCAAGTTTTACCAGCAGCACGATTTTCTTGGTGTTTTGGCTCCATTGTTGAACATTTTCGACAGCCCTTAGTACTTCTCTTATTGCTCCTATTGTAGAGTGCCCCTTCCTAAAGCCATATTGTCCTTCAGACAAGTCTCCCATTCTTTTAATCGTAGCTATAAGTCATGGCTGCATTAACTTTCCTAAGGTCTTGTCTGCTGTATCGAGCATGCACAGAGGCCTGTATGCGGATGGAGACTCCGGGTCTCTTGATAAATTTAAATCAAATCGATATACGATTTCAAATAATCTCACTTTGGGCATCTATTTAGGTATGAAGACTTAAGTTTCGGCTCAAATCCTTTGCGTAATTCGATTCTGTAGCTAATTTTCTATGTGACATTTAATCTAGCAGTTAGAAGTTAGGGTCATTACTACCTTAGCTGTTTTTTTTTGCAGCATGGATAAATTGAATTACATTGATTCCTTCTTCTTTTTTCAGGAAGCCCAAATACCTCACTACAATATTAAGAAGAAAAAGTTTTTCAATATGCCCAAAGACAAGTCCAAAAACGCTCCAAAGTAGAAAGTTCGAAAAGCCTTCTATTCGAGGTTTTTCTTTGATTTGACCGAAAAACATTTTTTTTCCGCTCATTCAAAAATAAAGAACAAAAATATAGCCATCAAAATAATCATCATATATAAGCATTTGAATAAAACAAATTACCCTTTCTAAGAAGTTCAAAAGAATTAAAAATGGCCGCCATTTCAAGGAACTACCTCCTGCTTCCTCATGGGTTCCCATAGCTTGTATTTACTCCAAATGACAAGAGAAACATGTGATTTATATGTTGTATTCAATTTCTCAGTGTCTGCCACACATTTAACATCAATTCTGTTTAGAAATCGACCAAAGCGACCTGTAATTTTTTCTTTACAAAATCAAAAAAACATAAGCACATGCCAAGTTACCTGACAGTGCCCTGCAAAGCGTGTCAAGGTTTCATTTCAAAATGACATAAAAACACGATTAAATGTTTTGAAAACCCAAAAACTAAACTTTCTGGGTGTGCCTTATCCCATCGAACTTCAAGATCAATAACATTTTATTTTAGTTGGCAGAGGCTCTAACTAATTTCCTTTACCTTGCACGTGATTTGACTTCTTTCCACAAAAAACGTTAACCTTTACAACAGCCTCCATCCCCGTACACCTACATACATAATTCTTCATCCACAAGCTATTCCAAAAATTGCTCGCATTTTGCTGAAACTAAATCGATTAAAGCCCCGCCAAATGTCAAATGAAACAACACTAAACAAAAACATAAAGGAAAACTCTTTGCAAAATAAATTTAGACCGCACTACGCACTACGGAAATTACCTGCACGGATCCACGTAGGTATTATCCAAATTGAATTCGAATCAACCGAAAGCAATTTAAGCCCGAAAAGTGCTTACATGCCTTTCTATATGTATATTTGTATATCTTCATGCTTGTGGCTTGAGGCTGTGTTGTGTGTACGCTACACAGTCTACACGGAGACACGTGTTGACTTTTTTTTTTCTCTGCATGTAGCTCCAGAGCCACCCAAAGTTTTGCTAAACATGTTTCTTGAGTTAAGCCACTCGTTATTTCAATCGAAAGCTCATTAAACTCTCTCTCTGTTTTTCAACCCACGAACGGCACCAGGACAGCTTCCTTTCGATGTTGGGTATGAGTTCTTCTTTCCCACAACTTTGGAAGTTTTCTCTGTGTTTTTCTTACCGGTTGTATTTCCGACGGTTTGTCAAGTGGCACAGTTTCCATATGAATTGGTTCGCATCTCTGCCCCCCTTAATCGAATGCCATAAAATAAGAGAACGGCCTTCACGATAAACGATCGAACGACCGAAGGACGAAGGACGAAGCCAGAAATATTAGAGCAGCAGTTGAAAACGAACAACAAGTTCAAAATGATTAATCACACCCAGAATGGTCTGGTCGATCCACTTTCGACCAGAGTTGGATGGAGGCATACATTTCCGGTATACCGGGTTTTTTGGTTAAATACCCAATCTCACCATCATCAACAGCACAAGCACTTACCGAAAGGCACTGGCAAATCTATTCCGAAGTTGTTCATCCAAGGAAACCCAACTCCGATGATGAGGACGAACAGGAACTACCAAAACAACCACATTGTCGTAGTCGTCGTATTCGTCGTCGTCGTCGTTTGCAGTCACAGAGAAGCATAGAGAAGCAATCATTATTTATGGATGAAGAGACCAGAGTATGCGGGTCGTGTTATTCATTTCCATAGTTTCTACTTTCTACAGTGAGATGACGATTGGTTCAGCGTGTTGTTCAGAGGCTGTTGTGGATAAATTATAACGAAAGAATGGTTTTGCGGCATGATACACAACTTGATATGTTGAGTTTGGCTCTGTGTTTTGCATCGGTGGTTCGGTAGGGCGCGGGTGATACAACCGCCCCTATCTCTGCAAATGAACACAACAATAGAACCAGACAAATGGAACACCATGCATAGCTACAAACTATCTATTTGTGTTGTAGTTGTTGCACCTACTTAGTGTGGATTTCCGAACCATGTTGTCAAAGGGGTGAATTTCTGCGATTGAGTAAATTGAATTTGGTTTTAAAAAAAGAGGTCTAGCGTTTAGTAATCATCTTTAAAGCTCAAGATATGTGGAGACTGTCTGCTCCTAATATTTTCACTATTTCGCTACAAAAAAAAGTGACGTGTTGGCAGAAGTCAACAGAATTCGCCCGCGGTCAAATTAGAACCAATCTTCGCATATTTCAAAGTCTTGCTTCAATTGGCTGGTCTGTTTCAGAGTTAAGAGCCAGAGTAGTCTTAACTTAATCAGAAATAAATAAATAATAAACAGAGCGAGGAGCCCCAGGGGCTAGCTCATTTCTCACAACCATGCCTTGTCAGGAAATGAAGGGACCTACAATTTTCTGCCGGTTGCGAACGGCTAATCGAGAAAGCGTTTTTCATGGCAATGAATTTACTAACGGAGGATTTGCCAGTTCCTCGCGAAATACCCGTGGAAGAACATTTTTGCCTCTGTTGGGATTCGAACCACGGATCTCTGGGTTAACAGCAGACGTGCTAACCAACACGCCATGGGAACCACTTAACTTAATCACTAAACCCTTTACATGGCTTTACTTCAGATTTTTCCAAAGATCGTTGGAGCGATGGTGTACTTTCGCTCTACATGTCCCAGCCATCGCAATGTCAGGAATGGTAGTCTTCTTGTTATGCCTACGCCACAGTACAATTCCTTGTCGAGTCTTTCACTCCACACATTGTCTTCCTTTCCATATACGGGACCAAAGATCACTAGGAGTATTTTTCTTTCTTATCCAAGGTTTTCTTCATCTGCCTTAGATAAAGTCCACGATTCCGCGCCGTATAGAAGAATTGGGATGATCTAGTTCTAGAATAACTGCTTGCTTCGGAAACGACCATCCTTCTTCATTCACTGCAGAAATCTTGTCCTCTTATAGAAATAAGAGGAAAACAGAAACCACTGTGGTGGAAAGAATGTAGAAAACTTTTCAACCGAGCTAAACAATCCAAAATCTTAATAGACTGGGACTCCTATAAGGAATCCCTAAAAACTTTTAAATCCCTCAAACTTTATAAATATCAATTGAGGAAACATAAAAGAACTTCCTGGAGAAACTTCTGTGGAAAAATAGAAGATACATAAGAAGCTTCTAGATTAAGAAAAATCCTCTGAAAGAGTCCAACCATGCCTAGTAGTCTGAGAACAGCTGACGGCTGGACAGAATCCTGCGAAGAAACGCTCATTCTGCTTCTGGATAGTGAGTATCCAGCTCTAAGAACTTATGCAACTATGACTCCATAGAATCAGGTAGCATAAAAACAAACAACCCCGATCTGATTACAAGGGAAAAACTAGTTTGGGCTATTAACAGCTTTGTATAATTCCAGCCGAACTTCAAAAGGCCGCGGATATTATTATCCCTGTCCTTGAAGTTATTTTCATCGGCTGTACCACCTTAAACTATATCTCCACTCAGTGGAGAGAGATCAAGGTTGTATTTATACCTAAGGCTGGGAAATCATCCCACGTAAACCCAAAAGATCTCCAACCAATAAGTCTATCATCTTTCCTTCTTAAAACTTTAAAACGATTGATTGATATCCACCTGCATACAGCTATAGATCCAAAATTGTTATCTACAGCACAACACGCCTATTGTAAGGGAAAATCTGTAGAAACGGCCTTACACACCTTGGTTCGTACTATAGAATATTCCCTTCATCACAAAGAATCCACTCTGGCCGCTTTCCTCGACATAGAAGGCGCCTTCAATAACGTCAGCAACTCTGCAATTACAAAGGCACTGACAAAGCTCAAAGTAGATGGTTCCATAGTGTAGTTGTTAAATCTAATGCTAAAAAGCAGGAGAATCAACTCTACTCTAGGAAACTTCTCTGCAAAGAGATCTGTCAGTAGAGGAACACCGCAAGGCGGAGTCCTATCCCTTCTTCTATGGAATCTAGTCGTCAATGGACTTCTAGTTGACTTAGAAGCTGAGGGATTCAAAGTGATTGCATATGCAGATGATGTCTCCATTGCGGTATCTGGCAAACATGCTCACGTCCTTACGGACCTGATGCAGACCGCTCTAAATAAACTAGTAAAATGGGCAGGAAATACAAAATTCCTCAACTAATAACTCCATCAATTAATGGAATCCCACTTGAACTTTCAAACGAAGCCAAATATCTACATAGGTATAATCCTAGACAAAAAGCTAAATTGGAAAGCCAATATAAAGGAAAGAATCAGGATATCCACCGTAGCCTTATTTTCCTGTAAAAAAGCCATTGGTTATAAATGGGGTTTCTCCCCCCAAATCACTCACTGGCTCTACATCGCGGTCATCAGACCAATACTCACATACGGAGTAGTGGTATGGTGGACCGCTCTTGATAAAAGGACCTACTGCGACCATTTAAGCAAGGTCCAACGAACAGCCGGTCTGTGTATAAGCGGAGCACTGAGATCAACACCCTCAGCTGCACTAAATACACTCCTTAACCTCCGCCAGTACAGCCATTCGTATGAGAGCTATCTCCCAATGGACCATTAATAACATCGGCCACGCTACAATCCTGAATTTATTCGGATCAATCCCTTGCCACTCCGACTACACCATCCCATAATTGATTTTTGACAATAAGTTCCAAGTCTCAATCCCACCGAGAACGACCTGGGAAGACGAAGAATTTTTGAGAGATGATTCAATTCATTTCTATACAGATGGTTCAAAGACCGAAGAAGGGGTAGGCTGTGGGGTGTACTCAAACCGACTTAACGTAAGTCTCTCGTTCCGCCTTCCAAACCATTGTAGCGTGTTCCAAGCGGAAATTCTGGCGATCAAAGAGGTCCTATCACGGCTTAAAGAAAACGAACAAATTATAGGTGGAACAATATCACCACGTGTGTCGCAACAAAACGGATATGGCCAGGACTAGATCGAAAACGCACAAGACAATTGTTATCCATTACCAGATTTCAAGTTAGCTCCGTAATCAATGTCATCACCAGACATTGTCTGATAGGAAGACACACCATACGACTCGGCGTTTCCTCTAATGACTTCTGCAGAAGTTTCTTAGATGAGGAGGAGGAGGAGACAATCCCACACCTCCTCTGCTCATGTCCTGCACTCTCTTTTAAAAGAAACGGCATCTAGGAAAATATTTTCTTGATGATCCAAGCGATCTGGTGAACACAGATCCCTTGCATCTCCTTCACTTTTTTAAAAAGCTCCAAATGGTTTTGTTAAGTGAGGTACTTCCTCGCATAATTTCTATGGTATCACAATGGACCTAATATTGGTCTAAGTGTGTCAGTTCGTTTACCTGACAGCCATTTAAACCTAACCTTAACCTAACCTAGTTCTAGAAGGATTTACTTCTTAAGTGTCTTTTCAACCCAAGGCTTCACCGATTGGCAAGAATGATTCTCCGTTAACTCGACTTGCTGGGACTGCTCTCCGTGTCGAAAGCGGGCCCTGGTTAGACGAAGTCATAGACTACCTCTTGGTTTTGTCTGTCTTTTGTAACTTTTTGTCCATTTCATTCGTTTATCTTTCGTTAACAATCAATCCCATTTTAACCGCTTCTGTCTCAAATCACCTACGACACCCCGCTTACGTCGATATCGTCTGGGAATGCGAGTGATTGTACAAACTTTTGAAAGATTATTCCTCTGGTGCTGACTTTTTCAATTATAATGTTAAGGAAATTGAATGAAAGTTCTTCGCCTTGTCGAAATTCTTCCTCTGTGAGTTCCTTACGAACGTTGACGGAGCATCGTGAATTCTTCAAAGTCATCCTGCTTAGTCGTACGAGTTTTTTGTAAGGATGCCGAATCAAGACATGGCTCTATACAGCTCGTCTCTGTAAATACTGTCATACGCGACTTTGAAATCGATAAAATGATGGTGTATATCGATACTACGTTTGTGTTTTTTTTTCAAGATCTGCCGTAATGTGAATATTTGGTCAATTGTAGACTTTTCTGGTCTAAAACCAGATTGATAAGAACCTATCAAGTTGTTGACGTGGGGTTTCAGTCGTTCACATATTACAGCAGACAAGATCTTATAAGCGATGTTAAGGAGGCTTATTCCTCTACAATTGGTGCAATTATGTGGTTTTACCAGATCAGCTGGTGCATTGTCTATTCCAACTGATCTCCAGCAGCTTTGGAAAACTGGGCTTCAAGACAATCTACACCTGCAGTCTTAATATATAGGTGTGAATATGGCAAGCTTAACTCAACTAGATCATCGTCCAAGTTGAATGGGGCATTATGCTAACAGCAAAGACAGTGTCTTCGTTGCCGTTTAGCAGTCTGCAGAAGTTGTCTTTCCAGATCATCAGTAGCGACTGCGATTTTTCCACCATTATTTCTTGCTTATCGGCTTAAGTTAGGGGTTTTCAATCCTGGTATGATCTTTTCACCTTTTGGTAAGGTTTTCAAATCTCATTTCTATCATGACATCTTTTAATCCACAAACGAGCGCTTCCCATGTTGCTTCTTTTCCTCTTTGAGAATTCGCTGTTCTTCAGTTATTTTCCCCTAGCAAAGAGAAGCCCAACAAGCTCGGAGAGGGAATAGCTAAGTGGAAAAGAGATTTTTATGGCAATGTAGATTCTCTCCAAGAGTTAAAATCGGATGTTCATGTTGATGCCGAAACCTCCCTTTTGAAGACTGGGAATTTTGCTGTATTTGGGTAACTTCACTCCTCTCACCAAAGACATAGTGTTCTGTTAATACCCGCACCAGGGGAGATCTTAACTGTCTACATAAAAGAAGAAGAAAAAAAAATTTTAACGTAAACTCTTTCCAGCAGTTTTCAGGAAAAGCATGGTGTTACCAAATGCTAATAGATGAAGAAAATAATCAGAGAAGACGCAGCGATTTTTCATAATTTTAATAATGTACTCACGTCAATATTGAAAGGTTTAGTTCTCCTTATGTTCTGCCAATGAAAAGCACCTTCTCACTCAGCCGTTTGGAGTCGGGGGAAAAAATGGAAGTCCTCTCCAATCCTCATTAGGTATGGTTGAGATGAATGCGCTAGTCCCTGGGCTTTCCCAGCTCTGTTGTTCCACTCTATTAATTTTTAATTTATAAGAAAATTGTATAAAGTCAACAAATCATTGAATATTTTTTAATGATAAATATTTGGGCATAACAGCTCAAAATGGGCAAAGGGCTATTCATTTGTCAATGTCAAAATGAGGAGGGACTTCGATTTTTCAGCCAGCATCGAACAATAAGCAAGATAGCATTTTGGATATTACTGCGAATATAGCCCCCACTTCCCTTTCAACAAACCACTTGCTACCGTTCATCAAGAATAATAGTGACAGGTATGAAATCAGCTCTCTTTTAGGAGCACAGCTTAACATTGGCATTTCTTGAGCCTAGAAACTATTTAATTTGAAAAAATCCACTTCTCCCAAATTAACTTTATATGGTTTGTTGTTCGTTTGTCGGGTGGACAGTTTAAAAACCAATTTAAATAAATTTTCCTGCTTTATAATAATCAAATTGTTGACTTGCATGCTGATGAAATTCGGAACAAGTGATTCCCTCTTTCAATTAGGAATAGCCTATACCCATCCCAGTGCAAACTATGAAATGAGAACAATTTCTGAAGCACTGCACTTCATGTATATGCTCGAATAGTGTACTTGTAAGCTGTAGAGTGCAGTTAATGTCAATGAAGTACAGTAATCCGCTGAGCTTAAATACTTTCCAACGACTCAACGATGGGTAATACGTTAAATTATGGGAACGCACCCCTTACAGCTTCAACTAAAGTCTCTATCGTCTAACAAAACTCCCAGAAATATTTACGTACATCGCACCGAGAGCATCAAGCATTACGCTGAAATTTAAATTGAATTTCCGGAAACAGAAAAGCAAATCGAATAAGGCCCCAGGTTATTTACTTCTCGGTTTTGCAAATAAATAGATATTTACATAATTTTCATCTTTTTCGTTCGATATTCTTTTATTTTATATTTTTTTATTTGCTTTACTTGAACTTAAAAGTGTGTTGGTGTGATTTTCGAAAAGAAACTGTTAAAATAGAAGTGGTACGAGACTTTTGGAGTGTTTTGATTTTACTGAAGTGGGTTTGAAGCAAGGCTTTTTTGTGTATTGAATATAAAATAATAAAGGGTTCTGATTTTGTTGAGCCTTGAAGAAATACTTTCACTCGGGCAATAGAAGAAGGAGTTTTGTCTTTTCAATTTAAGAAGCTAAACAAGCAATTGCAATCCATAGCATTGAAGAGTACTCAAATGGGGTGTAATAGAACTTCTTACTTTTTCAAAATACGTAAGCAAACCTAGAATCCCAGGTGAAAAACGAAGAAGGTGGAGAACTAGGACTCAAATGAGAGTCGTTTGTCGTCAAAAATGTATTTACTAAAGGACGAGCAAAATATTATCAAGCAAGATTTTAAACGAAAATTCCGGGTGTTCTTCCCAAAATTCTACTAGGTGTCAAAAATGATCAGGGAAACCACAACAATCTCTTACATCCTTTTTGCGCTATAAACGTTAAGCATCACGAACGTTGGCAACACAAATTAATGATAGATATCAGATGAAGACAGAAAAGATCAACACAGGCATTCCAATTTATTTTAAATTTCGAAAGTCAACATTTCGAGAGCAAAAAGCTTTTGGGAAGCTTACTAAGACGACGTTTGGTGGGCGCCAATAAAAGCTTGGGGCAAAAGAACCATTTTTGTATGCTTAAGACAGTTTCGACAGTTTGTTTTGCAGCAGAAGTTTGTATTTGAATTCAGCTAGCTTTCTGTTTTCTATTTTCTTTGCAAGGTCCTTTTAAAAGTCCTTTAATGTATTTTCTGAGAGTTTACATTTCTCCCTAGGAGATTCAAGTCAGCTTTAAAGTCAAAAGCCAGTTGGCAACATGAACAGCTTGATATTTTGAAAGCCTTCAAATACTTTCAAGTTGCGCAAAAATATCTCTAGAAATATTACAAAAATATTTTAAGTGAATATAGTTTCAAGTTGTACCTGCGCGGCGTGATGGTTTGCATGTATGTCTGTTAACCAGGAGATTCGTGGTTTGAATCCCAACAGAAGCAAAAATATTTTTCCCGAGGAATTGGTAAGTCTTGCGATAGTAAATTCAGTGCCATGAAAAGTGTTTTTTCGATTAGCCGCTCGAAAGACAGAATATTGTTGGTACCCTCCATTCTCTCACAAAGCCAATGGTTGTGAGAATTGGGGGCTTCTCGCTCTGTTGCGCCGCTCTTTTTGTTTATTTATTTGAGTTTTAAGCTGTTCTTGAAAGTAGTGTTTTAGAAAACTACGGTTATTTACTTTAAATGTGCTTTCCATACCAGATTTTTTTATGTGCAACATTGGCTCACTCTTCAGCAATTTGTGGGAATTTTCGCGAAGAATAGATGAAAAGTTTCAAGGACTTAGTTTTGCAGGAGGAAAATATCAAAGACGGAAGTGTATAGACGAAGTGTGAAACAGAAAACCAAGTAGGGATTTAAATCATCATTTAAGTTTGTGATTTTTTATTGCACTTCGACCTTGAAGATCTTTTGTGCCCCTAATTAACTATAAAACTTCATACAGATGAGTTTCTTCAATGAAACTAAGAATCTAGGAAATGTCTTGGGTTCTCAGTTCCCTCTCATAATGTATATTCAGTATGATTTTAGACACTCTCTCCTTCGGTGTCGGGGAGAACCACAGTCTCCGAAGAGATGATCCGGAGTTCTTCCTGTGCATTACAGAATTACAGTATCTGCATTGATCATCTCCCTCTAAGTCTTCTGAGGTGTTTTCTTTCACTGCAATGTCGAGTAAGGAAACGACTTTTTATCATTTCATTTTAAACGTGTCAAGGAGCTTGACGCATTTTCGGGAATTGAATTCCAGTGTTTTATTTGGTTATCTCTCAAATTTCTTTTTCGAATTTCGTTCATGATGTGGCTTTATGTGAGCTATGATGTGAGCTAGAACACAAACTGTTCGCAATTCTCTTAACGGTTCTCGTCTCAGCTTGAGAGATCGATAATGTGGTATACAGCTAGTCAGCTTTTATTGTGGAGCAATTACGTAAATATTGGATAATACATAAGTGTGATGATTATTTGAATTGAATAACGAATGAAGAGTGGTGTAATTAAAGTACAGATAAAAAGTTGAAAGTTAATTTTTATTTATTGAACTTGGTGATAGTTACATAAATGTTCCTGTCCAGTTTGTTCAATTTGTCAATGCGTTCGCCGATAAGTTTCAGCCTGGAATATGTTTGACAGCCTTCGCATTGCTACTGAAATGTTCGTTCTTGACTGAAAAACTATTCTTCCTTTGCCTTCTGTGGTTTTTTGAAATTCTTTGGGGTTATACTATCTCCAGGGATATCAATGAGTGGTAATTCTTTTGACATTTCATTCTTTTCACTCGGTTTTAGGACATAATCTGTTCCTTTTATTTTGTTTGGCAACGTTGCATTTGTCATGCTTCTTGTGACAAAGCGTCAGGCTTAGGAATACCTCCAAAGCTGCGATTGGACAGCTTTTCATTGCTCCTGATATGCATATGCACGCAGGCGCGGATCCAGGATTTTGATAAGGGGGCGGGGGGCAGTTTTCCTTCCTTTTCAACGATTTGCAGTTATTGAATATAATATAATATAATATAAACTCAATCAAATATAAGAATACATTTTTAATTGAAAAGAACTAGAAAAGTTGTTTAAAAAATTTTAAAAAAATAAGTTGAATTAGATTAAAACAGTTAATTAAATGCTAAAATCTAACTTTTTGTTGGAGCCGGTTTTTGAAAACCTTGTTATTACTTTTCAACATCGATCGGGATTTGTCTGTGGATGTGCATAAGTGCCAGACCGCAAAGGCAATTTTCACTCATTGTGAACCTTAAAATAGGTTTTAAGGCGCCGCAATGAAGAAAAAGACCGCTCTGCCGAAGAATTCGTATCCGGAAGCGTTGCAAGGATTAAAGGAAAACTGTTAATAATGCCAAACACATCCTTATTGCATTTATCCATCAACTCAAGAGCACAGTACCGGGAAGATGGTTGTTCTGCTCCTTTACCGGTTATAATTTTTCCCGCCAAAACACCAGCTCATCTTTGAGCGAAAAACAGGCTGTGTTTGTATTTTACTCTAAGAGTTGACCAAAGCGATTTATTAGCGACTTAACGGTGGTATCCAACTTGTTCATACGACTCCAGTGTGAACACTGCCTAACTCAAAAATCTAGGCGACCATAGTTCGCCCTCTAAAATAATTTACTCAATGGATAAATCTATTACATTTTTGCCTGAAAAGTGGTTCGTCGCATAGCGACGGGACGGCATTCTACTGTCAACCATCAACCAGCAAGCATCAATTTCTAAATATTTTAATCTGGGGCCTTCTGCCATTTTTTTTCTTCTGTGCTGAGTTGACTTTCTTTACAACACAATTTTACAATTTTCTTCTTCTAAATTTAACCATTTTGCCCTTCTGGCCTAAGTATATCAAATCATATTGTAACTAAAAGTAAAAGTAAAAACGACAATAAAATCCTACGTGTGCAACATATGTATAAAAGGAAAAGGCGTATTTTTTCTCAAACAAGGAATAAGTGTGGTCGATCTCAACACAACTCATCAGTATTATATCGAATTGCATTTCCGGAATGAAAATTGTAAGTTTAAATACATCTAAGGTTTCCGGTGGAAATCTTTCATGCAAATCGGTCAGGACAAAGTTAAGTAGAGGTGCATATAACGAGATTCTGTAGTATACCTCAGCTGAATTAGTGTCAAAATTAGCTCGGTGAATTTGGCGTCCACCATGACGTGGAATACGAGGAATTCTCAACTCAACATTCAACTGATCGCATAAATTCTTTGCATGCTGCCAGATGTTGTGGAAACTAGTATCTATGTTCTCCCGGTGACCTTGAAGAACGGAAATCGTGTAATTCACCAGCATTGCGCTGTTATTCGGGTCAAGAGATTTAGATTGTAGTAACTTGCTAAAGGACTGTGTTCAAGAAAACACATCACTCAAACACAAAACTGATACAGTAAACTGTGAATTGCATAAAGATGGTATAAGTAAGGAAGCCTTGCCAGCCGTGCTTAGGTCACGCCACTGCGATATCGTTTCGAATGCTTTCACAATTTTGCTGAGGTCCAAAGAAAATTGAAGTACACCTTCATGTCGTTCTACCCACCTTGTTTCGCAAAGTGATGTGAGGGCACACCCCAATGTGTTCATGAGGACAGTTTTTCGTTTCGGATGCGATTTGAAGAAGAAGATAACCTCTTTCATTATTGCAACAGCGCCGGCGCAGCGTCTCGAATGGCAGGTACTTTTGAACTTTGAGAAATGGAGTTATTTAGCTTATGACTGTAGCATGGAGTCCTAACAGCATTTTTCACTTCTCTCTGAATTTCCATGACAGCACCTCGAACTTCTGAAAGCATAACAGCACATCCGTCTGTCCCTATTCCCACACAGCATTCAAGAGGAAGTTTGAGCTTTTTCTTCAGTTGCAACAATACAATTTGGCCGATGGCTTTGCCAGTTAGAGATAACTCCTTAGATTTAAATTTCCATCCAATTTCTCTTCGGCAGCTGGTTTTTTTCTAGTTTCCCTCCAGCTTTCCTCATCAGATTCGTATTCTTCATCAGTTCTGGAATAAGCTAGTTCCTCAAATGCATCCACGAAAGAGACAAAATCCTCACGAATGCTACCATTGTGAGCATAGCGTAATATAATACTCAGTTGGGAGAGGTGAGATGTATCAGTTGTTTCATCAAAAAGTATTGAATAATATTGTGAATCCCGAACGTTACTCAAAATTTGATCAAAAACTTCTTTTTTGTAGCGAATACGTACAGTTTGCTTCAGACTTAACACGCCTGTATGCAAGCAAGTCTTTGTACTTTTCTAGTGCTTTAATGGGGATAACCTGGTAGGTTCTCTTGTTCCAGACTGCTCGAATAATGCTCTGCTTACAGCCCCATGAGATTTCGGAAACGCTTGATAATTGAAAATAACCTTAACTCAAGTCGATGCTGCTTATTACCAAAGCAACTTCTGTTAGGCTCAATGATTTCTTTAAACTTAAGTCTCGGAATTAATTGCTTTCACAGTACTTATACGAACATTATTAAAAAAATTCAAAAGATGTTTTTCTAGCTTTACTAAAAAATTATTACAAAATATTGAAAGCATTTTTGTGGAATAAAATTAAATTTGTGGATAAAATAGTCTGGCTCCTATATACCCAATCGCTATATATGACTTTTCAGTACTAACTCAACTTAAACGTTGTCATTCAAATCATCGAAGATATGTGCAAATTATTTAAACCAACTCTTTATACGAGAGCGGTTTGATAAGCCCGTGACTTTTTGAATAAAACAAACTTTTTGCGGTAAATAAACATTTTATTTATCTACACAATCACCTTTTAGCTCGATACATTTAGTCCAGCGTTTTTCAAATTTTTTTATTCCCTCCAAATAATAGGTTTTCTCAAGGCTCTCAAAATACGCGTTTGTTTCGGTAATGACTTCTTCATTCGACTCAAATCTCTTACCACCCAGCCATTTCTTTAGGTTTGGAAACAGATAAACTGTTGATATAAAGATAATAGTCGCAGGGGGCTAAATCTGGAGAATATGCTGGATAGGGTAGCAGTTCGTATCTCAATTCGTGGATTTTGGCCATTTTTTGGGATTGCGCTTATGGTCGAGTGTGAGCAATCGCGGCACCCATCTCGCGGAGAGTTTTCTCATGTCCAAATATTCGTGTAAAATATGATGTACCCGTTCAGTTGAGATACCTACAGCATGAGCCTACTCACGCACTTTCATTCTCCGATCCGATTTCCGACCTGATCACTTCTTTTGGGTGACCTGAACGATCGGCGTCACTAGTGCTGGTACGACCACAACGGAACTCTGTAAACCATTTCTTTATCATTGAAATTGATGGTGCCAAGTACCCGTATAGTAATTATCAAGCCCTAGTTTCAGTGATGGACTTTTTACGTAAAAAGTAATGTTTAATGAGTACACGAAATTCCCTTTTTTCCATTTTCGTAAAAATTCACGAGGTTGTCTGCTCTGAAGCTATCAAACACCAACTGCATGACGTAGCTTTCTCAAAATTTGACAGTTGCCTACCAATAGATTACAGTTGACGGCAGCACTGTTGCATTTGGAGTAACTGCGCGAGAAATTCAAAAATTCACTGACTTATCAAACCGCCCTCGTACAACAAAACTTCATACAAGATTGACTAAGAAGACTTGAGCTTTAATATTGTAACGTGCGCTTAGTTCGCAAAAATAAAACTTCACTTTTCAATTTATTTCTACCACTTTTATTCAGTATCAATACTTTATTCGAACTCAACTCGACTTTTGGACTATCAATTGTTCACAACAATTCACTCTTAACTTTATCACTCTATAATCAGAACTGCCCTCTGGTTGCCTCGGGCGGGCTATTTATATCGAATGACATTTCATCTAGAACTCTCCAGTAGCTTCCACATGGTCTGCAACTCTCCACTGTTTTGGCTGTCAAACATTTTCTCTCCTAGAATTTCTACACTTACACTAGTGCTCCCAGATGTGTTTTTCGGTTGAACGTTTTCGATTAGGAAATTGGTATTAAATGTTGGGTTCACGTTACACTGCCCCCTCCTTAAGATTGTTCGTCCCGAATAATTCCATCTGCAGCCTCGCCACTATATCGATGCAGCCGGTCACAATGAACTACTTTTAACTTGCCTCTTAGTCCTCTTTGGATGCGGTAAACCACGTCGTTAATCCTCGTGACAACAGTATAAGGACCTTCCCAGTTTTGCTGAAGTTTCGGTGACAATCCCTTTTGACGATGAGGATTATAAAGCCACACACGATCTCCTGCTTGGAATCCTGACGTTGTCGCTTTTGTGTCGTACCGTGTCTTCATCCGGTCGCTGTAGGTTTTCATCCGTTCCCTTGTTCTTTTATGGATGTCAGCGAGTCTCTCCTTGAGGTCGTCCACATACTCGTTTGTGTCCTGTGGCTCCTCTGTGGGGCATCCAAATTTAAGTTCGCTGGGCAGCCGCATGGTTTTCCCGAACAGGATGTCAGATGGTGTTTGCCCTGTCGAGCTATGTACTGCACTTCTATAGGCCATCAGGAATAGCGGTACGTGCCTATCCCAGTCTCTTTGGTAGTCGCCTACGACCTTGGTGAGGTGTTCTTTCAAGGTCCGGTTGAATCTTTCAACCATCCCATCAGATTGTGGATGAAGCGGTGTGGTTCTGGTCTTCTTGATGCCAAGTAGTCCGCACACTCCTTGGAAGATGTTTGACTCAAAGTTCCTCCCTTGGTCGGAATGAAGTTCCATAGGCACGCCAAACCTACTCACCCAGTTGAACACAATCTGGTCGACCACCGTTTTGGCTTCTTGATTTGGGATGGCATACGCCTCAGGCCATTTGCTAAAATAGTCCATTACAACCAGAATGTACTTGTTTCCAGCATTGGTTTCTGGAAAAGGCCCAGCCACATCTACTGCAATCCTCTCAAAAGGCGATCCAACTTTGTACTGATGCATCTTACCTTGAATCTTCCTACCAGGTCCTTTGGTTGCAGCACACTTGTCACATGTTCGGCACCACTTCTCCACGTCATCTCTAGCGTGTAACCAGTAGAACCGATGTCGCACCTTCTCCAGTGTTTTGTTGACTCCCAGGTGGCCTCCAGAAGGTCCGTCGTGCATCTCCCGAAGAACTTCACTGACTTTCGATTGCGGTACGATCAGCTGCATCACATATGACTTACCGTCAGCGGATTCCCATCTTCGCCTGAGGACACCTTCTTGCACATATAGTGAGTCCCACTGTGCCCAATAGGCTTTGAGAACTGGACTCCTGTCAGAAATGTCTCCCCATTCAGGTTTCTCTTCATTTTCTTTCCATGCGAGAATGGGTTCGATATCTGGATCCTCCTGTTGAGCAGTCCTCACTTCCTCATTGCTCCATCCGCTTATTGGGTCAGCTCTTAGTCGCTGAGCGGTAATATTTTCTTTGTCTTCTTGCCGCCTACAATGCTTACAATCCACTTTGCAAGGTCTTCGGGATAATGCGTCAGCGTTTGAGTGCAACTTTCCTCTGCGGTGTTGAATCTGGTAATCATAAGTCTGCAGTCTTTCTATCCACCTTGCGACTTGACCTTCTGGATTTTTGAAGTTCAACAGCCAGTTCAGAGCACCATGGTCTGTCCGCAGAAGGAATTTCTGTACATAGATGTACTTATGGAAGTGCTTTGTTGCCAAGATCAGAGCTAGCAGTTCCCTTCTGGTCACGCAGTAGTTTCTTTCGGGTTTCGAGAGGACCTTGCTGTAGTATGCCACCACTTTCTCTTCGCCATCATGCACTTGGGATAGTACCGCCCCGATTCCAACGTTGCTTGCATCTGCGTCGATGATGAATGTTTTGCCAGGTGTTGGATGTGCCAGCACTGGAGCGTTACAGAGGCGGTATTTGAGTTCCTGAAAAGATTTTTCACACTCACCTGACCATTTGAACTGCTTCCCTTTTTCGGTGAGCTGATGCAAGCTCTTTGCAACTCCAGCAAAGTTCTTAACGAAACGTCGGTAATATGTGGCAAGACCAAGAAAGCTTCGGAGTTGATGTTTGTCCTGTGGTGTTGGCCAATTTTTGACGGAGTCAACTTTTTCAGGATCAGTCTTCACTCCTTGGGAAGAGATGATGTGTCCCAAATACTTAACTTCGGTTTTGAAAAGTACACATTTTTCCGGATTCAGTTTAAGGTTAGCCTCTCGAAGTCTCTGAAACACGGCTTTTAGATTCTTGCAATGTTGGTCAAATGTTTTCCCGTAAACAATGACATCGTCCAAGTAGACAAGGCACGCTTTCCACGTCAGTCCTTGAAGAACGCACTCCATCAAACGCTCGAATGTTGCCGGAGCGTTGCATAGCCCAAACGGCATAACTTTAAACTGCCAGAGCCCATTACCTGTAGAAAACGCCGTCTTTTCCCGATCATCAGGGTGGATGTCAACTTGCCAATATCCACTCTTCAAGTCCAGCGTCGAAAACCACTGGGCTCCCTCCATGGCATCCAGGGTATCACTGATTCTCGGCAGGGGATAGCTGTCCTTCTTAGTCACATCGTTCAGCCTTCGGTAGTCCACACAAAAACGAGTGCTTCCGTCTTTCTTTTTCACTAGAACCACTGGTGACGCCCAAGGACTTTTGGAATTTTCGATAAGACCGTCCTTCTTCATTGTTGTTATCATTTCCTCAACCTCACCTTGTTTGGCCAGTGGAAGACGTCTTGCGGGTTGACGAATCGGTCTTGCATCTCCTGTGTTGATGCGATGCTGCACCAACTGTGTCCTACCGTATTGTCCCTTTTGCGATGCGAAGATGTCAGTGTACTCTTGTAGGAGATTTTCAGCCATCCTTGTTTGTTGGTGATCAAGGTTGGATGAACTCAGTATTTTAGCTCTGATGGTTATGAGCTCCTCCGGGGTTAACGTTTTTCTCGGGGCCTCGTCTGTGATCTTCGTAATTGCTGCAACCGATTCGCAACGTCCAACGACTTCTCCTTTCTTCAACTTTACATCGTACGGTCTGGTGTTTAGTAATCGTACGGGGACCATTTTGTTTTTCGGTGCTACTAGTGTTTTCCCAATGATGACGCTTTGGGAGGAACACTCTGGGTCTGGTTCCACCATGAGGTATCGAAGGCTTCCAAACTCACCTTCCAGTTTTGTCCAAACGAACACTTCAGAAGAAGGAGGCAGAATCAGATCTTCCGTGATGACAGTTCTCAGTGTTGACGTATTTTCATTCGAATAGGTCATTGGAATTTCTTTATTTTGGTATTTCAAAACTTGATTACCGATATCCAAAATAACTCCGTGCTGTTTCATAAAGTCGATTCCAATGATGCACTCGTCACATATATCTGCCACCAGGAATTGATGAGTAAACACTAGATCGGCCAGTCGGATCTTGAGACACACTTCTCCATATACTCTTGCTGCTTCCCCCGTTGCGGTTCTTAGACGGTAGCTATTGGTCTTATGGAGCCACGTCATCTTTACCAGGTCTCGACGTACTATGGATGCTGTGGCACCGGTGTCAATGGTAGCCACATGTTTGTTCCCGTTAATAGTAGTCTCCACAGTCAGACTTTTGTTGTTGCGTTTGGTCTGGGAGACCTGGATGGTGGTTTTGGGGCCATCGATACAAGAAACCAGCCTCTGCCCCTCGAAGTTGGTTCTTACTCGTTTCCCTGATGGGAAACGGGCTGATAGGCAACGCTGGTGTTGTTGTTACCTTGCTCTGGGTTGGATCTCTTGCTTCCACAATGTTGACAACTGGTTTTATTTGGTGGTAGCCGGCATTGACGCTGTAAGTGCCCGGTCTTGTTGCAGTTCCAACATCTTACTGGTCCACTCCGCTGGTTCTTTTGTATTTCTGATCTTTGGCACGAGCATTCTTCGACTATGGCCTCTCTAAGTCGATGTACTCCATGAGAAGCCTGTCCTGCTGCTTCGATTGTCAATGCGAATGCTAAAGTTTCAGAAAGAGTACGTGTTCTAGCAGTTCGCACAGACCTCTGAAGATGTATATCGGAAATGGCACGAACGAAGGACTCAACAGCAAGCTGGTTGATGATTTCTTCTCCAGCATCCGGGTATGCCAGGTGAACCAGTCTTTCGACGTCTGCTTGGAGCTGCTGTAGACGTTCACCCCTTTTCTGGACTCTGTTATTGAGTTGGACTCGGAAGACTTCTTTCAAGTGGCTATCTCCAAAGCGTTTATCTATAGCTGCCACGAGAGAACAGAAATCGCCGCTCGTACCAGCTGGAACTGTTTGAAGTAATTCAGCTGCTGGTCCTCTAAGAGCAAGAGTCAGTGCAATGTACTTGTCTTCGTCATCCCAGCCATTTGTTGTCGCGGCTGCCTCAAATTGTCTCTTGTAGACTGGCCAAGAAGACTGCCCATCAAATGTTGGGGGTTTCATCTCCTTTTTCCTTGCAAACTCTCCAGCAGATTCTCGAATTTTTATTTTCCGTATTTGGTCTAATTCCTTGGACAGAACAGAGAACTGGTTATCGCATCGGCTTTCCAAACGATTCTCTACAACAGAAAGCTGTTTTTCCACACCTTCAACTCGTTCGTCAAGGGCACATACATTTTTCTCAATGTTACCCAATTTTCCTTCTAGAATGTTTTTCTGACCTTCTAAAACATTCTGTTGCGCCTCAAGTCTTTCGAGAATATTCTGTTGTTCCTTCTTTTGTTCGCTTCGTTGTGCTTCAAGTTGTTCGAGAACATTCTGCTGTTCCTTCTTTCGCTCGTTTCGTTGTGCTTCAAGTTCTTCGAGAACATTCTGCTGTTCTTTCTTTTGCTCGTTTCGTTGTGTTTCAAGTTGTTCGAGAACATTCAGCTGTTCCTTCTTTTGATCGTTTCGTTGCTCTTCCAGACGTCCGAGAATATTCTGCTGTTGCTCTTCAATCAGCTTCTTTTGTTGTTCTAATAAAAGCTTCATCATACTAGAAAAATCTACACTTTCACTTTCTTCCTCTTTTTCCACTTCTGTTTCAAAAACAAAAGTGCTTACGTCTTCCCCTTGCTGTTCCAAATAGTTGCGCAGGCGCAGGACGAGCTCATTCTTCGATCCCGCTCTAGAAAGATTTCGCTTACCTAACTCACTTTTAAGCTCAGTGCAGTTGAGCTCTTCCAACAACTTACCCATTTTCACTGTATTTAACTTTTTTTTTTTTTTTTTTGCACTTAACCAGTTTTTTTTCTTCTTTTTTTTTCAAATAAGTTTTATTTACACTTCTGACACCAATGTAACGTGCGCTTAGTTCGCAAAAATAAAACTTCACTTTTCAATTTATTTCTACCACTTTTATTCAGTATCAATACTTTATTCGAACTCAACTCGACTTTTGGACTATCACTTGTTCACAACAATTCACTCTTAACTTTATCACTCTATAATCAGAACTGCCCTCTGGTTGCCTCGGGCGGGCTATTTATATCGAATGACATTTCATCTAGAACTCTCCAGTAGCTTCCACATGGTCTGCAACTCTCCACTGTTTTGGCTGTCAAACATTTTCTCTCCTAGAATTTCTACACTTACACTAGTGCTCCCAGATGTGTTTTTCGGTTGAACGTTTTCGATTAGGAAATTGGTATTAAATGTTGGGTTCACGTTACAATATCAACAGTTTAGGGCAGAAATGTAAAAAACTTGTTAGAACTAAGTTTCGTGGCGATTCTACAATGATGAAGTAGGTGGAAGACCGTATTTGTGGATATTTGGGATTTTTAAAGCCGTTCCAATGGAAGAAAAAACCCGTGAGTCAAAATCAGATCACAGTTAGAGACTGAGAGTGTTCAGTAAGGCCGCTCCCGCTATCGGTGCGGTATTTGCAATCGGTCTTTTCAACTATTGCCAATAAAAACCAATCTCATGATTGTCACTTGATCGTAAGTTTTCGGAACAGAACAATAAAAAATCAACTTTCTTCTGTGTTCAAAGCAAGCTGTCGTCTTTTTTTTACGTCAAACACAAACACTTACGTTAAATACCGAAACACCACCCCACTTTTCCGCCGTACAGACTTCGCACAAACCACACAAATTTGTACTTGTCCACTTAAGTGTATTTATTTAGTGAGCTGTCGGTACCGAATCCTTGTCGGGTAAGGGTACGCAGTAAGAAATCACGAAAAAGCCAGGACTAAGTTCGTAACTCGCTGTTGGAACAAACCTTTTGGCTTCATCGCTGACTAACAGTAATTGTTTTCAATAATAATTTATTGATTTCACAGCTATCAGCAAGTTCCTTATTGGTGTTGAATATGCTCTGATAATGATTCTGGTCTTTAGCAGAAGGTACTCGTGGTTCTACTGTAATACTGTGAAATTAGGGTTTGAGTCCCAATAAGATCGACAACGCTTTCTCGTGGATATCACTTTTGACAGGCATTGGTAAGTTCTCCAAGAGAAAGATTGCCTATGAAAGCGTTTTTTAGCCCACATGTTTAGAATAATAATCACAAGAAACTGAACATCCCTTCTATTCTTGTAGTGCTCGTGGCATAACGTGAATGGATCTAGGTTTAAATTCCAGAAACATCGAGAAAAAAATGTCAGAAAAATCCCAGAAGCATCAAGAAATACTTTTTTTCCACACATATCACCCTTTGCTTAGAACTGGCAATTTCTCCGATAGTAATTCCTTGGCTTGAAACCGATGTCTCGATTAGCTGTCCGGAATCGGCATAATCGGTAGGTCTCTTCCATTCCCTAAGAAGGTATGGTTGGGAGAAATGCGCTAGGCCCCGGGCTCTGGACTTCCATCGCTCAAAGGAATGGTTGAGAGAAATTGCCTGGTCCATACCGAATCCATTGCACCCAAGTAACGAATTTACTTACATTCATTTTTCCCATGGTTTAATGAACACTGTAATTTGGGCACACGCATACCGAATGACAGCATGACATCAATCTTCTAAAGTATGGAAGTCAAGTGAGTATCAAATGTGAGCGGAACGCATTTCTGACTCAATGTTTTAGGGTAGTAGCCGATAGTCGTGTCGCGATCGCTTTGACTACAAGTCATGTTGAATTGTCCAGCAGACAGTGCGCGTCAACAGTTTTTGTCGTGATAGTTGTGAAAAAGTGTGTTATCGTGCCAGCCCCACGTGCTCAGTAGTTTCTAATTCTCTTATTGTAGAAAGTTAAGATTCATTTCCAAGATGGAAAATGTTATGTCATTGTTTGAAAATGCAGACCCATTATCAACTTGGTGGCCCTTCATCGCTGCAGTGGGTGTTGGAATAATTGTGACGATCAGGTGAGATGGTGTTAACCTTGAGGGTTACACTCAACGAAGTTGGTGATAATGAAGTGTGCAACTTAAAAACAAAGAAAGAAATTTAATTAAAAATCCCTAAACGAACTTCGTCCATTTCTGTGTGTTTTCTAGATTCGTACTTTAATTTCCTTCTCCGCGTTAGCTAAATAGCCGTGTATTTCACCCCAAAGATAAAGTGAGACCCACCAGCCAAAACCTCTTGCCTTCCATGCTCATCTTGTTGATTCAAAATTGTTAAGTGGATACCAATTATGCTAATTGCCTTTATCAAGTATGCACTGATGGGGGGCACAAGCAGGTTTCTACGAAATGACCTTTTCCTTCCGCTATCCATTTGAGGTTGAATAGAAAAAATAGAATAAAAATACATTTTCAATTCTCGTAAGCACTTGCATCCAAATTATCAAATTAGCAAAAGTATCTAAAAACAAAAACACAAACTTCTTCTAAGCAAAACAAAAATTTTGTGTTTGGACTTGGAAATCGCTTTATAGCTTTGTGTTATGGGATGGCAAAGACACTTTTGTTGGCAGCCTATGCCTTAATAACCAACCAACTTCAAACGTCATTGCATCTCATTAATTCAATTTGAATATTCTTTCGCCCCATTAATCACAACTCGCAGAAGTTTTCATCTTTACTCTAAGACTCTTACTACTCTTGGAAAATGGAAAATTTTTTTTTTTAAGAAAGAGAAGAGATTGACAGAGATGCTAATGCGTTTAATGCTCTGAGTTAAGCAGGGTGTTCCTTGATGATGCTATTAAAAAGGAGAAAGAGTTTTCAAATAGAAATACGGAATGGTATGTTAATTTGCGGCTACAATTTCTGTTAATGAACAAATTTATATAAACTGTGATTTCCAAAAAGAATTTCATAATTAGCTAGATTCTGAATTAAAGCACCAGAAATTTAAGAAATGCGATCAAGTTTCAACACAATACACAACGTTCGAGTACAACACTAGATTTTCGGATATTTTTTTCGACAGTAAAAACTGCGTTGAAGTGTGAGCTGGGAGAAGCGATAGAGAAAAAAAAATTAATGGTTTCACTTTCATTAGAACTATTTTCCTCCATTGAAGTAGGACCCCAGTATAAGTGACTTCGTGCGTATACTACTTTGTTAGATATGTCTGGAGGAGTTATAGGGAACTATAGTGAATACAATACGTTCGTTCGCTGAACTTTACCAAGAATTGACCCTGGTTTCTTTGACAACCCTATGAGCTGTCAAAAAAAAAAGCCAAAAAATCATAACACATTCCTGTCATTTGAAGAAAAATACATGTCACTTGGAAGCCCTCTTCATAACCTTCACTCGTCCCAGCAAAAAACTAGGGCTTTTACAGGTCGAGTTTAGGGCAAACCCAGGGCTCAAAAAACACCCAGTTTGACATTCAGGGCGAGTTTAGGGTTTTCAAAAAATTCTTGTGGCAACCACAGGGCAACCCCAAGGCTTCAACGAACAAATTATACTTTTCTAGAAGCACTTTCCTTTAATGCCTCGTATAAATGAGTAGAGAAATCATCCACGAAAATTTTACTTGAATTTGAAAATGTTTTTTTAATAAATTTCATTGCAAATATGCCGGTAAGTTCAGTGGATTTTGTTTCGCTTTTGTTTTGGCAAAAACATTAAAACAAATTACGGCATAGTAACTCTTATCGTTCTCATAAAACGCCAGATTTTCCTTCAATTATCTTTTGGTGACGCTAACAGCTTTTTCATAAGGAAGGAAAGAATCAACCAAGATAGGAAGTTATATATTCGGGTATCCTTTTTTGCAATCTCGCTTCTGTCTACGGACAAGACATACATTTTACAGTAGAAATTGCAAAAATACCAACAAAGCAATATTGAAAATAAGAAAAAATATTAGAAAACTTAACTCAACTTCGATCGCAGCGTCAGTGTGCTTTTCCAACCTTACAAACTTATTTTACAGAAATGCTCAGGTGTTGGCATTTAAGTCAAAGACGTACAAAAGTTGTTTAAGTGCAACTGACACCATTTTGATGAGTACAAAAGCATTAGAAAGTTGGTGAAATTTTCAATTGATTTTAGAGTTCTTGTAGCTATGTATGTCCTTAGTTCCTTACGTACTTAGGTGGATATTGCAGTTTGGGGTGAACCTGGCAACCTGGGCCTCAACTAACATCTTTCGATAACAAATTCGATGTCGAACGAGGTCTCTCCAGTTTTTCACTCTATGTCGGCGCCACCTGAGACGAGGTCTTCCCCCTGCGCTATTACCTTACAATGTGCTTTCGAAAACTCGTCGAAAACGATCATTTGATTTTTATCCAGTAGAATTGATAAAGCTTAACCAAGTTTGGATGTTATATGTGTCGTTGAAGAATCTGATTCCTCTTCGGCTTCTTTGGTCACTGGTTAGCGCAATGAAATGTAACTTATTTTATTTACTTTACCGTCGTTTCGACAGGGTTTGCTGTCTTCTTCAGGGGATCTTTATTGAGAACATAAAATAATTCAGGTAAACAAATTTGAGATTTTATATTGAATAAGGTAAACTAGACTTACTTTTAAGAAATTAAAAACGTTACTTTTAACAAATAATAGACAGAATATAAAAGATAAACTTTATACTTTGTTATTACAAAAAAAAAAAAAAAAGGAAGAAAGAGAAATTTTACACTTCCTTTGTTGAAGTTTAGTCTAAACATGAGTCATTGAAGTGGTATCTGCAAAATATTAAAACAAAAACGAAACTTAAAATTTCATTGCAGCGACGAGAGAGCAATATATAACTCATATGTCCTGTGTGTCCTGTTCTCTACTCATACTTTTCTTAAAATGTGAAGTGTTTCCAGAGTAAACAGTCTTGTAATATGTTTTTCTGTTTGTAGTACTTTGACATTTTTGTGTTTGGAGGTTAATCAACGATTCGTCAATCCTGTTTTGGCTGTTTTTTAGTTTGAGGTCAGATTTGTGGTTGGCAATTCTGTTACCTAAGAGTTGTTTTGTGGTGCCTATGTAGCAAAGGCTACAATTTTCAGGCTCATTGCCTTTGCAGTCTATTTTATATAACACATCTGTCTTTTTTTCCGTTTCCGTTTTTGGTAGACGAAAAAATGTCGTCTCAAGGTAGAATTGGATTTGAACGCGATTTTTGTGGCTGTGCCCATGTCGCGGAACAGCTCATAAGACTGCTTCTCGAATATTCTTCTCCACACTTCGACCTCACATACGGCCGAAGATCATTTGGAATATTTTCCTTTCGAAACGACAAAGAGTATTCTCATCCGCTTACGATAAGGTCCATGCTTAACCCAAAGAAGCAACGGTTGCCAAGAGTTATTCTCCGTTTGATCTCCGCACTGATGTTGTTTTCCGTGTCTATAGAGGATCCTAGGAAGACGAAGTTCTGTACTTTCTCGAAATTATGTCTGCCCATTGTGACGTTTTGTCCAATTCGTCGATGTTCTCCGTCCTTATTTTACGACAGCATATATACAATGTACTTAGTTTTGAAAGATTGTTTGACGTTTGAGTTTTGAACCAACTTTTCAAGTATGATGTCAAAGAAATCGTATGACAGTTTGCCGTCTAAAGGCACAAAACTAGGGGAATTTCAAATGCCACCAACGAACGTAAGAATTTAATAAATTTGAACCCAAAACGTTGATGAATCTAGTAAAGCTTTCATTTTGAATTTTCTTTCAACGAATTAAATTTATTTTATTAGTTTTTCAATCATTTTTGGGTTGCACAGCGATAAAGTTGTTGCATTGGAGTAACCATCCCAAATTCTAACTCAAGTGAAACCGTGTACTCAACGAGCTCAAACAAATTCCTTTGATGTTGGGTACTCATAGGCTTGTTCATTGACCCCTTTGGACTAACGCAGCGTTCAAACCTTGCTCTGATCGGAGCAAATTTGCTCGACTTTTGTAGAAAAAATGAAATCTACTCCGACGATCTGCATGAGACTTAGGTACTCAACTTTTCACCATAGAACATAAAGAGAACTATAGACTTGAAATTGATATTTTAAATTGATAAATTGCCAAAGCAATAGAGTGCAGTGAAACTGGGCCTTTGTGCATATCAAGGATCTACAATTCTATGCCAAATTTGTAGGGTAAAGTTAGATGGTGCTTTTCATGGCAGTGTAATTCTCTTGGCTTGCTAATTCCTAGCAAAAGTTGATACGTGCTTAGATGGTTTCAAGTTTTTGATACAACATAGATCAAGTAGAAACAGGCCAAATTGCAGCTCTGCGACCAATTGACACCGTTAAGATAACTGATTACAATCATGGTTTGACAAATTGGAGTGATTGCGGTTGATGATTGATTACGGCAAAGGTCGTCTAAGTACATTTCATCAATCACATTAAATTAAAGTTGGTTATTATCTGTAACACCCACCGATAACCGAAGCGTAGAAACGTGTGTTCGTGGCTTGAGTTTCACACTCACGGCTACAGCAGCCACCGTACAACGACGCCGACGCACGTCGGGGACCTTCGGATGGTCCACTTACATCACTTTTTGCACAAACACGCCTACTAGCACAGGTGTGCTGGGTGCTTCACTTCGGGCAAAACTTTACTGAAAAAAGCTCACCGTTTGGGCACATAGCACTTACTTTGGAGATAAATTTTTTCCCAACATTGTTCAACCGAAGACCAAGAAATTTCTTTCCGCGGAGGTATGATACGGACTTTCTGTCGTAAAATCATTACGGGAAGCAGCTGTCAGTGTCGCAATAACCTTTAATAAGAAAAGAAACCATTAGATGGTACAACCTTTACTTAAATAAACTTTTTTTAAGTAAAGATTTTCTTCTGGTTCCAAATCTATTTTGCATTTACTCGGCTTTTTTTTAAATTAGCTCCGAAATTCCATGTCTGAGGTTCGAACCCTGCTCTGAAGTTGCCACCGAGCGCTTTTCCCAAAAAATCTATGTAGACAATCTAGCTCCACCCATTCAGAGCACTGCTCTTGCCCACAACACCGTCGTAAGATCTTTGATAAACTATTTTCACAACTAATCACTTTCTTGTTCTCAAAACACAATTTCGTGTTTCAATACTTTTGGAACAACCTGTGAGGAAAATGCACCCATTCATTTTGGCGCCCCCGCGACTAAACAATCGCGCTTTTATACGAAGAACTTGACAATTAGTATGCAGAACTGCCTTACTCGCGCTCTGTTACAAAAGTCTGTAAACAACTCTAGGTAAACACAACCACAGACTCAGACACACATACACTAACACACACATTGGATAGGTACCCCTAAAGTAAAGAAAGCACGTAAAGGAAATATTGAACCAGAGACTTTTTACTGACTCACAAATAAAACGCAAATATTTTCTTGCAGAACTTTGATGGGTGGTCAGCAATGTCCCAACGTGAACCAAATCGACAGGCAAATAGTAATCATAACCGGAGGTAACAGTGGAATCGGCATGGAGATTTGTAAGGCATTGGCTGCAAGGGGAGGACAAATTATAATGGCGTGTAGGGATCTCACAAAAGCCGAACGGATTGTGTCAATGCTGAAGCGCGAACTGAGTTCCCGTACAAAAGGAGAATATTTTATTGAAGCTCGCTACCTTGACCTGCGTTCGTTCGACAGTGTGAGACGATTTGCACGAGGAATCCTGGCCGAATTCGAACGCTTGGACATACTTGTAAACAACGCTGGTGTAATATTTCATCCCGAATCGAAGTCCGTCGATGGTTTTGAAATGCATCTGCAAATTAACTACCTATCTCCGTTTCTGTTGACACAGCTGCTGATACCACACTTGAAAAAGTCCGAAAACGGTCGGATTATCAATGTTTCGGCTCATGCTCATGCCATGGCAAAAATGGACTTTGACGACCCGCTCAATATAGGCACATGGGCTGTAAACTTTCATGCACGTGATGCGTTCTCACACTCAAAGCTTGCTGTTATTTTAGCCACAAAATGGCTGGCCAGGGAATTAAAAGGTAAGTTCTGAAAAGAGGAGTTGATTTTACGAATTTCCAAGTCCTTTGTGGGCTCACTGGTGTCATTTATTATTCATGTTATGTTTGTCTTTTTCGTCTTTGGAAGGTTCCACGGTAACGGCGAACGCTTGTACCCCAGGACTGGTCAGAGGCACGTCGCACTTGAGAAAGTAAGTAAACAATTCCATTGGGAATATTATATTTCTTGTTTTTCCTTCTTGTTTCTTTTTTTTTTCATTTTGCAAGCCATATTCTTTGGGTGGGTTTCGTTTCTCCTCCGACTCTACGTTGAGTATGGGAAGGACGAAGTAAGGCCAAAGGTGTGGCTGGGTGAAGATGTGCTAAATCGACAGATTTTACATTTCACAAAGTCGATAAAATCAAACGGCAACGTAGGGAGTTTCGTTTATTTTTTTTTTTACTTTTTCTATTGGAAAAGTTGCCTCAGCGCGAGCCTCTGGAGGATGAATGGCAAAAGTAAAACACATTACGAATAGTTATTGGAAAGTTAAATTGGTTGAAAAAAGTTAAGTGGGTTTAGTGATTTTACTTGGTTGGTTCTGCATTGCTCAGTTACAGCTACACAGATGCAAATAAATAGAGATTGAGTCCTTCGAGGGGGCGGAGAAGAACGAGTACCTACAGTAGGGGTATTTGAAAAGTGTAAAAGAAAAAATACATACCTAAGCAAAGATAGGAAAAGTTTTTACATGGCTTGACTTTGGTATACCTACTCAATCAGAAGAAAATTTATTTCTAAAAGGACAGTTTACGACAAACCTCAGTAGGATTGAGTGTTATACGAGGGAAGGGTCTTTTCGGGAAGAACAAGTGATTGTCATAGCCAAACCAAAATAGTTTCAAAACTATGATCTCCTTTAATTGATCTTATTGTAGTTTCTAGCAATTTTTTGATGCTATACTTGGAGCAGTTCTTTTGCTAGAATCGAACTTTTACTGATAAATGGGGTCACAACGTTGCTATGACATCAAACTTAGATGATGCATCCACCAAATGAAAAGTACAAGCAGGTAAAAGGTGGACCAGAAAATTGAGTAGCTTAAAAAAATAACTAGAAAAGCATAATTATTATATGAGTCTTTGTTGTATAATAAAAATAAGTACATGGGAAAGTTATTTTTTGAAAGTGACATCCTCGTTATGAGCACCATCGCGCTGCAAGCACTCCTCCAATCAGGACCATAGATTTATCGAAAACTCGGTGGCACATTCAGAATAGTCGCCATTTCTTCTTCGATATTGAACTATTGTGTTAGGGAGCCTTCATGTTTCCCCACAAAAAGAAGTCTGGTGGTGTCAAATCTGGGCTTCTTGGCGGACACGCAATATAACCTCGGAGCGATATGATTTTCCCTCTGAACCTCACGTTGACGACTGCTAAAGAGGCGTCAGATGTTTGACAAGTTGCGCCATCTTGTTGAAATCATGTTGCACAATTATGTCCTTCGAATTCTTGCAGTTGTAGAAAGAAATTGGTAACATGACTGTGTATCGCTTCAAATTTACTGTCACAGGCTGCCTCCGGTGATTTTTAAAGAAATACAAACTTGTTTAATTGATTCTTCTTTCTTCATGTGGCTCGTGGCGTCCTAAAGGTTTGTTATTGAAAGTTGAGCCAGTAGACTCGAACTTTCTAACCTAAGACCTTATCACACTTTGACTGACGCAGTGAGAGACACTGATTTGGCTCGTGTAATCCGTACTCAAAGCGGGCGGGTGTGGAGCAATCGTTAATTTTGACATTTTTTTTATCACAAAGCGCACGCTGTGCACTCCTCAAGCGTTCCAAGAAAACTAAATTTCGATGAACCGAGCTGCTCATTAACATCTCAAGCGACGTAAATCGTTGTCGTTAAGGCGTTTTCGTAAAAGCGACAAATATAATCGTAATCATGACAGTGACAGATGTAGTAAGAGTAACCACAACAAAATTTTGAAAAAAGTAGCATTGTGAGAGCGTGTTCGTAACCGTGACTTTGTTATCTTGTCGTAATTAAGACGCCGAATTTGTAATCGCGACAGAATTCGAATCGAGTTTTTGTAATCGCGCCCTACCTACACCGCTGGCGCAATAGAACTATCGCAATTATGACAGCGTTGTAGAAATCTGGAAAACGTTGTCGTAGTTGTGGCCTGTGGTTCCGAATTTTAAATCAAAAATGCGATTTCGCATTTTTTTTTAAAGCAGCGTTGCAGCAATCTGAACTGCAAAACGGCCCACAATTCTCTCAATCACAACAAAACTCTCATAATCCCCTCAGCGCTGCCTCAACTGCGACTAAAAAGTCGTAATCATCGCTTAGCAGACGTCGTCAAAACAAAACTGTGGTAATGTTGAGAGCGTTTTTGGAATCGAAACATCACTGTTCAAATCGCTATAGCGCCAGCGGTGTCATATAATATTGACAGAATTGTCGTTGTTGCGACAAAGAACAGTGCTTATGCTTGGCAACAAAGATCTTGCATTTGCAATTGTGGTCTTCTTTTTCTTCCTTTTCGACGCAACGATCATGGTGATCTCGAAAGAATCACAGCTCTCCCACTTAATTGTATCACACTTGTGATCCGCTCGAAGGGTACACCTCACAGCGCCGCATTGACCTCAGAATTCGTTGGCAACCATCTTCCTTTTAAATTTTTTCATTTCTTTGACCAACTGAATCCCGGCCTCGTTGTCTTTTTCTGTACCAGGAAAGTTTTTCTGATTTTTTTTTCCTTCCTTCGCGATCGTGCGTGTACGTTGCTTGATATTGCCCTTTGAACGGGATTCTCTGGATCGCTATTTTGAAAATGATAATGTCTTCCGATTGAACCGCTCGTGATTAATTTTTTCAAAGATGGTATTTTTGACGTGAAGGCTTCCATGGATCTTGTTACTTTTAATTAGATCAAGTTCCTGTCATACAGAGAAGCTTTATTTCAGTTGGTGTCAGTCTACTCTTTTTTGTGCATTGTCCAAGATGGCGGAGTATTCTCGCCACTTCATCAAATCTACGCTTACTCGATGTTTGATTTAATCATCACAACTCGGTTGACTATTCGTCATAGATCTCAGATATTTAAATTTTTCACACTTGAGAAGCACATTTTCATTGAACAGATGAGTAAAACATATCACGATCAGAAAAATGGAAACCCAGTCTTTTTTGGACTAATACGTTAGCTACTTCCTTCTAAAACTTTACTAATACATTGAGTGATTCTCGCTGGGATGTAGGATACTCACTTATGATGGCTCCATCGTGAAATAAGAGTATATTTGAGGTACCTTGGTTTCCTGTACTTTAGACTTTGAAAGAGGGTAGACTCGAAATGCTTCATTTCTGTATACATACCTACTATGTGCTTCGTTGACTCCAGCTGGACATCAAACCCTCGTCACCGCCCCTTCATACATAATCCGCAATAATCCGCACTATTGCAATCTTACTTACTTACTCACTTACTTACTTACTTAAGGTGGCGCTACAGTCCGGGTCGGACCAGGGCCTCAACCAACATGCTTCTCCAGCCAGCTCCGTCCCTAGCTAGCTGCCTCCAGTTTTGCACGCCAAGCTGATTGAGGTCCTCTTCTACTTGCGTGCGCCACCTGAGTCGCGGTCTTCCTCTACTGCACCGTCCCTCGGGATTGGATTCGAAGACTTTCCGGGCCGGATCGTTGGTGTCCATTCGCTCTACATGACCCAGCCATCTAAGCTGCTGGACCTTGACTCGTTTGACCAGATCAAAGTCGCTGTACAGCCCGTACAGTTCGTCGTTAATTCTTCTTCTCCACTCTCCATCTATGTAGACGAGACCAAAAATCACCCGAAGAATTTTTCTTTCGAAGCATCCTAAAGCGTTCTCATCTACCTTTGACAAGGTCCATGCCTCTGCGTCATATATAAGAACCGGGATGATAAGTGTCTTATACAGGGACACTTAAGTTGCTCGAGAGAGGACTTTACTACTCAATTGCCTTCTTAGTCCGAAGAATCAGCGATTGGCAAAGTTATTCTTCGTTTGATTTCAGCGCTGGTGTCGTTGTCTGAATTAATAGCGGCGCCTTGGTAGACAAAGTCCTTAACTACCTCAAAGTTAAAGCTGTCTATCGTGACGTTCTGTCCAAGACGTTGGTGTTGGGTGTCATTTCTTGATGACAGCATATACTTGGTCTTGCCCTCATTTACCACTAAATCTATCTTCTTCGCTTCCGTCTCAATGCTCATAAACGCGCCATTGACATCACGCTGCGTTCTTCCAATTATGTCAATATCGTCGGCATATCCGAGCAATTGAACGGATCTTTGAAAGATTGTGCCTTTTGTGTTGACGTGGGAGTTTTGCACTATTCTTTCAAGAACGATGTTGAAGAAGTCGCATGACAGTGCATCGCCTTGCCTAAAACCTTTTCTGTAATCGAATGTATCGGTGAGATCTTTCCCGACCCTGCTGGAGCAGGGTGCGTTCTCCATCGTCATCCTTCACAATCGGACAAGTTTGGTAGGGATGCCAAAACTAGATATGGTTCTATATAACTCCTCTCTATAGATGCTGTCATATGCGGCCTTAAAATCGATAAAAAGGTGGTAGGTATCGATTTGAAGCTCCTGGGTTTTTTCCAAGATCTGCCGTAGTGAGAAGATTTGGTCTATGGTGGACTTTCCTGGTCTAAAGCCGCACTGATAAGGACTTAACAGGTTGTTGACGAATGGCTTCAGACGCTCACACAATACGGCAGAGAGGATCTTGTACGCGATGTTAAGAAGACTGATACCTCTGTAGTTGGCGCAGTTCAGAGGGTCTCCTTTCTTGAGGACCGGGGAAACAATACTGAGGTTCCATTCATCGGGCATGCTTTCTTCCGACCATATTTTGCAAATGAGCTGGTGTATACTCTTGACCAGGTCATCGCCTGCCGCTTTAAACAATTCGGCAGTGAGGCCATCAGCTCCAGCAGCTTTGTTGGAGCTTGGATACTGCTGTCTTCACTTCGTTCAGGTCGGGTTGGCGGTAATGTTGGTCTACGTCGCCTAAATTGAATGGTTCTATTTCTCTAACAGCGAAATTGGGTTCATCATCGCCGTTATAGAGCTTGGATGTGTGAGTGGTCTTTCCATATCCTCAGCATTGACTGTGTTCCACCACGATGTTCCCTTGATCGTCTTTGCAGGCTTCGGCTCGGGGCTTATAGCCGGAGGCTGTTGTTCTCACCTTTTGGTAAAACTTCCGAACCTCATTCCTGCTGTGGCACCCTCATATCTCCTCCTTCTCATGCTCTCTCTTTTTCCGTCTGAGAAGCCAGTGTTCGTCTCTCCTCTTCTGCTTGTAGAGCTCGTAAGCAGTTCTAGTCTTTTTGTGCAGCGCCGCTTTGTATGCTTCCTGTTTAGCTGCATATGCTTGCCGGCATTCGTCGCCAAACCAGGGGTTTCGTTGTGGTGGCCGTGTGAAACGCAGCACTTCAGAGGCGGCATCCCTGATGGCTGATTGGCAGTGCTGCCACTGGTTCTCTATACTTGATGCTGGCGGCATAAAACTTGGCGATCTCTTGCGATTTTAGTCGTCCAACGTCGGATATTCTCACAGTATTTCCTTGTGTTGGCTAGGATCGGGATATCCGCACTGTTGCAATCGTCGTAATACATAATTACAGAATGAAGAATCCACAACATATTGCAGTTCAGTTGCAATGGACTAGTGGAAACCAAATTAGATTTGTCCTGACCGCGGCAGCTGTGTTATATTCGTAGTCACGACAACTGTGATGCTATCACGACAACGATTCTAAAATTGTCACAGAACATAAGGAGTGGTCGTGGCAGTATTGTAGTACCCACAGCGAAAGCAACGTTTCCGAAACAGAATCGTAGTATTCGCGACGCTTTTTCTCATTGTTACCATTACACATTAGCAGTCAGCTTGTCCACCTGTTATGGAAGAGTTTGTGGTTCTAGTCTCAGAAACATCGAATTAGTTTTAAACGGGTTTCGCCTTTCGTGAGGTTTAGACAAGTCCTGCGAAAGGAGTTTCTCTGCTACGAAAAGCGATTTCTCAATAAGCCATTCAGACTCGGCAAAAATGAGTAGCTCCCCTTCATTCTATACCACGGTATGGTTAAGAGAGAAATGCTTGGCCACTAAGCTACTGGAGAGCTGATGTGTCATATTTTCTAATATACGAATATATTTACTTTTTTTAATTGGCATTACTTTTTTATTTATGAACCGATTGACATAAAATAAAAACAAAATGTTAAGTGAAGCTTACCACAATATGTATATTACTGAAAACATCATCTAGATAGGATAAGCCGTTTCTGAAATTAGCGTGCACAAACAAACAAACTGTTACGTTTTTATTATATGTATATAGTTTACTAAATTTTGTTGTGTTAAAGAGGCCTTATGATCTTCGGCCTGTTTAAATGACACCTTGTTCTCTAGCCTGCCGCCCCAATTCACCATTCATTTTTCCAGACATTTTGAAATGTTCTCTTTAATTTTTCACTCTTTTGAAATGAAGGTTTTCCTTTACGTCAATTAAATCGGCTATGGTGTCGAGGATTTCGACCTAGAGCTTCGATTTCCATTAATTTTACATAGTCTGTCCATCTTAACCTTCAGATAGGACCTCCTTAACTAGGCTCATTAAGCTGTTCAGCGGATATGATGTCCTTTTTTCGCCAGACTAGTTGCTTCGTCTACGAAAACCAGGCCATAACTCTTACGTTGGTCATTTACCTCCATCATAGCAAGGGAGCGTACACTTGTAAGTAGGTAAAATAAGTCAGCACCGCAAATAGTGTGACTATTTTGATTAACACTTTGTACGGTGCTTTTTTCTGAATTCGTCTACAAACGATTTACAGTGAATAAAAAAGAATCCTCAAGCACACCTCTTACCAACCGTTCTCAAGGAGATAAGAAAAGCATTGTCATTAGAAGGGAATCATTGCTGTGGCATACTTACCCAGACTACATTGTTACAGCCGAATTGTTATCAATTCCGTTGGTTCGTGTAGAACTAATGTCAAAATCAGAAGAAATCGCCCCAAAGCAGCTCTCAAAGTCGCTCCAATACATAAAATTCGATTTTCCCAAACTAATTATTCACAGAAATATCATGCTTCGTTTCATTACTCCCTGAAATCAGCACCTATCAGTTACGAGAGTTGTGTTGTCGTGTCACGCTGTTTGGGATTCCCAATAGGTTCTTGTCCGGAAAGGTATTACTCCGGCAACAAAGAACCATTCAGATATTTCTGTGAGACTACATGACTTTATCGCACCACTTCCTAAAATTGTTCAATTGATTTGATGGATTCATTTCCTTCCATTTGTCCACTCGTCACCACCTTCTCACTCTTCCACCCTTCCAAACGTCAATTTGAATGAATGGAAAAATTATTATTGGTTAGAAGCAAATATTTATTGATTTCTTGCCATTGTCAAGTTCTTTCAACTTTCCTCTTCGTCTTTTAAAATTTATTCAATGATGCCAACTAATGGGATGTCTTCAGTTCGTACACTTTGCTTATAATGAAGTTCTTTCTCTCTTGTGTTGAATACCTTTACAAGAGCATACAGTGTTATACATATGTGGACAAACGACAGTCTTTCAGCACACATAGTTTCACATCCCGCACACACAACTTCATCAGAGTCAAAATGAACTCACGTATCCACCTCGTCCTTATTCATACCACATGCCACCCATGTATAGCACCCACCAATTGAATGGTTTATTTTCCTCAAACTTAAATCGTGTTACAAATAATGGCATCCTTAGACGATGATGTATGGAAAATTTGTTCCTTTCAAGGAGTGTACACGCTTCGTTGGTGCAAAAATAGTGTGTTAATCCTGAAACGCAATACAATTTGCATATATTTTGCTTTTATCCTGATGGTTGATGGTTGTTATCGAGCGCTTTCTTCTCATATTGATTGCCTCCGGCACACATAAAGCGAGAAAATTAGTTATTCTCCTCTAACCATCCTCTTAAAAGGCTTAAGTTGGAGGAGAGTAGAGGAAAAATATAAAAACACAAAACTAGGGTAATATATCCCTTTTCGCTCAGTATTGTGCTATGAGGAGTAGTATTTTCTGGATAAACAATAAAACTTTGGTCCCTATCCTTCTGCTTAAGGAGCGTCATAAAACGAAAGCAAGGACATGGTGTTGCGATTGATGATCTTTTGTTACATGTGCACTGATGTGGTAATTAAACTGCCATGCTGTAGGCGTACGGATAGACAGAAGTTCATCTCCTCATTTCAAGCAAAAGCTGGCTCGCTTTCCTGACCAAACACCCTTGAAGTTTCCTGGTCAAATATTTGATTGCAGAAGTTAAAGGATTGTTTTTTTACTACAAAAAAAAAAGAAAAAAATGTTTAAACGAACTAAAAGAACGAAGAAGACCATCAAAGATGTGAGAAACAAACCATTTTAAGGGAGAGATGAGAAGCCCTAGATGAAGTTTTGCCTCACATGTTTTGCTGCAGGCTGAAGACGGCTTATGTGCAGTTTGCCTTTACCAAAGTCAACACAGTCGAAGTTAATTTTTCTCTTTTATAAAACCAAAGCGTACTCATGTGTTCATTTTCCTCATTTCCTTTTTCCTCAAACAGAAAATCTTCATTTTGACTTTCAGCTTGTGCACTTTTGTCAAGTAGGTACGAGTACGAGTATATTTGAACCAAAGCAGTGAATGACAGTGTGGGTTTGGAAGCAACAGCAACCCAAATATCAAACTTCCTGAAGTGTTGCCTTGGGCATTTTTTCCAAACAGTTTCACTCTCTGTGTAGATTTGCAAATGCTATGATGGTATTTTCTGAGGAATCCCATTTTTACAAATGCAAACCGCTTGACCTCTGGTCAACCGATGCATATCATTGTTTGATGTGTGAAAACATTTTTATTTGCTTTTTTAGAATAAATTGTGCTGCATGTCTTGCAGCATTAGGCCTTTAAAGGGAAAAGCTTATTTTGAAACTTTAAGAGAAATTACTTCAATCCAACCACTTCGAAGCGTGATTTTTGCTTTTCGCCTCAGAATTTTGTATTGAAAACCCGCCACTTTTGATGGCGGTATACAGGCTTTGAAATTGAATTATTTTGTAGCACGAATTGTGTAGGAGATGGGGATCCCCAAAATCAGCTTTCCTTTGACAGTGTTATTCATCAAACAAATTGCTGCAACGCCTTTGAGCTATTCATTCTTTGCATTTTCAAAATAATAGTCTGACCCATTCTTGTTCTTATAAGATGCAGATTAAAGGGTGTGGCAGTGGGTGTATCGCATGACAGTTGTTTCAAATTAAAGGAGTTGCGAAATTCGACAATGCCGAAGCCTTATTTTATTAGCATAACGCATATTGTCTCAAATATGTTCATATTGAGTAAAGACGTAGAAGAGGGTCTGAAAAATTGCTGTAAACATTAAAAAAAACGAACTTAATGGATTTTAAATGATAGCAAACAATGTTCAAACATTGAACACTAGTAAAAAGAAGTGATAGGCATTATGTTTGCTTAGGATATCTTTCCTAGCAAACATGAGCACACACACAAATTGAGATAACAAGCAACTGATTACTTGCGCTTGGGTCCAGAATTTGTATGTGTGTTTTTGTTATCACTTATCGATATCACGAACAAAACAGTATATATAAGCGTAGGTTAAGACTTTATAGTTTAGTTCGAATAAAACAGCATACCGAACGTACAACTCGGTGTTTTCTTTTTAACACGCGGTTTTTAAATTTTCCCCCACCAGAGGTAAGGGATTTATGAACAAACAAGACTCAGCAGGAAGAATATGAATGTGTCTTGTGTTGGGTATGTAGGTACTGGAAAGTGAATGCGTGGAAAGAATTTGTTATGGTTTATTTCAAGACATGTTATAGCGCACAGGCTTAGTAAGGTCAGTAGGATGAGGATTGGTGCCATTACAATCACATTTATTTCGATTGTAATGCCATGGGGCTAATGGCTCTATGAATTAGCACCAAACTAGAACAAATGGAGGACGGCACGTATTTTCTTAAAACAAATCACATAAGAAATCCATCTCGTATCTTAAAATTGAAAAATTTAATCAAATTACAAACACAAATAAAAGAAATCCTACAAAAAAGGGATTTTTCGAAATTTCTCGACATAATTTTTTTACTGTAGAACAATAACAACGATTGAAAATACACCAAATGAGATTTCCTTAAAGAAGAAACACTTCGTTTTCCTGAACAAAATAGAAACGTTCGAAAGTACTAAAGGAGTGTAGGAGTAAGTACGTTAGAAACCCATAAGATCTAAAATTTTGATTAGCTCGTGTATATGTACGCACAATTGTGTTCGGTGTATTGAATTCGAGTTTATTCAATACTAGCGACCCTCCCCGGCTTCGCACGGGTACAATGCTGATACAAAATACACTACAGAAAAACGTTGCATATAAAAATACAGCGGCCCGCTATGGCTTCGCACGGGTATAAAATATATGTATAGCCTATGTCACTCACTGAAAAAATGATTAAGATCGATCCAGTAGTTTTGATTTATTCATTACTGCCCGTGGCCTGCACGCGTTAAATTTGGAGAAAAACTCCAAATGAAGATTTCCTGCTATCTTTGGAATATTCATACACAACATATTTACTTACTTACTTTTTACATTTTTACCTATTTATTTTATTTTTAAATCTGTAATATCTACAAACATATTCATTTAAATCACATGCTGTAAAGGGCAATTTTGATCTACCTTCATAAAATGCACAACGTATCTAATGTATTTAATTGGATAAGGAATGATGCTGTATCGTTTAAAATAGCTTGGTAAATAACCCATATTTTTTTGTAATATGTAAAAGATAAAAATGGTTGCTGTGGGTTATCCTTAGGAGATGAACATATGCTGTCGCGGACTTTTTATTCATCTTTTTAAGATATACAATTTCGTAGTAAATAAATTTGATATATTTCGTAAGGTTTAGCCAGCGATTGCAATGTAAGCGCAGAAAAATATGTTTGTTACTACATCACATTACAAATCTTTAAATTTCTCAGCTTTCTCTACTATAATATGCATACATATAAACCTTCCTCTTAAATCACTCTGTTCATTAAAAAAAAACCGCATCAAAATCCGTTGCGTAGTTTTAAAAATCTAAGGATACATAGGGACATAGGGATTTAGGGACATATGGACAGAGAAAGTGACTTTGTTTTATACTATGTTAAGATTTTGAGAACTGTAACGCATCCAAAATAAGTAGTAATAAACCGAAATGGCATTCAGTAAGTTTTTTTTTTGTTATTTTGGCAGCGCAATTAATTCTTCTAATTGGTTCTTTGACTGCGTAATTATCCAAGTTCTTGCTCTTAGTATTTTTCATTTAAAGGCAGATTTTAAAATTTTCCAGCATAACGAACAGACATTAATGTCTTTACTGTTTGGTAATCCCTAATCCTTAGAGTTGCTAATAAAGAATTCCTTTTTGGTTTTGGTTAAATCTGTAAAATATCAAGCGCATTTACTAATGCAATGCAGGCTGACAATGCACTGCATCCGCAAAATAGAAAACATTCTGTTATAGTTGATTGTTTTTAAAAGTTTGTTTGGAAAAATATAGTTAAAGGCGCTGTTTTGAGAGGAAGCGTCCATAATTCCATATGCACATTATGTTGAGTAGGGTGGTTTTGGATCGTTTAACATCGTCATTTTACATTAGATAAGGTTTCCTGGGTGAACCTGAGCCTCAACCAACATCTTATGCCAACAATTTCGATTTTGGGCGAGCTCCCTCCAGGTATACATTCTGTCGGTTAAGGTCTTCTTCAAAATGACCTTAGACGAGGTCTTTCCCTTCCACGATTTCCCTTTCGTGGCTTTCGAAAACCCGTCGAGCCGGAGTGTTGATATCCATTCACTCCACATGAACCAGCCGTCGTCGTAGCCTCGCGATACGTACTCTTCGTGGTACAGCTCACACAACTCGTTGTAGGCCTCTTCATCCGCTTTCGATAACGTCCACGCTTTGATAGCCCAAAGAAGACGAAGGCAAAAGTAATTCTCCGTTTGATCTCCGCACTGATGTTGTTGTCCGTGTCTACAGCGGATCCTAGGTAGATAAAGTCCTGTACTACCCCGAAGTTATGTCTGACGTTTTGTCGGGGAGAGTACCTACGATAACTTTGGCGACAAAAAATAATAACGGGTTTTGGTGGAGGGGTTCAATACAAGCATTTTTTACTATGGAAGGGGGGGGGTCTATCTCCCCCCGTTTAGGGGCAATTTTATAAAAATTGACTTAAAATCTAAAAAAATATATTGTAGAACAACGGGAAAACTTAAAGATACAATTTATACTTTTTATAAAAGTCAGAAATCTGCACTTTATAATAAATTTCAAATAAAGTGGTATCACTTTATGGTTTTAGAAATAACTGACTTCAAAGTCAAAATTTACAAAAAAAAAATTTGAAAAAATCACTTTGAGTATTATGTTTCTCGTGATTACAAATGCCAATAAAAAAAAATTTGATGTAGTTAGTTGCTCCAATAAATTTTTTATCAAACGCTGTAAATTACTTTTTTCTATGTCTTATAGTTTTTGAGATAATTGAAAAATAGTAAAACTATTGAAGTATGCAATATTTTCAAAAAATTATGGAAATACTCACGAATTTATAATAATGTTAGGAAATAGACTAGTAAAAGTATAAAAATTCATGAGGCAGGTATTTATGTGCAATTAGATTCCATATGCAACAACTTTCAGCATGGCCCGCTACGCGGGGCTCATTATTTTAACCCTTTTTCCGCAGGGTTAAGCTGCTCATGCTAAATATGAAAATAGCAATTGTTTCTCTAACATGCGTAAAGTTGTTGCATATGGAAATTAATTGCATATAAGTACCTGCCTGATGAATATTTATACTTTTACTAGTCTATTTCCTAACATTATTATAAATTCGTGCGTATTTCCATAATTTTTTGAAAATATTGCATACTTCAATAGTTTTACTATTTTTCAATTATCTCAAAAACTATAAAACATAGAAAAAAGTAATTTACAGCGTTTGATAAAAAATTTATTGGAGCAACTAACTACATCAAATTTTTTTTTATTGGCATTTGTAATCACGAGAAACATAATACTCAAAGTGATTTTTTCAAATTTTTTTTTGTAAATTTTGACTTTGAAGTCAGTTATTTCAAAAACCATAAATTGAAACCACTTTATTTGAAATTTATTATAAAGTGCAGATTTCTGGCTTTTATAAAAAGTATAAATGGTATCTGTAAGTTTTCCCATTGTTCTACAATATTTTTTTTTAGATTTTAAGTCAATTTTTATAAAATTGCCCCTAACGCCTAAACGGGGGGAGATAGACCCCCCCCTTCTCATAGTAAAAAATGCTTGTATTGAACCCCTCCACCGAAACCCGTTATTATTTTTTGTCGCCAAAGTTATCGTAGGTACTCGTGCCGTTTTGTCCAATTCGTCGATGTTCTGTGTCCTTGTTTGATGACAACATATACTTCGTTTTGCCCTCATTAACCATCAAACCCATTTTTGCCGCTTCTGTTTCATTACTCGCAAAAGCACCTATGACATTATGCTTCCTTCTTCCTATTACGTCAAAGTCGTTTGCGTAGGCGAGTAATTGTACAGACTCTTGAAAGATTGTTCCTCTGTTGTTGACGTTTGAGTTTCTAACAATCTGTTCAAGTATGATGTTGAAGAAATCGCATGACAGTTTGTCGCCTTGCCTAAAACCTTTTTCGACATCAAAGGTCTCGGTGAGTTCTTTACCGACCTTGACGGAGCAGCGTGAATTCTCCAAAGTCATCCTGCATAGTCGTACGAGTTTTGCAGGGATGCCGAAACTAGACATGGCTCTGTACAGCTCGTCTCTGTAAATGTTGTCATACGCGGCCTTGAAATCGATAAAAAGATGGTGAATATTGATATTACGTTCTCGGTTTTTTTTTCAAGATCTTCCGTAATGTGAAAATTTGGTCTATTGTGAACTTTTCTGGTCTAAGACCACATTGATAAGGACCTATCAAGTTGTTCACGTGGGGTTTCAGACGTTCACATATTACAGCAGACAAGATCTTATATGATGATGATGCTTATCCCTCTGTAATTGGCGCGATTGTGAGGGTCTCCCTTCTTTAGGATCGGGCATACGCTACTGAGGTTCCATTCATCGGGCATGCTTTCTTCCAACCATATCGTGCAGATCAGCAGTTGCATGTTCCTTTCCAACTGGTCTCCAGCTGTCATCGTCCAAGTTGAATGGGGCAATCTGCCTAACAGCGAAATTGATGACTTCATCGCCGTTAAGCAGTCTGCAGAAGTGATCATTCCAGATCTTTACTAGCGACTGCGACTCTATTATTATGATTCTTTGCTGGTCTGACAGGCTTGAGTTCGGGGTTGGCCAAGTTTGGCAAGATCTTTTTACCTATTGGTGTCACGGCATCTTTTTTAACTTTTCACTTCAACGACAAAACTAATAACACCAAAAACTCGAGCGAATTCTGACAATACCGTGAGATTTTCAAGTAAAGCGACTACGGTGTTAGACGCATCAACGCCAGCCTACACTCAAATTCCACTCAAATACTCAAAATGCGGTATAAAGCTAAAAAAAATATTTGGTTCTGTCAAATGTTTTGAGAGATTTATCAAAAATACAGTGTTACACTAACCAACACCAGTCTACATTCCTTTTTTGGCTGCATGTATAGACATTTCCTTTTTTTATAGCCATATTTTTTTTTAGACTTAAAGCCAAAATGGGATTTCGGTTGTTTATCAAATATGAAATTAAATAATCAAAATTTTGATACCACTCTTAAATTTCACGTTTTGTGGCCCAAAATCCATTTAGTACCGAATTTTCTGATTAAATTTTTTTTTTCATTTTTTCATTTCATTCATTTATTTAGCAATAAAATTTCGCTATTTACAACTTACGTTTAATATAAATAATAAAATTAAAAATAATAGATAAATCATACAAATTTTTCTTTTACAAAAGTTACTATTTGCCTCTTAAACATCTTCAAATTATTTACTGATTTTAAATCATTTGGAAGCTCATTAAACAATTTAAGGCCATTATATACAAGCATATTTTGGGCAGACTTCGTTTTTAAATATGGAAGACGAAAATCACATCTATTTCTTAGATTATAACTATGTACATCACTAACATAACTAATTTTATCACACAAGTAACTGGGAAGCATTCCATTTTTCATTTTAAAAACATAAACCAACACATTCATAACAGTTCTCTGATTTATACTAAGCCATTTTAACATTCTCAGCATGACTACAATTGGTGTTAACCAGTGACATTTCAATATTATTCTCATTGCTTTGTTTTGTAATTTTTGCAATCTGTCTAACATTGTTTTATTTCCAAGATAAATTATAGTGGAGCAATACTCAAAATGAGGCTTAATAATTGTATTATACACCTTTATTGCACATAAAGTTGACATTCTTTTCCTAATTCTTGAAAAGAAACCAATTTTTTTCCCAATTTTTTTTGAAATGTAGTCAATGTGTGTATTAAACTCTAACTTATTATCAAACATTATTCCAAGATATTTTATGGTTTTAACTAATTTTATCTCCTGGTTATCAATCTTTACTTCAGAGAACGTTTCTCCATTGATTATCATACACTTTGTTTTGTCTACGTTTAAACTTAATTTGTTCATATGAAACCAATTGTTTAGTTCCGCTAAGTCAGCATTTACTTTTTGAATACATTCCTCTACGTCTTCACCAGCAAAATATAACAAACCATCATCAGCAAACAATTTTAAAAAGGAATGTTTAACTACTCTAGGCATTTCGTTGACATAAATTATAAATAACAGTGTTCCTAATACTGATCCTTGTGGAACTCCTAAATTTACACTTATCGGTTTTGAGACAGCTTCTTCAACCTTTGTTCTTTGTGTCCGGCCCTGTAGATATGACTGGAACCACCGCAATTCTTTATCTCTTACTCCGTATTTGTACAGTTTCTCCAAAAGAATTTCTCCGTCCAGAGTTTCAAACGCCCTCCTCAGGTCAATAAATACGGCAACTATTTTCATTTTTTGGTGCACTTGAGTCTTCCAGTCAGCAATGATAAGATTTATCAGAGATTCACAGCTGTGTCCCTCTCTGAACCCTGATTGGGACTCAACAAACAGCTTACTTTCTTCCATATACTTTTGGAATTGTTTTTGGACAATTTTTTCAAGAATTTTTCCATCATTTGGCAACATATTTACCGGACGATAGTCCTCGGGCTTCAATGGGTTGTTATTTTTGGCGATGGGAACCACCACTGACTCCTTCCAGCAATTCGGAAAAATACCTTCTTTCAATGACTCATTAACTATTTTGCACAAACTGGCACCAACTATGTGAAACGAGTCCTTTATCATACTAACAGATAACATATTCGCATCTTTTTTATTTTTCATGCTACCGATAAAAGTTTTAAGCTCGCTAAAGGTCACTAATTGAAATTTGAATATTTTATCATTGTTTTCAATACAATCACAATACGATACATTCGGAATAACTTGATTAATTTCAACAACACTATAGACGAAAAAGTTATTTAGTTTCTCTGCTAACTGTTTACTGTCACTTATTGATACATTATCAAAAATAATATTTTGAACTGAACTTTTCTTTTGATTTAACACTAGGGTTTTGATCATTCTCCACATTGATTTCTGGTCCCTCGCTCCTTGCACTTTGTCAGAAACATATTTATTTTTAACTTTGTTTATTTTAGCTTTGAAACTGTTACGCGCTACTCTATAATTCTGCCAGTCATTCGCAGTATTTGTCCATACGGCTAAATTATACTTTAAAATTTTTGCATCTCTCATTCTCTTAAGTTCATCATTATACCATTCGTTTCTATTGCAAGCATCAACCATTTTAGTGAATTTTAAAGAATCCACCGCACTAGAGATTAACCTACAGAATTTATCACTCATATCATGAACGCTATCACAGTTGAATACATTATTAATTAAATCAAGGTTACCAAGGAGACTATCACAAAATAAATATTTGCTGTACTTCAAAATTTTAATCTGTTTTTTTGTGTTTTGCACTTTGTCTTTTGTTTCAATTTCTAAACTGATGCTCTCGTGATCACTGATTTTCCATTTTTTAACAACTTTGGCTTTTTCTTTGGGATTGTTCGTTACGACGTAGTCAAGTAAAGTACGAGATGTAGGAGTTATTCTTGTTGGCTCAGAAATTAATTGCATACATGCATTATCATCAATTACCTGTTGGACACGCATTTTGTAAGTACCACACGCTAGCCAGTCGATGTTGAAGTCACCCACCAGAATAATGTCCATTCCATGCACTACTATTCTCTCCACCAATTCTTTGAAACACTCACAAAAATTTGATAAAGACGAACTCGGGGATCTATAAAGACTTGCTATTATAGCATTATGCGTACATGAAGAAACCTTAACGACCAACATCCACCAATCCATATTCACTGAAACACTTTCCAAAACGCAAAATTGCCACTTTTCGTTTATATAGATAACAACTCCACCTGTATGGGAGGATACAGAATCACACCTGACTATATTAAAGCCGTTTAAGTGAACTTCATTACTGTCAATGTTTGATGTCACATGCGTTTCCACAACTATAACAAAATCAAAGTTTTCCGAATAAACTATACTTTCAAGCTCACTAAAATTGTTTATCAGCCCCTGTATATTCCCAAAAAAACCATTACAGGTATTTAATTGCTAGTAAGAGATTCTCTGCATCTCATTTTGCATCTTCCTTTGCATCACCGGGCATTCGAGACTCTTTGTATCGTGGAACACATCCACATTCAGATTCAGAGTCTTATTTGCCCTTATACAACTAACGCATTTCAAACCCTCACTAACACAGTCCTTTATGTTATGGTTTTCACTACATTTTACACAAGTTTCTAATCCATTACAATTTTTAGCACTATGGTTAAAACCCCAACACTTAAAGCATCTTTTAACGTTTATTTCCTCGTAAACTACACATCTGTCCCATTGAATATTAACTCTTTTAGCACATAATAGCGTTTTAAACGCTTCACCATCTACCTCCAAAACAGCATTGAACATTCTCTTATTTTTAGGTGACTGGTAAACTTTAATGCATTTAACGGTTTTGAACATAATATTATTTTGCGCTTTAATAGCTTCAATAATAACATCTTCACTCATCTTTTCACTCATGCAGCACACACGCACTTTTGGATTTCTCAATTGGGGTACCTGAATATCGTAATGCTCACTCATTTTCTCTTTGATTGCATTTTGCATTTTTACACTCGACTCATCATTCCCGCACTCAATTGCAATAGCACCATCCCGCCGATTAGAAACACTGTTTACATTAATAGATAGAGACGAAGGATTAATATTCTTTTTTATTTCTTCTCTCGTTTTCGCACTTTCTTGTATGGTTTTGGGTTTTAAGATAACTTGTGGGCCTTTTTTCACTTTTGATGCATATGTTTCTTTCTCATTATGCAACTCTCTATTTACTTTACCCTTTCCGTTATTAATCATTCTCGAGTCACATACATTTTTTATCTCACACACTTTATCATTAATCTTTTTCATATTACTTTCCATTATTTTTAACAAAGCTTCTTGATTTTCTTTTACTTTATCACTAGGTTGGTATAGCGCCACAAAAGAAGAATCCAAATTTTTAATTTTTCGCTAGATTAGTCGAAGGCAACAAACGGATGTGACTTTTAAGAAATGAGTGGAAACGATTTTTCGGCTTGTTGTGGGATCTCACACAGTCAACTCGGCTTCGTCACTCTTCCGGTAGTCAGAGACACTTTGGAACGAAGCAAAATTCATGACTCTCAATAACTTGACCCATATCCGTGTCATCATCAATAATGGGAGCAGCAAAAAAATTTGCATTCTATATTGGCTGCATTACAACTTAAGCGGCCTTTTGAATGGCCGTTTGGAATGGAATTTAAACATTTCCATTCAAAATGTGAGTGAACTAGTAGAGCTAAGTAGAGCTGTTTGAGGCCTTAATTGTGTCGTTGATATGAAAATTGACACGCCAGTTGTTATCGTAGGTAGTGTTTCTTTCTGGATTGGTGTGATTTGACAGAAAGTTCTCCCAAATTGCAGTAACAAGTTTTAATCATTTGATGCTCCATGAGTTGTATAAATGAGAATGTCAAAAGTTTTTGGTTGAATTTTTCTTTGAAACGTTTAAAGTTTTCACTTTTTTTATATATGGAGATTGATTGATTCTTTTGATGACTGACTGCCAAGCATTGGAACTCAATTAATTGTAACCCCTTTATGAGTTCGTTGTCCATTCGGATTATAACTGACTTCACTCTGCCTGTCAAAAAGACCAACTCCGAAAAAAGTATTGCTAAACCACACGTCCACAAAATCTCCCCTTAAATCCTTCGTCATTTTGTTTAACGTGTCTCTATTCCACCAAATTGTGGTCGAAATCGATCCTTTTTCGGTTCCTTTTTTGTCTACCCCTCTGAATCCATCTACACAGTTCCTTTCAAAATCGTCTAATACTGTTCAAATGCCTTTTTGTGTGTGTTATTTTCCAAAATTGCTAACAATGCCTTTCTAATTTCATTTAAAACTTTTTAGTCTTTTACCTCCCAAACACAATTCATGCTCTCTTCAAACTATGCCTCTGTTATTGGCAATTTCCTTTTATAATTTTGCATCTTAATCTACCCGGTGAACATTATCAAAACTAAAACAATTTCCGTGACAGTGACGTAAATGCTGTGGATGAGTTGGTAATCATTGAAATCAACTATCAACCTCTTCAACATTTAAGCACATTCCTATAAAGCACGCTCCTCTCAGCCGGAAGACGTTGAATTAAAAATTTAAAACCGCAATCAGCAAATTAGTTTGCTCATTAAATTTACCCGCTTCCAAAGAACTTTGTAAAATCAGACAAGCTTCCACTTTAATCAATATCAAAACTGAATTCAAGAGTACGACTTTCGCAAACGCTTCAAGGAATTCCAACAGCAACAGCATCAAAAAAGCCACACAACTTTTTCCTCGTGTTTTATATTCTAATTGGTTCAAGATGAAAACAGGTTAGGGGGAGGGGTGAAGATTATTTAAAAGTTTCACTTACAAAAACTGTTCGAGTAGGTAGCTTATTAATTTCTCACCGTCCTTAAAGTTAAAAGTATCTAGCTAATTGGTCTCCTAGAAGAAACTTAACGAACAAGTTTTTTCTTTTCCTTTCTTTTTTTGTTTCTTTGATTCGTTTAAACGTTTGTCAAAACCCAAAACATCACTTCGGGAAGTGAATTTCAAGTAAAATATTTCACTCCACAGCATCAAATCATCACTCAATTCCTCTCCAAATAAGACTTCAAGTTGCTCCTCAAAAATTCGATATACTTTCAGTATTCAGTCGAAGAAAAAAGAAGGAACTGACACAAAAAGAAATTAATGGAGAACACTCAAGGCAACTTACAACCACAAAATTAGTAGTTTGACCTCATGAAAGGTTATTCTTAGAAGTTATGAGACTTGAGACACTTGATTGGCAGAAATTCCTTGATCAAATGATAAAGTGGGTGGTTCTTTTGGAAATTCGTTAACTTCAAAAGCAGGAACAGTTTGCGTTACTTCTAAGGGAACTATAGTTACCATCAAAACATTTCTTTGATTACATTTTTCGAGTGTTTTTGGGTAAATGGCTAACAAGGCTTTGTGCCAAACAGAAAAGAGGATGCAGTAGAACCTGGCGGTGGAGTGAGAAGAAATGATATTTAGTGGAATTTGAAATAAGATAGAGAAAGGAGGAGAGAACGAGGTGGTGTTTATTTCAAACTTTAAAGAAAAGTTTCACATTTTCTGAAATAAAAAAACATTAACTTCTTTTGATAAACGAAAAGTCAAGGAAGCTTTCATATTCTATCGTTTTTTTCACTAACATCACAAACCATCAGTGATGGTACCCGTGGCGTGATGGTTAGCATGTCTGTCTGTTAACCCTAGGAACTAGCAATTCCTCCGTTAGTAATTTCATTGCCATGAAAAGCGCTTTCTCGATTAGCCGTTCGGAACCTCGATTTCGTCACAAGGCATTGTTGTGAGAAATGCGATAGGCCCTGGGGCTCCTCGCTATGTTGCGCCAACCTTTTTATTTATTTATTTATTTATTTATCACTAAACCGCAAGTTCCGTCTTTGGTCGCTGGTGGACAAGATCATACATTACGTAAATACATATATGGTGACGCAACAGAGCCGAGATCCCCGGGGCCTAACAGCCAGACCTTGAATGGGATGGGAATGGAAGGGACCCACAATTCTCTGCTGATTCCGAACGGCTTATCGAGAAAACACTTTTCATGGCATTAAATTAAATATCGGAGGACTTGCTAACTCATCGTGAAAGGCGATATCACCACTCACTTACTTACTTTCATTTTGAGCGTGGACACGTTCGCGCTAAAGAGACAGAATATGGAACTTTATTTCTCAAGTCAGACAGATATTAACTGTTGCTTGATTTCTCAAATTCGGAGTGTTATTGTAGTGACGATAGCGAATTTACAAAGCAAATCGTACAGTATCTTGCAACAATTGCCGCAAGTCGATCTGGAACAAAGAAGTTGTAGTAATTTAGTTATTTGCAATTCTGGACGGACAGGCCACAAGCGGCGGGCGAGACGAGGTATTTACCTCCCGCGATTTCCTTGCAATGTGCTATCACGTGGAGTCGGAAAGTTGGTGTCCATCCGCTCTTGATCCGCCATTTGCAATGGGAGGTTTGGTATAGAGTTGGTAAGGTAGGAAGGAAGGAAGGAAGGAAGAGAAGGAATAGTGAAAGAGGGAAAGGAGCAAGCCAATGACAGGAAAGGACGACAGGAGGAAAAAGAACCAGGATGATAGGGGTAAAACAAACTAAAAGGAGGAAAACAGGAAGAGGATGTTGGAGCACAAAGGAAGAAAAGAGGAAACAGAAATAGGAAAAGAAATGTCAAGACGTATCTGACACGGCTCAGTTCGTCGGATCATTGGGGATCTACGCCTTTGCCAGACATGTACCGACATTACAAATACATAAATCGAGCCAAAAAACCACCACCACAATAACTTACCCACACTTCAGCCATTGTAGTCTCGCGATGCGTTCTCTTCAATACAGCTCATTTTCTCCACACAATCTGCTTCACACAGTGTGGCAGAAAGAGAGAGAGAAAAAAAGGGATAGATAGAGATAGAGAGAGAGAGAGAGACAGATAGAGAGAGAGAGAGAGAGAGAGAGAGATACAGAGACAGAGACAGAGACAGAGACAGAGACAGAGACAGAGACAGAGACAGAGACAGAGACAGAGACAGAGACAGAGACAGAGACAGAGACAGAGACAGAGACAGAGACAGAGACAGAGACAGAGACAGAGACAGAGACAGAGACAGAGACAGAGACAGAGACAGAGACAGAGACAGAGACAGAGACAGAGACAGAGACAGAGACAGAGACAGAGACAGAGACAGAGACAGAGACAGAGACAGAGACAGAGACAGAGACAGAGACAGAGACAGAGAAGGAGATCACTTACTCGTAGCGACAAAAAAGAAGAAAATAAGATTAAACATTCATTTGTCCTAGAGAATATTTGGTGTATTTGGAGAAAGCTACTTTTTTATGTAACTCGCTGCAAGGAATAATGGTGCAAGTAATTTGGAAATTCTGCCTTCATGAAGTAGCTGGCCTGCCTTCAATTAGTCGATCTCCATAGAACTTAGCAAGCCTCAATGTTTCCATGATTTCTACCTCCCCCATATTTTAGTGTTTCTTACAATGTTCCTTCGTTTAAGTTTAAGTTAAATTTTCGGGTTGCTTATGCTGCTCTGAAGGAATTCAATCAGGATGCATCATCCGTATACTAGAGCTGCACACTTGAGTTGAGGCCAATTTTCACTTCAGCGTGACACTTAGACTGGGTTATCCTCTGCTACGTTGTCACTCACGCGTAGAACGGGATGGCTAAGGCGTATTTCCCTATATTTACCCTATCCTCTCAGCTCTCTGCCCGGTTCTTCGTTCAATTTTCATCTTTAAACTCAATCGATATAAACTGCACCTACAACAATCTTTCCTTCTCAAAACAAACTGAGCATTCAATCATCCGGTGATGACAGGTGCATACTTTTCGTCCATGGAGCAGGAATAGAATCATGCTGATTTCGTAATCCATATACCTAATTCTTTGAAAGAGGGCGTTGTTACTAAGATATTGCTTTAGCCCCAAGAAACCGCGATTAATTAATTAAAGTGGGTCCTTCTGTCTATCTGCCTGTGTGTCTGTCTGTCTGTCAGTCCGTATATGGATCTATAGCCGCTTTACCGTTTTTTTTTGAAAATTTCAATTTTTCAAACAGAGGGGTTTTTGGAGTTGAGTCTCTAGGTCTTGAAATAACGGTATCTGCCATACAACCGATATGATAAAACCTATTTTTCTCGAAAATGGCTCAACCGATTTTGATAAAATTTTACTGGAGGTATTGTTTTTGATCAGCTATTCTTATAATGTAAAAAAATTTTTTTGTAAAAAGTCTAAAAACGGTACCTGCCATAGTACCACTTCTTTCAAGCCCGACTTCAACAAAATGGACTTCTGAAAAATTATGAAACTGGTGTTAGCTCAGAAATTACTTATTATTGCCTCAAGAATGAGCTTAAACTGTCTTCAATCTGTTAGACATAGACGAAGCAGCCAGCTTTGTCTTTTGAAATACTAGTGTTAAAAGCTGTCGCTAGGAATTCCACTAAAACTTAAAAATGTACACGGTTAGTGAGCTAAGAACCTTGACTTTAACGTTTAAAGAGCAAAATTGGAAAAAATAAAAGTTGGAAACATTTTAAAATGTGTTTTACTCCTGCTGCCGGATCAGCAAAAGTCCTGAGAACAGAGAGTTTACTTGCTTAGTGGTTGTGACTCTGGTTCTGGTAATGTTCCTCTTCTCAAGCCCTACAAACTTCTTGTCTGCATTCGCTTCGATGTTCAAGCTGAAATGTCTTTTGTGCAGGGACGTCGCACAAAATGAGCGGATGCCAAAAATACTAAACACTGTTTTGTATAGCTTAGCTGCTGAAACCCCATATCCTGGTGGGTGTTTTTGGCTCACTGGGATATTGGGTTTAACTTTGAAGAACCTCACTGCACCACTTGGAACCCTGAACTAACTTTAAGATTTTATTCAGTGTAAGATTGGAGATGTCGCCCAGTTCGTTGAAGAAGTTTTCTCTGAAGCGTTTTTCCCAAGTGTGGAACAAGTTTGGACACTCAAAGAAAAAGTGCAATAATTCTTCCTCGTCTTTTCCGTCATACCATTGCATCGTCTACAATGTCTACATAAATCGGTTGTTCTACTGCCATTCTCATCGTGTGGTTTCCCAATAAGTTGTGAGTCGTGAGAATGCCAATTGGAGAGAGCCAAGTTGAGGCTGGTTGGAGTAAGTATTCTAATTTTTTCTTCGAGATGTCTATGGTCATAGTTTCCTGTGCCGAGATTCAGCTAATTTCACTTTCCAGATAGTGAGTGAGTACTGAGTCACTGCTGAAATGCGAGGTGAGTAATCTGACAGCCAGTTGCACTAACTCACTTTCTGAATTCTAATGGCTAAATCGATTTTCAATGGATAGTGACTCACTTCACTCACTCCCTGGAAAGTGAAATTAGCTAAATCTCGGCAAATGACGGCAAGTTTCTAAAAAGTTGAAGTTTTACGAAAGTTTGGACTCTGTATTTTTACCAACTTTGTCACGGTGTCCTGGTATCCAAATTAAAGTTACAGTGTACATTTTGACGAGCAGTCCTAAACTACTGCTTTTATAGCTTTTGCGGCTGACTAAGTGTCTCTAAAGATGTCGATTTCTTTTTGTGAGATGCTTTGTGCCTTTAGATCTGCAATTTTTTCTGCTTGAGACAATTTATTGTCTACTTATGGATTTAAGATAATCTGAGAACATGCATCACCCTACCCATTTTTCCTTTTTGTTGCTGTCTGTGCATGATTTTCCCCTTATAACCCTCTTTTCTCTCAGCATTTCCTGGTCAGGGACCTTGGGTTAAAATCAGTATACGGTGCGATGTAGTCTGTTGGATTAGAAACTACCTTTCCGACCGTTCAATACAAGTTGTATTGGATGGCTTCAAGTCTGATACCCACTTCATAAATGCTGGTGTGCCCCAGGGCTCCGTTTTGTCTCCGACTGTCTTCCTCATTTTCATAAATGATCTCTTGTTTGAAACTTCTAATCCGCTTAACTGTTTTGCTGACGACTCGACCCTAAGCTTTTCATATTCGTTTCCAAATTCACGTCCCTGCTCTTCGGATGTAGAACTGGAACGGTTGCGTATGATAAGCTCAATGAATTCTGACCTTGACAGCATTGTTACATGGGGTCTTAAGAACCGAGTAGAATTCAATGCTTTGAAAACTCAATGCTGTCTCTTGTCGTTGAAGCTTAACATTCCCCTATTGCCATTATCCATGAATCATGATTGAGTCAGTGCTTGGTATATGTGTAAACGATGATCTTCGTTGGAATGACCACATATTTGAAGTCGGTACAAACGCTGCTAAATGCTTAGGTTTCTTAAGACGATGCAGGAAGTTCTTCACCCCTTCTGATCAGGCTACAATTTATAAGGCCTTCATTCACAGGAGTCAGGTGCTCCTCAAACATCTCTGCACCTACTTGATAGGGTACAAAACAGAGCGTTGAAATTTATAGGTGATAGTTCAATCGTAGAATCGATTGATTCTCTTGGACATCGTAGAAACGTCACCTGTCTCTCTTTCTTTTATCGCTTTTTCACAAACAGTGCTCTAATGAAATAGCCAGTTGCATTCCTCCCCTTGAGCCCAACTTCGGGCGTACAGTCAAGTATAGAGATTCATACTTTAGTCGCACCACCCGAATGTGGAATGCTCTACCTGGCCCTGTTTTTCCCCTTCATTGCGATTCACAAAAGTTCAAAAGCAACGTGCATCGGTGTCTCCTTTCAAATCCTCTCCTACTCTCCTGAATGCTCGCACTGTGTTCCATAACATTATAAGGGTAGTCATAACCCATTGATGTGCGCGTTAATTATAAAAAAAAATATATATATATATACTAGACTAGGCTCTAAGACTGCAAGGCGAACATTTGACAGTGTTGCTTTCTTCAATTTATCTCTTCAGTGAGCCCCCAATATTCTTTAGAAAATACAGTCTTAAGCAAATCAAAGTGATCTATACATGGGTCATCCAACAGCAACAAAAGGGGGCGGCCGGCGGCGGCGTATTGAGTCGATAGGCTGTCTTTAACTATGAATCATTATGAGCTGGATCTTAAAAAACAGAAAGATCTAAAAACCGATGAGAAACTCGGAAAGGAACCATGAAGAAAGAAACCAACAAGGTTGATAATATCCCCAAAGTGGTTACAGAGACTTGAGTTGAAAACAAAGAGGTTCAAACAATGCGAATACAGTTCGTTCACTGAAAAAATTAGATGAACCGTTCCAAGGCACCACCTCTGAACGAATTATGGTGCAGTGTAGATAGAAACCCACCCAAAGACCAACTCCCTGTAGAAGTAAATTTAAAATTCCCTCGGTCGTTGCCTTCAGAAACAAATATACGGATAATTAATTCATACCCAATAATGGATATTCCACCTCCAATTAATTAGAAAAGCACGGATGCACTCAATTCTTTTGTCCCTTATAAAAACAAATTTAACTTCAACTATTCATTCCTTCAACATTCTTCGGTTGGAATCTCACCATGTCCTTACTATTCGAACAATTTAAATATTCAGATTCCTAGCAATTTGCAATGAGAAAAGTACAAAACGTGACACAACTACTAATACAACTAATCGTAGAGGAGCTTATTAAATATTCCCTTATCGTGCCAATACTTATTCGCGAGTTTAGTCTTGTCACAATCCCACAAGGGGAAAAAACAAACGGAAGGGATTAAGAATTCAATTTAAAATCGATGACCATCCATCTAATTGTACTTTCATACAAAGACCCTTTCGACTCGTTCACAAAAACCACAAGAAAAGAAGAGAAAAGCACAAATCGCACAGAGACAATAATAATCTGCCACGCCACCAGCCCTAGCAAGAGGACTAGGATATGCAATTTGTGTCCTTCAGCTGCTTGCTCCTCTCACAGAAAAATAATGTAAAACTATTCATTGAATTTCAAGCGTCCAAAGGACTTGTCTGTGATGCACTTTGAAGGATGCACTTATGTCCCGGGGATAGCGCGGGAGGGAGGGAGACCAAACTCTCAGCCGAACAGTGCACTCTGCCATAAAACTGGTCAAGAGAGACAATAATAGCAAACAGAGCTGCTTTGATTGAGTGGAATATAAAAATGGAACCAGGGTTATTGATTCCTGAACTCTTCTTGCTTTGCAATTTCCACTTATTGGTTTTGAAGTTGCAGGAAAAAAATGAGTTTCTTGTGAAATAAATGAGACTTTGCTAGCAAATTGGGCTTCTTTTGATGTTTGAGCCTTAATTACGATTCTTTCTCTTCTGTGGCACTCAGACTTACTAAATATTTATATAAATTCAAAAGAAACTGCACCCAAAGGACAAGTATCCTGCCTTTGACCTTAGATAGCGATGTAACAGAGCTCTCTAGTCTTTCGGAGGACGAAATTGATGATCATTTTGCTTGACTAAAGAGGAATTGCGACGGTGTTATTTTAGTTGGTGTTCATTAATTTGATTCCGTAGCACTCAATCTTGAGCATTTGGGGTTTGTTATTTACAATCGAAGTCTTCGGAGTGTTGCTGAGAAATGGCTAAAGGAGTGACTTAAAACTTTGCTGGTGGGAAACCTGCTGCATTAAAAACTGTCGGCATTGACACTTCGTATCATGGAACCCTTGTTTGGTGGTGACACTGGAACTCTTAATTTGGTAAAGCAGGGGCTATGACGAAAAAGATAAGCAAGAAGAAGTTATCCCAAGGTACGATTGAAAAAAGATCACTTTTATTGCATCTACCGAACATGTATAGCTTTTAATGAAATCAACAAGCGAATTTCTCACAACTGTATCCTGTACGTAATGGAAGGGACCTACCAACAATTGCTTTACGGCGCGAACGCATATCGCGAGACTACGATGGATGGGACGTGTAAAGCGACCGGACATTAGCGCCCCGTTGCGACAAAAGCACAGAGAAATTCCGAAAGGGAAAAACCTCGTTTTAGATGGCGCAGTCAATGAAGAAGACCATAACCGACTTAGAGTTGCCCGCCAGAAATCGAAGTCGTTATGGAAAGATCTTACGGTAGAGGCTGAGGTTCACCCCGAACTGAAATATCCGCCTTAGCAATTAAGTAAGTAATAGAGAAACGGCTTTTCATGGCAAAAAAATTACTTTTTGGAGGGCTTTCCAATTCCTCGCAAAAGACAAAAAACTTTTTTGTTTTCTATTGGGACTCCAATCTCCTGTGTTAAACACAGTAACCATTACGCCACGGACACCACATGGCTTTGCATGACCAGACACAATATTTTCGCTACACTAATTCGAAACGCCATGTGCAAGAGGATTTCGCGCAATTGCGCATTTCTCCTCAAGTGAAGATTAACTGGCTGTCCAACTTGGATTGCTGTACGAAAAGATTTGACAAAAAATAGCTAACTGTGTATTTCTAGTTTGCGATTTTCGAAACACCCTTTTTTAAAGATTTAACTACGAGTATAAATTGATAGAAAAAGTGGTGATTCTCTCTTTATAACTACTTAAATTACAAACATTTTTAATTTGTGATTTACGTCATAATTTGTAGGTAACAAGTGTCGTAATTCGAGCCACTTGTGATAAATGTCGTAATTGGTTTTAGTAGCATACAAGGAGCACAACTTCTTGCTTCAGGAGCACAACTTCATTTTACAATCGTGATTTTCAAAATACATAGGTATGGCGAATCGTTTGTTCGAAATGCTCAAATCAGAAACTAGCCCCAGACAATCGCAATTCACGAAAATACTGTACAGTTTCAGTTTTCAGTTTTAAATTCATTTTTTATTAATTCTTTCTTAAAACTACTTATTTGCTAACAAAAATGTTTAAACTAGCTTATTTAATAACTAAATTAACTTACTGACCCTAGGCGGGTACTCTAAATTATACAATAACTTATTTCTAATGCCTTTCGGCCTAAAGATACCATATATCTATTTCACACTAGAACTAATTAATAACTAAGAAAATTTAAAAAAAACTTAGTTTCATGGATCATTTCATTTTTTATGTTTTTCTTAAAATTACTTACAACTAATTAAAACTACTTAAAACAAATTAAAACTACTTAAAACTAGAGCAGCCATAGTAGCTTTTTATATGTATTTTTTTTTTTTTTTTTTTGTTTTTTGTGTTTTATAATTTTTTTTTTGGGATTTTGTATTTCTCCTTTTTTTTTGGATTTTGGGACGCACAGTGTTTTTACATTTTTTTTGATTTTAATTTTTTACAATTTTTTATTTTTTTTTTTGTTTTTATAATTTTTTTGGTTGCCACTATGTCTACCCCCTATACCCTAAGTCTTACACACTAAGCCTGTGCAAGCCAGCCATTGGCGACTCGCTACCAATATCATTTTCTGTCTGTTGTTCAGACAACCACCAGAACTGTTCTGACGTTTTCAAAACGTCCCGTCGATCGCGATCTGATACCGCCCTACTGAACCGGAGGAGCTCTTCAGCTTCTCCGCCTACTGCGGCGACGTCCCGGCCATAAAGGAGCCGTCGTTCCACGGACTTACGGCAGACGTGGTAGATCAACGGAACCGCCAATCTGTCCTGTATCAAACCTATCATGTCAAAATAGAGGAAAGCCTCCGGTGGGACAAATCCACTGAAACGTGTTCTCTCCATATATTCTAAGTTGGGGTAGTAAGCCCCAAATATCAGGCCATTGTTCGAAGACATCGACCTTGCAGTGTGACCCCGAGTCAGTTTTATCATGAAGTTGTCGATTCTGTTTATTTGAGCCCCGTTGTAAAGGACCTCATTAGGATAATATTTTCTGTACTCCGACTCTGGTGTTCTGTGCAATCCAAGACAGGTACGCAGACACTGTCTCTCAAACACCCGAATCTTTTCCATTTGAGACGCTGTAACATTGAACCATACAGGGCACCCATAGACAATCATTGGCCTTATGAGGGCCATGTAGCAAATCACCTTCACTCTGCTATCAAGTTGACTGCTGTGAAACAGTCGCCTTGTCAGACCAAAAGCTCCTCTAGCCCTGGCCAGAGCAGCATCCATATGTTTGTTAAAATATAGATACTGATCTAGCCAGATGCCCAGGTACTTGACTACTACTTTGCTTGGCAGTGGGTGGCCATATAGATCAACGATCACCAGCTTTCGCCAGTTCTTTCTCGTATCCCTTGAGGCCCGAGCCAACGAGGTTCTAAACACAATTGTTTCCGATTTCTGGAAGTTGATTTTCAACTTCCAGTCATCGCAATATTGCTGAATCTTATCGAAGTCACGCTGCAAGAGTATTCTGATGACCTCGATCTTTGGACCTGTTCTGTACGCTATTAGGTCATCGGCGTACGCTATGGCATGGTGAAGGGAACCAATTAGATCGCCGGTGAAAATGCTAAACAAAATAGGCGAATTCACCGCTCCTTGTTGCAGACCATTCTGTATTTTAAAAGTTCTGGTAGAAGTTTTATTGCAACTTTTCACAACAAACGTTCTACCATGAAGCATGTCATTCAGAATATATAGCAGTGGTTTACTCATGCCATATCTGATCAACTTATAGAAAAGACCGTCTAACCAAACGGTATCGAAAGCCTTCTCCAAGTCAACCAGACATGCACCCGTACACTGATTTTTAGCTTTGTTCCATTGAATATCTGATACTAGTTTAGACGCGGCATGTGTGGTATCATGGCCCGCCTTAAAACCGAACTGATTTTCAGGAATAATATGTTTGTCCTCAGCCCATGTGGACAGAGCTCTATTGAGAACTTTCTCGAATACTTTGCTGATACTCGGAAGAAGACTAATTGACCGGAGATTTGCTGGATTGGAACCATCCTTTCCTTTCTTAAGGAGAGGATGGACCACTGCCGTCTTCCAACGCACTGGATAATATGCATTATTCAGCGCATTGTTGAACAGCGTGGTGTATATGTCCACCGCTTCCGAAGGGAGGTTTCGCAGCACAACATTGGGTATGCCGTCGACTCCTGCTGACTTCTTTTTCTTTATTTTGTGAAAGATGTCCAAGAGGTCCATCTTAGAAACGAACAGGGTGTTATCCCCGTTTCGCTGGGCGATGACTGCATTTGCAAGTCGGTCGTCATTGAACCTAGTGAAACCAGGATTCTCGGATCGCCAATGCGAGATCTCGTCTCTAAGATAGAAGTGTCCAACGAAGGCTCTATTCTCAAGGTCGTAATTCGGGCGAATGCACTCATTCACCTTATATACTCGCTCGAAAACAGCACCCACCGTCTCTACCTTCTCCTGAGCATCTTCCACTATAAAGTGGTCATCATCCAAGATGGCCTCATCCGGATCTATCCCTATTGTCATAAGTAAGTTTCTGTTCTCTGGCGTCCTTTGGAGTTTAATACCCTGAAGGTCATTTTGATCTTTTCTCCTAAAAATTTTATTTATTTCCGGAAACATACTCGGGTTGTTGGATTGTACAGCCCGAATTTTGTTGTTCCAGAAAAGCGATATAGAGATTCTGTAATTTTCTTTAATTAACTGTTGGAGATTTTTGATCTGTGACTTCAGAGTTCTAATCTCCAAATCGTGTCGGTCAGTAAACCTCCTGTGCAAGAGTTTTAGTCTTGACAAGAGTCTACTTTTTTGTTTGTAAAGTGCGTCGATTGTCGCGTTTCTGTACATGTTCGTAGAGTCATGTTGCCTATATTTAGGAATTGTCCTGTCCATTGTACTACGGATTGCATCCTCCATACGTTGCAGGTACCCATCGATCTCAACGTTCGACAGATTCCTGTTGCATGGTGGCGCAATACCGTTTGAACGAAGTTCCCTTGAGACGGCACCGGAAAAGCGCGGCCAACGTGTCTTACCGTAGTTGTATAAGAGTGCGTTGGCACGTACTCCTCCAGTTCCACAAGGTCGTTCGGAAGCAGTATGACGGCGGCAAGTCCACAGTGGTCACTGTCGTACTCAACCGTCGTCAAACAATTTTTCGTTCGTCGAAGAATGTCGTCGGTCAGTTTCAGTCTTGAGTCTAAAAGCAATAGATCCAAATAGGAGCCACTTCGAGGATATGAAGGCCTGTCAGTAGCTAGCAGATCGACTTTACACTCAATGCTGTGGAGCCCCAGCCAATTGAATAGCTGGGTCCCCCTTGGATTGGCTAATTGATTTCCCCAATCTTGGTGTTTAGCATTGTAATCACCGGCCAAAAGGAAATAGTTTTCATACGAGTTCAGATTCAGACATCGAAACAGCGTTTCGAGCTCTGTTATAAAACATGAGGTTTGAGAAGCTTCCGGCGGTGCATAGAGCGAGACCACATACAATCGCCTCCCCTGTTGGAGAGGGATGCATATGATACACGTTTCCAGCAACCGGAATCGACGTACTTCACCGCTATATATTACCTTATGAGCAATGCCCTTACGTAAGAAGATCGCAACCCCACCCGCGAGAGTCGAGTTGGGTCGGTCCCTCCTTATGATAATGTAATTGTTATCCGTCAGTTTGTGATGCTGATTTAGCCTAGTTTCGCTAACCATACATACATCAGGACGTTGGTCTTTTAACAACTCAAGGAAGTTGGTTCGTTGTTCTATCCTAACTAGCGAATTCACATTCACGGCTAGGATCTTAAAAGGCCTCTCCGGCAGCGCGCCCGTTAACCTAAAAATTGCGCAAGCGACGGCACTGCATGGTAGATCAAGTCTACCCTACGCGCCTGCTCACTTATTTGCCGTGATAGTTCACTCATTTGTGCCTGAATGACACGCAGAGCGACCATCACCTCTGACTCCCCAGTAGCTGCCTTTGACACAGATGGCTGTGCGGCCTCTTTCTGGGGAGGTTGTACCGTTTTCCCAGCTCCACCCGCCATTTGGGCGTAGGAAACTTGGGGAACGACGGCCCTTGGAGTCGGTCTGGCTGTATGCCTTCCCTCGTCCTTGGTTACTGTTGGAGCAGCTTTTAATGATTTTTTAATCACTTGGTATCGAGGACATCCCCGATAGTTAGCAGGGTGTCCATCTCCACCACAGAGAACACATTTCAATTGGGTCTTATCTTCGACCCTTTCCTCACCGAGCTTGCACTCTTTTTCTTTGTGGTTCTCTCCACACTTTACGCACCTCGACTGCATTTGGCAGTTGAATGCGGCGTGCCCGAACCGTTGGCAACGAAGACATTGTAAAATGTCTCCGTGCCTGTTTATTTTTTCCCATCTTACCATCTGGTAGTCCAGGACGGAGATTTTCCTTAGACTCTCCAGACGGCTACTGGGTGATAGGGTGACGAGGAACATCGGCAATAGCCGCCTCTCCCGTCTAGCCTTAGCCGTGGTGAACGACTTGACCCCGATAAACTCGAGATCGTCGCTCGCCAACCTGCGGAGTTCCGCTAAGAGCTCCTCTGGGTCAGAGGTAGGCTCTACCCCTTTCAAAAGCATACTTTTTGGCTTCTCCTCTTTGGGAGTATAACTATAATGTTCGGTGGCTGTCACTTTCAACAACTCCCGAATGATCTTGTGGTCACCAATGTTTTCACATTGGATCGCATGTCGATCCTGTCCAAAACGTTTAATAACAAATTTATCGCCTATGGCGGACTTACACAGGCTTTTTGTTGCTTGAAAATCTATCTTGTGGGTGTTTATAGGGGGCACCCTGCTTTTAGCTGCTGTTTTCCTTGGCTGCTGCTGTTGTTGTGCTGGCTGATGATGTTTTTCCTGCTGCTTCGGCTCTGGCGCCTGCTTCCTGCTGGTGGTCGTTGGCGCGGCTTTTTTAGCTGCGGTCCCCCGTGGCTGCTCCTTTGTAGCAGTTTTTTTAACCTCGACAGCTATTTTATTAGCTGTCGTCCCTCGTTGCTGCACGGGCGCAGTTTTAACATTTGCAGCCTTTGTTGTTGTAGGCTGCTGTGGTTTATTGTCATCTTTTCGTGCCGCTGGCAATCGTTGTTGCTTAGCCTCGCATTCGGCTTGCCTGCGGGCCATTTGCCTTGTTTTTATTGCCTGAATTTCGGCAGACAGCTTCTCCACGATTTTTGTTATCTCGTGGAGTCGCTTGTCCTCCTCATTATCTCCTATAACGTCATTGTCATCGTCACCGTTCTCCGCTAACGCAGCGAAAGAATTGTTGCTGCCGGTGTAACGGCCCTCCCCACCGTTCGACTCGTAATCGTATGTCGAATTTAAACTACCGACACTCTCCGAACTGGTCGACATACCATCGTCGTCGACCTCCTTATCAGTTGCCTTTGCTTTCTGATTGCGGGATACCAAATTTGGCTTGACTTTAATCCGCCTCCTCTTAGCTGCAGTTGTTGTCGCTGCTGTTGTTTCGGTTGTTACCGCAATTTGCATTGCGGTTGATGCCGCTGCTTTACTTCTTGTTGTTGTTGTTGTTGTAGGATTTTGCTCCAACCTTTTATTCGATGTTGATGGACCAGATTGGTCCATCACACACACCTCTGCTACTTTCTTTAAGCTCCGTAACCTAATTTTCTCTTTAATTTTGGCTATTTTCTTAAATTAAAGAAAAAAGTGGAGATGCCCCGGCTGGGAGTTGAACCCACGTTCCTCCGCACTAGGTACCTGCTGCGCTATACGTTAGGCTACTGCCTTGATGAAAATTCAATGACTTTAAACACTACTTGTTAAAATCACTTGAAAATATACCACAGCTAAAGTCGTCAACACGTCTACACTCGATAGCTGTTGCTGAACGACTGATACTGTACAGTAAATTACAAATGATGAGCTGCATTTCATTTATCCTCAAAGCACTCCATCAACAATTCATCTGAAATTCTGTTTGTTTATGTTCACATTTTATAATAATAATTCAGTTTCTTCTCCCTTAGAGCTTGATATTCTGGCATCACACTTCGAAAAACTTTTGTTGCCATATCCAAACCAAAGTTCGATAAATTTTGCACTTCATATGTATTGAAGAATTGGACTCTCCTTTTTCAATGTTAGGGCTGCTCACAGCTCTAAAAAAAAATGAATAATAATAAGGCAGCAGGCTCAGATGGCATCTCAGCTGAATTCTACAAAAATTGCCAACTTTATCGTTTTAGAACACGTTTTGGTACTTTTCAACAAAATGTTTCAAGAGGAAATTTTCCGAAGTGCTTTCGTACTTCTTCGATCACAACAATTTTTAAAAAAGGTGATCACAACTTACTCGAAAACTATAGAGGTATTTCTGTACTCAGCTCTTTCGAAAATTATTTATGCAAATTCTTTATTCCAGACTGGTTTCTTGGGTTAAGCGAAATAAGAAAATAAGCTGGCTTTCAAGGCTGGCTTCCGGGCTAAGCTTTCGACAGCTGACCAAATCTTTGCACTCACAAGTATTGCTAGGCATTTTTTGGATAAAAA